>JAMJFZ010001089.1:5645000-6132500 GCA_026225945.1 Cricetomys ansorgei | reverse complement strand
CAATGTGTACAAGAATTACAACTTCTGCAGTAGGAAAAATATACACTGTAGATAAAGAAATGCTTAACCTTTGCATATAAATTGTTTTAAAAACTAGCTTGAATTCCAGATTCCTTTTTTTTTCTATTGCTCTACACATAAGAATGCTATTTTTTAAAACTTGATATTCATTGTGCATAGACTCCAGAGTAATAGGAACAGCTTTTTACACACATTGTGTGGAAATAAACTATCAATCTTGTCAAAACTGTGGCATTACACACGTGCTAGAGGATTGAGGATTTAGGATTTACACCCAGTATGGCTGGGCAGGGTGGTGCCCGCCTCTAATCCCAGCATTTGGGAGGTGGAGGGAGAAGGATCAGGAGCTCAAGGTCATTCTCTGCTACATGGAGAGCTCAAGGCCAGCGTGGGCTACATGATATGAGACCCAGTCTCAGAAACTAACAAACAAAAAAACCAAAAACCCATTGGATTTTTTTATCTAACAGGTAGGAAATTATTTCCTGATTTTGTGAACTTTCTCTGGCTGTGGATTATACATGTCGACCTATGGAAACTACAATTGACTTAGTCTCGTGTTTGTAACTCTTCATAATCATATGCACTATTTTTTACAAAATACTAAAATTTCTAATGTCATAGTTTTAGTGTGTGTGTGTGTGCACGCACGCACACACACACACACACACACACACCCGCCTACTTTCTTTTTTCTTCCTTGAGACAGGTTCTCACTAGGCTGTCCAGTCTGGTCTTGAACTTTGTGTGGTCTTGAACTTTGTGTGGTCTTGCCTCAGGCTCCTGAGTGCTAGTTTTGGGGGTAGTGTCCCATCCCCTCACGTGGAGCTTTGTGGCAGCTGGCAGACTTAAGCACCAAGGGTGGACGGCTGATAGCTTATGGCACAGCAGTAGAACTGCAAAAGAAGCCAAAACCCTCAGTGGAGTGAAATCCCTGCCCGCCTGAAAGAGCCAGCACCCTAGGAGGGCTGCGATGGCATCCTGAACAGGTGGGCACTTTTTTTTTTTTTAACAGGAATCTGCAGAGGCAGAGAGCTAAGGACTTGATCTGGTTCGTTCGGCGGGCTCAGTGCTCTTCCAGTGCCTCGCTATATTTGACTTCTCTTCTCTGGTTGGTCTTAATTTTTTTACCTTATATGCATGCCCACACTCAGCCAATCAGGGCCCAGATGGCTCAGCTAGGTTCAGCTGGCACCATATAGATTCAGGCTTTGGAACACAGGGCTGCCTTCAAGACCTCCCCCCTAAGATGGACTCTCCAGAGACAAGGGCCCCAGTGCCTAAGGCTTTTTGCCCCCCAGCAGGGTGTTCCATGGAGCGGTACTCTCCAGGTGGAGGGGACTCATTCTCATCTCAGCCTTCGAGACTCCGCCCTTGGCTGCAGAGAGGAAATGTATTGCAGCAGAAGTCCCCAGCCTCCAGATGCAGAGACCCACAGCTCAGAGACCTGTTGCTCCTGTGTCGGTTTTTAGTATCCCCAGACCGTAGACCTTCTCTTCAGGGATCTACCTTTGGCTGGCATCCCAAAGCCTTCAGAGCTGTAACATTTCCAGGAACAGTAACATTCCTCCGACCTGTGATGGCTCTCCGTGGGCATCTTGCTGCTACTGGGAGTTTAAAGCTGTTTCATTTGAATGCCACGCGACAATCTATTCTAAGTTGTTTTATCCTTTGTAAAGTTGTTAGTCCCAAATTAGCAATAAAGTACCTCCCGTCTGTATACTTCATTGTCTTCCCATCTCATTCTTGGAGAGAACAAGACAAGAACCGAGTTAGAGACAGGAGATGGTCCCTACTGGATGCCTCGGGATTACAGGCATGAGTCACCATGCCATTACCTCACAGTTTGCCCTTTATAGGAATGTGTGTCTATGTCTTAAAAATAAAGGCTACGACAGATTTCTCCTAGACTCTACCCGAGTCCAGTAGAAAAAAAAAAAAAAGAGACGATGGTATTCCTTTGTTTGGTGATGTTTGTTTTTTCTGCACCTCGCATTGTGCTTATAGAGTAGGTTAATTCAACATACATGGGAGGCTTCAAGGTCTTAAATACAGAAACCATTTCAATGTTAATTTCCCCAAAGAGACCTACTAGTAAGTACTGCTGAGTGCATATTAAAGATAATACATAAACAGTCTCACTTTCATAACTCCCTGGTGTGGTTATAAACCTAAAGATCTTTAGTTCCCATTGCTCCAATACTAGACCTGCGAAATAAACCAACTATCTCATAAAAGTGAAATAACATTGTAATACGAAAATGACAATCTATTTTCCTCCTGGCTTCCCCCCCTCTGCCGCCCCCTCCCACCTTTTCAGGAAGTCATCAGTATAGAGAGTCAGCACTGAGCCTTCATCTTCCAAGTCATTATTTCTCTTAGTCTCAGATGGAGATGAAACATTCACTCTTCAGGTTGGGTTGACCACCTAATTGTTACCAAATGAATCCCTTGTGGATCCCAGATTTCATCATGACCCTTCTAAGAACTTACTTGTGCATCTGGGTGTTTGGCTGTATGTCACACACTTCCCATGAACAAGACGACAGCTAAATGAACCCTGCAGGAATCTACTTCCTCAAACATGAATGCATGCAAGTTCCAGGCAAAGCAGCTGGCTTTCTTACCTCAAAGGTAAGGTTACAGGGCTTGTGCCAGCTTTCTGGATGCTTCCTGCTTTACCAAAGTTAACTTCCCTCCTTGTTCCTGTCTCCTTTGCCACCAGGTAGAAGGGCTGCTCAGGGAAGCTGGTCCTTCCCTTGTAGGAATCAGTAGCCAGAGATGCCACCTTTGAGCCTCAAGGCTGTAAACATAACTGAGCTACTCTGTGGCATTATCTAAAGAGTCACTGATATTCCCTGAAGATTTCGCTGCCTTCCTGGCTGGTCAGGCATTTTGAAAGGCAGGTCCAGACCTGTCTGAACGCTACCCATTGCTGTTTATGAGCACAGCGGCTCACTATGAAAAGCTGTCATTTTTCCCCCTGGCTGTGCAGAACCAGTTTCTCTGGCTGCCAGGCCTCCAAGCCAAGGTTTTTCTCCATGGAGGGGTTGTGGATGGGGCTGGAGGGAAAGCCAGAGCACTCACAAATCTTCAAGGTCAAGAAGAGGCAGAGCAGAGAAAAGCAAAGAGCGCCTAGATCAATTCTCTGTGGTTACACACGGAGAGACTTGGTGGTGGTGGTGGGAGACCCGGGCTGCAGTTCTCAGGGCAAGCAGCATTGACTTGCTACTCACTGGCTGGACTGAGCCTTTGGCAGACTCTCATCCCTAATGAGTTCATTTTCATCTAAAAACAAAGGTTTTTGTTTTGTTTTGTTTTTCAATACAGGGTTTCTCTGTTGTAACTCCGCCTGTCCTGGAACTCACTCTGTAGACCAGGCTGACTTAGAACTCACAGAGATCTGCCTGCCTCTGTCTCCTGAGTGCTGGGATTAAAGGCATGCACCACCACCGCCCAGCAATAAAGTTCTTTAAAGGGAAGAAAAGGAATGAAACAATGTTTCCTTATTCTGCAAGACACTGAACCAATAGCAAAAAGAACTGGGCATGGATTGTTTTTTTTTTATACTGCACAGGAAAGAGTGCTTTGCTATGGGTCCATTGACATATACTTCTCATTCTAAGGTTAAAGTGTGCGCGCGTGGGAGAAGGTAGTTAGGAACATACCACACATGTAGTGGAGCATTCCTGGAGGTCAGAGGGCAGCTTGCGGAAGTTGGTTTCTCCCTTCACTCTTTGAAGCAGGGTCTCCCCTGTTTCTGTTGCTGCACTGTGCAGTACTCCAGGCTAGCTGGTCCCCGAGCTTCCACACAATTCTCCTGTCTCCTCCTATATTGCTTTAGTAGCAAAAGGACTACAGATAAGCATCACTACATGGAGTTTTTTCTGTGGGTTCCGGGGATCAAGCTTGGTGTGTCAGGCTTAAGTGGCTAGTGCTTTTACCAACTGAGCCATCCCCCAGCCTCTGTATTCTCATCTTAAGGTTAAACTGTATGTGTGCGTGCATGCGTGCATGCGTGTGTGCGTCTAAAATAGCTGTGCTTTCACCTTAATGTTAAAAAAGTATATATTTATGTGTAAATATATAAAATGCATATAATATACAAATATGTAATATATAATATATAAACATATTGTACATTGTTTAGTGTATATATGTATATATACATATACATGTATATGTATATATTTATGTATGTGCATATATATGTATGTATATATGTATGCATTTATGTATGTATACGTATGTATATATTTACATATTATATATTTATGTATGTATATGTATACATATACACGTATATGTATATATTTAGTGTATATGTGTGTATATATAAGACAGCTCTGAGCTGCTTTCTCCATGGTCAGCAAAATCCAGGCCTATGTTCTTCAGCCAGCTTCCTGTTCAAATGCAAATGGGGAACAACTTTTCATAATGCTGTATAAAAGGCGAGCTCAGCTAGGCATTGCTCACAAAACAGACTCGCAAATGACTGTGCCTAATGGCATAAATCAGTGCCACCCAGAAAACAGAGGCACCCGACCAGAGCGTGGTCGTTGCTTTTCTTGAATTCTTTCTTAATATATCTGTTATATATATTTTTTTTGGAAAAAAATGATTCTAACTGTCAACTGGGATTATTAGACTGCATAATGATATTTTTTATGTCCAAATATATGAATAAAATTACTTTCTCACCATGTATATTATAGTTATACATGTTTTCTGAGAGTAAATTAACATAGAAATAAATCTGTGATGTCAAGAATATGCATTAACCTGTTCGGGCCTTATAAATATGTAAAAATAGCACCTTGCTCTTTTGCCTTTCTCTGGTTGGATAATATCTTACACTAATCCAGAACTGGCATTTTGTATATTAAAATATCCAATTACATACTTACTCAGTCCAATTTAACAGTTATTATTTTAAATGTTGTGTACCTGGTGTTCTAGGGAGTGCGACAAACGTCTCTAATGGGAGTCTTTCCTTTATCATCCATATAATTTTTGCCTTAGAATTGACGAATCTGCTGTTGTCTTTGCTGTGGCTTCTTCAGTTGTATTTCTCTGCAAACCGTCCTTGGCCAGTCTTTTTTTCTAAAGAAATCGATCCTAGCCTTCTGCACTCTTCCCCTCTTTTGTGGATCAGGACAACTTCACTGTCATTGGCTCCTAGGACCCAGAGCTCTGGGCACAAGAATGTTCATTACAGAATGCTACAGAGAGCTCTTCTTATGACCTATCACAGCCAATTCCACCCCTATGAGAGCTCCCCCCACACTCCCTAAGGTGTCTGTTCATGAGTCCTCTATCTCTCCCAACTCTTCTCTTTGATTCCTTTCTAGAACTCGTCACACTGTACTTGTTGGTTTCCTTGAGTAGTTTCAGAGATACTGTCTGTCAAGGTTAGTGTCTTGCTGTTTTATCTATCTTTGTACCCACAAAGCACAGTGGGACAGACATCCAATAAACGCTTCTAAATGCACCGTGTCTTCATCACTGAAAAAAAAAAAAAAAGGCTTTCAAATATCATTGCACCTGCAAATGTTTTTCTAAGACTATTAGGTATCCGATTCGTGTTACTACAGTGAAATGCCTGAGATAGTTAACTTGTAAAGAGGGGGAAAAAAAGTACTTGTTTTGGTTCATGGCTCCGGAAGGCTGCAGCCCAAGATGAGTCACCCAACTCTTTGAGCCCCATCATGGTGGGAACACGTGGTGGCCAAACTGCTAACATCATTAGCTAGGCAGCAGATCAGAGATGGAAAGGGAACAGACTCACACTGTTTACAGGGACCTATGCCTAGGATCTACCTCGAAGGTTCTTTAATATGTGTCCGATGGTCATACCAGAGCACTGGAGGATGAGAGCAATTCCTCATGGAGCCTACATTATCAAAATCAGTTCTGTCTTTCTTAGGAAAGTTCATCATCATCTTCTCTTCCTGCCTTCTTTCCATTCTATGGACTGCTACACATGAAGGACAACATAAGCCACGGGCGCCCAAACTCCTTTCTCAGTTCGCTGGTTCATTCTCTCTCTCCTTTCCCCACGAGGACAAGATCTATAAAAATTTTTTCCTCGCTGAATCCTCCAAGGTCTACGACCGCACATAGTACAGTCAGTTACAATGTTTCTTGATTGTCAAATGAATGATTAACCCAAAGCAAACTTGTAAGAGGGCTTCCTTATAAACACATGTTTACGACAAACACATAAAATGTGTGCAGAAATTGCTAAATTTACTTTGTCAGTGAGCGCACCAACAAAGGCCACGTGATGACGTGTGAGGAGATGACGCCTTCCAGGAAGACAGGAACAGGGACTCACTGCTCCTCACTGTGCTAGTGCCTGATCTTGGGAGACCAGTGTTTGCTGTTCAAGTCCTGGTTTGGGGTTTTGAGTTTCAGCAGCCGGAGCTGGCTAAGACACGTACGAAGCCTGGCCTGACTTTAAGCATTTTGTCCAGTTTTGTTTCTCTGACACGTTGGTGGTAGTCTCTGTTCTCTTATCTTTTTATTTCAAACAACATGCATCCTCCAGCATCTTCTGCTTGTGTTCAGGTATGTTTGCACACACACACACACACACATACACACACACTCACACACACTCATGCATGCAACCTTCTTGAAACATCTTGAAGTGCCCCTAATCTAACTTCTCACAATTCTTTAAATGAGAACTTTAAGTGATCTTTTTTTTTTTCCTGAAGAGTTCATTAATTCTTAAAAATGATACAAGTGGGGTGTGTGTGTGTGTGTGTGTGTGTGTGTGTGTGTGTAAGTGCAGGTGCTCACAGAGTCCAGAAGAGGGCATTAGAGCCTCTGGATCTGGAGTTACAGGTAGCTGGTTGGGAGGCATTTGGCATGGGTGCTGGGGACACAACTCAGGTACCCACGCTCTTAAGCATTGAGCCCTCTTTCCAGCTCTGTTTTAAACAGGTGGTTCAGAGAGTATCTTGGCTAGTGTTTAAGGGTTTGTAGATTTAGCTGTTGGACTGGCCTTTTCATTTTTTCCAATGAGTGGGACTTGCCTAGTATTAGCTGTAAGAATACTCCCGGGCTCCCCCCTTCCCCCACCCCTGCCACACACACGGTATTACTTCAAATGTGATGATGTTAGGCCCTGTGTAAATACGTTTACCAAGGCTGGGCTGCCCTTTCATTTTGTTTGATTGCTTGCTTGCTTGTTGACACAGGGTCTCATTTAGCCCAGGCTAGACTTGAACTCACTACATTGCTGAGCCTGGCTTTAAACTACTGATCCTCTTTGCTGCGTTTCTCATGTGCTGGGATTACAGGAATGCATCACCACCTGGAATTCCTCCTCCTGCTCCTCCTCCTCCTCCTCCTCCTTTTTTTGTATTCACTTAGTGTCTTAGTTACATTTCCTTTTTCTTTTTTTGAAGGATGGGGCAAAGGGTGAATTGATTTCGGTCTTGCCATGTAGCCCAATTTGGCCTTGAACTTGAAACCCTCCTGAATTTGCCTAGGAGGCAAATAGAAGTGATGCTTAATCTTCATGGTCTACTCGGACTGATAAGAGATTTTTGTATAGGGTGTTAGTGAAGCAAATCTCTGAGTGTATCTGTGAGAGTATTTTTAGAGAAAATTAGCTAAGTGGGTAAGATCCTCTCTGAATGTGGGGTGATACTAGCATGTGGCCTGGGGTACTGTCAGCTGAGGGCCAATATTATCATCTTTCTGCTTCCTGGTCCAGTGAGCTGCTGCTTCTAAGCTTTCTCCTCCAGGATGGAGGGATACTGAAAAACCATGAATCAATGTTACCTTTCTTATGCTGAGTTGCTTCTGCTCAGGTGTTTGGGCACAGTGACAAAGAAAACAGTAACTAAGGGGCTGGGGAGACGGCTCAGAGGACCCGAGTCCATAATCCTCAGTATCTATTTAAAAATTTGATGCGGTAGCACATACCCATAATCCCAGTGCTGAGAGAGGGAGGGAGGGCAGAAACAGATGGATCCTGGAGGCTTCCTGACCACTCTAGCACAAACTTGAGTTCCAGGCTCAGTGAGAGATTATGTCTCAGAAAATAAGGTGGAGAGTAATACAGGCAGACACCTGACATTGACATCAACTGCTAGTCTCTACGTGCACGCACCCACACCATACGTGTACACGCACTCATTTGCCAGATGAGTGAGTACACGCACATATTCCCAAAAGTAACTAATACAATAAGTATGTGCCACTGAGATGACTCATTTTTATTGCTGAGTTGACTGCTTTTAGAATCTCCATGGGGGAGAAAACATCTCTGGGAGTGTCTATGAAGTGTTTTTCAGAAAGTTGTAACTAAGGAGAGAAGATTCTCCCTGAATGTGGGTGGCACTGACTCATGGCTGGGGTCCTACACTGAAAAGGGGGAAAGTTAGCTGGGTGCCAGCAATCATCTGTCTGTGCTTCCTGGCAGCGAACACAGTGTGTGGCCTCCTGCTCAAGGAATGATAAATAAACCTCTCCTTAGGTTGCTTTCATCAGGTATTTTGTTATAGTAACAAGAAAGTAACTAAAGCATCCGTAATGAGGCATTAGATGTATTTGCCAGGGGCATATTTAAATATGGTTACCTCTCTCAGGCTATTAATTAATTAATAATCAAGATTAATCAAGATTTGAGATCTCTGCAAGATCCTCCTTGATAATGGAGGGGCAGAACCCCATCCCAAAGGAGGAAACTCCTGCCTGAAACTGCAGGGCAGGCCAGGAACTAGAGATTGGATAACTCGAAGACAATTTCTAACGAAGTCATGGTCTCACAGATCAGTGTCTAGCCCAGTCCTCACCAGAGAGCCCCCCTCCAGCAGCTGAGAGGAGCATCTGGAGATACCCAGGGTCAAACATCCTGCAGAGATCTGAGAACCCCATGGAAGAGGGGGAGGAGGGATGGCAAAGACCAGAGAACAAGCCTCATAGTGTCAACTGACTGGCAGTCATAAGGGCCCACAGAGACTGAAGGGACAGACATGGAACTTCTAGGTCACCTAAATGCATCTTATGGCTGTCTGGATTGGTGTTCTTGAAAAACACCTACAGGCTGGAGTGGGGGAGTCTCCGTCCCTTTTACCCAACTTTGGGAGCCTTTTGCTATTGCCGGGTTGTCTGGACCACCATTGATGTAGGGATTAGTGTCTAGCCTTGTTCCATCTTACTACGCCATGCCCTGTTGGAGTGGTAACCCTGGGAAGACTGTACTTTTCTGGGGAGAAATAGGGGGTAGGGGGCATGGGGGTGTATGCAGTGTAGTATGGTTGGTGAGGTGCTTATGGGTGGTGATGGGGGTAGATCTGAGGGAGAGGGAAGATGGGGGAATTGGGGAGAGGGGAGGGAGTAGAGGGTTGGAATATGTTGTACAAGTTGTATGAGAGAAGCAAAAAAAAAAAAAAAAAAAAAAAGATTTGAGATCTCAGCGATTTGATGGGTGCTTTTCCTGGGCAACCTTTCCGTGGCAGACAGTGGTACTCCACGATGATGTGACTGCTAACCATACCTGTGAAAATGTGAACACTGGGATTGGAAACCCACGGGATCCGAGCCCTCTGAGGAACAAGCAGAAAAGAATCTCCCAGTTTATTAGTGAATGAATGAACAAATTTATCACTTAATAATCAGTTTTACGCAGTCTGCTGAGAACAAATGCTGATTTTTGGAGCAAATATATCCCTTGAAGTACCTTGAGCATGCTAAAGAAACAAGAAACACACCCCCACACACACCCTCCCCACAAACCTAAAGTAGCCCAGATCTTGCAGAATGCACAGTAACCTTAGCTTCAGTTTCATTTCCGAGTCCTGGAGATCGGGTGTCCACGCTGGACTTCCTTATTGGCAGCTGTCTCCACGATGCAGCGGCCGCAATGGAAGAGTGAGTCTGAGACGCTTCACCTATGCCTTCCAGCTGCTTCCGAATTGTTACTCTAGCAAACACTGATGGGAGGCTGTCTCTGAGCCAGGAACTCCACAGCTCTGCCAACCACTGCTGCGTCCCGTCTTTGGTGAAAGAGCGGCAAGGTTAGAAAGAAGATGGAGTCTGCAGCAGCTGATCCTTGGATTAGAAAGACTTTCAACCAGATGCTGGGTTTATAGGTCATGACAGTCAGTGGAGAGGTAGTGGAAATTCCATGTGGTCCTTGTCCCTGAGACATCACAGTTTGAGAAGGGACTGGCCTTTGAGATATAGTATTCAGAGAAAGAACAGTAGCAATTCTCCTATTTGAGAAACAAAGCAAATATGATTCATGTTGGAATGTGCACACTTGTACAGCCCCGTGCAGACCAGGGCTGATTTTTGCCTAGGCTTTCTGGTTGCTTTGGAGAGCAAAAATAGATTTTGATTTTTTAAAATAATAATAATAACAATAACAATAACAACATTATTATTATTATTAAATATTAAATTAAATATTAAATATTATTATTATTATTATTATGTGTGTTTATGATTTGCATGCCTGTTCCACAGTGTACATGTTAAGGGTAAGAGCACAGCTTTAGGGAGTTGGTTTAGTCCTTCTACCCTTTATATAGACTCTGGGACCCTAACTTACAACCTTCCAAAACAATACCTTCAGGGGACCAAATTTTCAAATAAGCCTGCCTGGGGCATTCCACATTCAAACCACATCATGAGACAGGTGCTCTGCCACCAGTTCTACCCCAGACCTGGACCCTGTGCTAGCATGCAGGCAGCCCCAGCTAAGGCCACCATCCTTATGCATAGAGAGAGCATTATATATATTATATTACATCTATTACATATTATAATTATATATTCTATATACATTATACATACACAGCAGTTATGCCAGGAAACCCTGTCTTCATAATTACCAAAGGTAAGTGCCTGCCGATTACTTCTTTTCTAGTTTTGTCTTACTTTGGGAAAACGGATGAAAATAATATTCTTGTTTATGTCTGTATTTTAGAAGATGTAACAGGATTGAGAATGTTGACTGACCGGCAGAGTATCCTTTTTTTTCATTGAGATTATGGCTGAGAGATTTCTTGGGCCAGAAGTCAGTCAGGTGCTCATTTCATATGGAAGCTCTGGCATGGGGCAGGTGGGTTGAGTTGTTAATCTTGCTCAGTCTGTATGTCCTGGGATTTCTTTTCCCCTTTAAGTCCTGATTCACCTCAGAACTCATTTCCTTTGAGATGCTAAAATGGCCTGGATAAGGGAGAGGGAATGATCCTGCGTTGTTCGTGTAAGTCCACTCTGCTTCTAATTCTGGGTAGGAGCTGTCTCCTGAAGGGATGGTTCCCAGACATAGAAAGAGCAAAGATGGTATTCAAAAGCCTCAAGATTCACCAAGCAATACCACATCAGAGCAGCTTCATTCCACCTGTTGTGAGACCCTGGATACAGGGAACTAAGGACGGTAGACAGCCTGTGACCCTGCGCTTAGGAGAGACTTAGCTTCAAATTTTTGCCATTTTGAACCATGTCATTTGCAGCAAGCCACCTGACTTCTGTTAGCTTTAATCACCACACGTGCAAAGCAAGGCTAATAAATCCGGAGTACTGGTAGATGCCTGTAATCTCAGTACAGTAAGAAGACCAGGCTTGTGTCTGAGGCCAGCCTGGGACTATGTTGTTGAGTCCTTACCGTAACAAAAAACAAAATAAACAATTAAAAATATGTTTCTTGTAGGTTCTGATGTGAGGATTAAAGGGGAAATTTATACAGTAGAATCCTATTAGGTGAATAGTTCAATACATGTAGGTGAAGGCCACATACACACAGACAAGAAGCAAAACCAGAAATTTTAGGCTGGGGTAAAGAAAAGGTGGCACATCTCACAAGAAATGCATGAATGCACAGGGTCCTGAGTTGGGAGCAAAGACTATCTCAGGTGTGAAGGAGGACAGCCAAGGGCAGGGGTGGGCACATGGGAGCCAGGGGCTGATACTGGCCTTTATCTTTGTGTGACCTGAGAGATAAGAATGGGTGTCCAAGCTGGGCAGTGATGGCGCACGCCTTTAATCCCAGCACTCAGGAGGTGGAGGCAGGCAGATCCTCTGTGATTTCCAGGCCAGCCTTATCTACAGAGTTTTAGGACAGCCAGAGTTACAAAAGAGAAACCCTGTCTTGAAAAACCAAGAAAAAAATAAATAAAAAGAATGGGTGTCCAAGTTTGAAGCTGTTGAACATATCACTAGCGGACAAGCCAAGCGTAAGTTGAACACATCCACAGACATCGCTTACCTCTACCATTCTACTGTTTGTGACTGCATCAGCTTAGGCCGGTGACCACAGAAGATACCATGAGGCCTGGAAACCCAACTCTCTGACTGTACAGAACAGGTACAACCACCACAGAGTGCAGCTGGTACATAGAAGAGGAAACAGGCTTGCTCTGAACTACTGGGGAAACTGGTTAAGCTGGTAATTAATTCAGCATAAAGAAGAACTTCCTAATGATTGGGGGTACCAAGCTAAAAGGTGAGAAGGAGCATTTCTGCCAGTTGAGGCAGGTTTTTCCACAGAGGATTAGCTGCATCTCTTCTGGAGGAGATATAGAAAGAATTCAGGCAAAGGATGGAGGTTTGGTCAGAAAATACTTCTGAGACTCTGATTTTATGACCTTAACTTTTGCTAATTTGTCTCTCTCTTAATTCCTAAGTAAGCATTTACATGCAGTCATTTATCATTTACACTATCTGATCTCTATAAAGAATAAAGGCTACTTTGAAAATTGGTAGACCTTCCTAAAGGAAACAAGTTGAGTATTCTAGCACTTAAAGACTCACATTCTGCTCGTAGATTTAAACAAATTTTTTAGTTCAAGCTAAGAGCCACAATTCACATAAAGTCTGAGACTCTTTGCAGCTTAAAAATTCGAATTTGGCTGTTTTTTTCTATCAAGGCATTCGGCTAAGGGTAAATTATGCATTTTGCTTCTTAGCGTATAAGACTTGTATAATGATTATACAACTGAAAAAGTATTTTACTTTTATGCATGCATGCGTGTGATGTGTGTATGCTTTTGCCTGTGAGGGCTCATGTATGCACAGTGTGCACGCGGAGGTTGGTCCATGGACAACTTCAACCTTGGATGTCAGTCCTCATAGCGTCTCTGAGGCGGAGTCTCTCTTGTTCTTTACCGCTGTACTTGGTACTCCAAGTCAGCTGGTCTGGATATTCTTCCATCTCGGCTTTCCAGCAGGACTGCTGGGATTATAGACAAGCAACCAGGTATGGAGAACTCTGAAAACGTGAGCCAAAATAAATCTTCCTGTTTTGAGTGGATTAACTCAGCTACTTTGTCACACTCATGGAAAGCTGATCAACATAAACATGTAACTATTTTTGCAGACAGATCTCATGAATCCCAGGCTGGCCTTGAACTAGTTATATAGCCAAAGTTGACCTTGAATTGATGATTCTCCTGCCTTTATCTTCTAAATGCTAGGAGTACAGGCCTGTACCACCATAATCAGTTTATGCAGTGCTGGTGATTGAACCCAGGGCTTTGTGCAAATTAGGCAAGTATTTTACATCCTCAGCCTCGTTATTATACACTATGAGTAAACACTGCGTAAGCAGGATTGAAATGAAACGTACCCGCCTGAAGTTTTATTTCTTTGGTTCGTCCTTCCTTCCTTCCTTTTTTTTTTCTTTTCTTTTTTTTTTTTGAGACTGGACTTCTTCTCCATGTAATCCAGACTATAATTTGCTATGTAGACCAGGTTGGCCTCAGTTCACAAAGATCCACTTGCCTCTATCTCCTGGGATTAAATTCGCATGCTATCGCTGGAGTGTTTCTTTAGCTTAGCTGTCTTTTTTCTCTTTTTGAGGGGGGGGGAGGGGTTAATCTCTATAAACACTGTGGTGGTTTGAATGAGAACGGCTCCTACAGGCTCATATATTGGAATGTTTGCTTCCCAGTCAGTGGACTGTTTAGGAAGGATCAGGAGGTCTGCCTTTGTTGGAAGAGGTGTGTCACCGAGGGTTGGCTTTGAGATTTCAAAGCCACACCAGGATCAGTCTTGTTCTTTCTCTACCTGCACCTTGTGAATCAGATATGAGCTCTTCGTTCCAGAGCTACGCCTGCCTGCTCGCTACCCCAGTCCCCATGGTGATGGTCACGGACCTACCCTCTAAATTGTAAGCAAGCCCCCAGTTAAATGCTTCCTTTCATAAACTGTCTTGGTCACCGTGTCTCTTCACAACAATAGAACAGTAACTAAGACAAATACCACCATTTGCTCTTAAAAATTAATTTGCTGGAACTGGAGAGATGGCTCAGCAGTTAAGAGCACTGCGTGCTCTTCCAGAGGACCCAGGTTCAATTCCCAGCACTCACATGGCAGCTCACAACTGTCTATAACTCCAGTTCCAGGGGATCCCACACCCTCACACAGACATACATGTAGGCAAAAACACCAATGAACACAACATGAAAATAAATTATTAAAAAATAATTTTCTAGTTTTACATGTCAAGAAGTCAATTTTCTGAATACTTTGTGTTTAGTTTGTCTCCAAATTACCTGTTTCTGAGAAAATACAAGTGTCAGAAAGACTGGACAAGTAAATAGACAACCTGATACTGTGAAGAAAATCAATATCCTATGAGCTTCCTCGGTAGTAGGGGTTTAGATCAGATAACACAATCAGCAGGTAAGGAGTTTCTCCCATCTCTGTTTCAGTAGCAACTGCACTAGGGCTAAAGCACGCCTGAAGTCCTAGCATGTGGAGGGTGGAGGTAGGAGGGCAGGGGTTCAAGACTAACTTCTGCTACATAGCCAAGTTCCAGGTTTCCAGCCTGGCTTGGGCTATATGAGACCCTGACTAAACTAAACAAAACAAAACAAAACAAAAAAACCCAACACATGAATAAAATAAAATGAAATAAATAAATGAGCAAGGACAAAATAAAGTAACATTAATTTGGGATGTGTGTATAACCTGAAAGTGTCTTTCACAATAGGCTGATATTGGGTCGGAATGTTTAAAACCACAAACACAATGGGAAGTGACCTACATATTTTTCTCAAACCACATTTTTCTTCAATTGACCTAAGGACCAAAATATTCTAGGGATTTCGCCCCTTGTAACACATTAACCCAGGTCCTTCTTTTCCTTCATGTACTAGACTAGCAGAGTGACTTTTATTTCCTTCCTATACGCATCATTCTGTTACCCACTGTGATTAATGTTAAATGCAAAAAATTCTGAGTGCTGCAATTTATATACTTATAGTCATGCTTATGGGTCTTTTTTTTTTTTTTTTCCCAGATAGTCACTGTTCTGAAATTGAGGCTGGGATACAGAAGGTCCACCACGCTGTTATGGCAGAGCCCGTGGGCAGAAGGCCAGCCAGTCTTCCACAAGAGAGATAATTAAGAGACAGTGGCACAGGATGCATGCCGTAGCACATAGCAACACTCCTGAGCATTGACCTTGCGGCTGCAAGCAACATAAAGAACGGCTTGTTTTTCAAAAGCACAATTCCTCCCTGGTTCTAGAGAAGGGTACAGACAAGATTCTTCAGGCTTTATAGTGGTTGGATGAGATAAAAATACCTAGTTTTGAGAATTCGGGCCTCCACTTGGGAGACCTGGCTGCGATGCTGGAACCTTTACGCACATCACAAATGCAGGGCACAGAGACAACCTGAAAACTTGCCAGAGGGAAGCAATTTATATTTTTGTGCAAAGCTTTGCAATGTCTGGAAGGCAGAGGGAGAGAGCAAGAACGAGGAAAAGGAAACCAGGTAGTTGAGCCAAGTGACAGGCTGGCTTACTCTGTCAGTGCTTAACTTCCTGGAAAGGTTTCCAATGCTTCACACCCTTTTTAATAAAAAGGGGAAGGAGAAGGAGGAGGAGGAGGAAGAGGAGGAAGAGGAGGAGGAGGAGGAGGAGGAAGAGGAGGATGGTCTAACTCAAGGGATGTATTGCAACTTGGGAAAATGTTGCCCATAAAGACTAAGAGAACCAGAACTTTCCATGCAAATGGTACAGGGACACTGGGAATAATGTCCATCTTCAGAGTCTGCCCAGGGGTACCAGGGGCAACCAGGGGCAGCCAGGGGCATCCAGGGCAGCTGGATCCCCTAGTTGCTACTCTGGTCTCTTGACTGGCTTGGGCTGAAATCAGTATCAGAAGCAGAAATGGAATTGTGGAGAGACTCAGACAAGGTAAAGAATACTTAAAGAGACCCAGAACGCAATAAAGCCAGAAATAATCATTAATGTAGTATATGCATGTATGAAAATTTCAAAGAATAAAAAGCTCCTGCTCCTCGCCCCCCAAAAAAACCATTAACAATAGCCCTGATGGCAACTCCTTTGCCCCAGAATATCACCAACATCCTTAAGCATGGAGTTGAACGCAGTCTGAACCTACACGTGTACATGTCTATGCAGTAAATAAATCAGTATCTTTTTTTTCCTCCTGTATAGATTACTTGGGTATCCATTAAATGGAAATAAATAAGGTTTAATGTGTAGAACCTCCTCATGTGTGCTTCCTTTTCAAAATATTGATTTCTTTTTCTTTTATCCAAAAGGGAGACCCATGAGGAGTGGGGGGGGGGGCAGTGCTGCCTCCGTATGAATCCTAATAAGGAAATCAAGGGAGACGGTGGCACTTCAAGTTTCATCTTTCCATTTCCTAAAGGCACGAACCCTGCAAGTTGTCACCTTGGTGTATTCAGTGCCTTTTGAAGCACTAGACTCCTCCAGAGAGAATGTCAGCCCCAGCCCTGGGCAGTTTTGACAAACAGAGTATATATTGATACATGATAAAGTATGCTAGGAATCACCCCAGCGCTAAAGGCTACTATAGTTTTAATATCGTCATTTGAATTAACAAGCATTCTGTGGAGAAATAATGAGCTTTCATTATTCCGAGCATCATCCTTTCCCCGGGAACTCAGAAACCATTAGCTCTTGAGAACTTAATGAAAAGATGATAAAGAGTGTTTTAGATAAAAGTTTGAACGGGCACACTTGATAACTGAGGTGAAATATTAATGTTTGTTTGGATGATGGATTAGGGCTACGAAGTGAGGTTCATGGACGTGATGAATGTCAAATGTGTGGTCACCTCACCCCTGCGGGGTCTGGACCTCCCCGAAGACGGTGTGAGATGTCAGGCTCAGTGGGGCTGTGCTCCTGAAAAGACCACCAAGTTCACAGCATGGAAAAATATCTCTTAGCTTTAGAGACGGCAGGGAATGGAGACAGACAGGAGAGGCGGGAAGACAAGGTCTGGTCCGTAGGCGTGCGTGCCCATGATCAGCAAGTTACTGTTCTAGTTAGTCCACTAGAGCGCACAAAATTTAAACACATGTTTCAGTTTTTAGGGTGAATATTTTACTTTTTTTTTTTCTTGGTTAAAGCATTAGGAAATTTTGAGTCGCCTTTCCAGTTCTTAATGTTATAGAATTGCACTGGGGAGGTTGTTACAGTTTGTGGAACGTCCCCAGATTGGCTCAATGCTGGAATGCCTGGTCTCCAGACAGCAGTGCTCTTTCAGGAGGTTACAGCACCTTCGGAGTACACACTTACCTATGTGTACTTGCAGCACTTTGGAAGTATGCGCTTACTTATTTGAGGGATCATGTGGCCCAGGCCAAATCAGATGGCGTATTTTTAGATTATTTTTACTGATCGTGAAACTATAACACACGACAGTGGCTTCAAATGAGAAGACCCTGAAGATAAGCTTTGGTACTCATGAGCATCAGCCCGAGGAGACCAGTGAGCGCATGGTTTCTGTTCAGACTTGAAATGTCTAGAAATGTCCTAAACTGTCTGTTTCTTGGGCTACAACTGGCTGGGTCCGTCTTAGAATCTTGGCTCCATCACTTAACAGTAAGTAGCCATGAATACATTATTTCACCTCTTTCCACTGAAGCTGTTCTATATGTAAATTAAGACTACATATAGAACGTACCTCAGGGCTGTTTTAAGGATTACATGACCACAAAACACACAGACTATTGTTTGGCATGTAGTATGAACTTGAATGTTAGTGATTAGTAGCGTTATGGCTCACTTAATTGTAATCTTTATCTGCAGTTACAACAAACTCTGTGGGTGCTTCCCATGGACCGTTGGAATGGACCGAAGGACCATATGCCTCTAGCTTTTTCCCCCTATGTATTTACGAATATCATTAAAATGGTGCTGAGGTGAAGATGGTGGTTGGTTTTCAATATTCCTTTCAGGCCTTTTCTATTATGAATTCTCATATTTCTATTTCTGTTATGAATTCTTATATTTCCCAGAACTTTTTTCCTTCTTTTTTTTAATTAATGGTTCCAAATATGAATTAAATTCTCCAAAGTAGAAAATTTCAACACACAGAGAAATGATCTGCGAAGAGCGAGCAGAGGCTGTTATGTGCTTGGATGCTCTGACAAGCAGAGGTGAGAACTTGATTTTTCTGTTGTAGCCTCGGGAGGAGATGGACAGACTCTGGGTTGTGGAGTGGTGGGGTGTATGGGTCCATTAGTGGATACAGATCATGGTTGCCTTCTGTTCAGGGGTTAGAAGCGTCTCCATCTGGCTGAAAGCTTCTGAACTGAAGGAGAGACTCACCTGGTGTCAGGATTTTGTGTCTCTCAGCCATTCTTAAAAATCTAACCTACAGACTATTTCTTCAGCTTTCCCAACAACCTAGTAACTATCTAGAGACTTATAGTGACTTCTGCTAAACCAGGCAGAGCAGTTTTCATTCTTTGCAACTTAAACTTGACAAGTAGGCTTGCATATACTCTTGGAACATCATACTTAAATGATGTTCTTCAGGTCTTAGGGGGAAAATGATAACAGATCTGAGTCAGATAAAATACACCAGAGTTCAAAAATATAACAAAGGCAGTTTATTAGTTTTTACTCACTATACAAATATACACATAATTTTCTTAATGTATGTATTTTAAAGATGTCAAAAAAAGAATCAAAATAGCCGAGAAATTCGGCAACGAAAATAGCCGCTTTGTTGAGCCCAGCAGATCTGCTTTTGTGGAGTACGAAAGGACCACTTTTTAAGGAACAGTGGGAAAAGTTTGCCCTTTGTTAGCAAATGCTGGCAGAGAGAACATTCTTTGTAACTTGAGGTGGTCATCAAAGAAGTGAAGAACTTAGAACTGTGAGTGAAAAATATGGTTGGGGAAACATTGCTGATGTTGGGAAATTGACAATTGCAAAAGAAAAGGACCCTCAAAGGAAGCCTGGTGAAGCACCGTAGGATAAAGGACTGTCTGCTGCTGGTCAATTTGAAAACCACATCCTTGGGTAACGATTTTCCCAGCATCTTTGGATGTATATTGAGCTAAGAGATGATTGTGCTTAATTAGTAAGGACCAATAAACAGTCCCATGATAGAAATTCTTTCAGTTGCTGTCCATCTGTCAAATAAAACTTGGCTGGGTAGAGATTTTTCTTCAATGTTTTAAAGTTCTGTTAAAAATCTTGTACTCTAGTCTAGGATTTAGAGACTAAGGAACAAAATCTGAAGACAGTCTAATTTTTATTAAATGGCAAACAATACTTCTGCTTTTATCTGTTCATTTAGGGAACGTAACTGAAAAAAACCCAAAGAAAATTGAGGAGGACCTTTTGGGAGAGCATCACATCTTGGAAGATATAGTCTTTTCAAGGTATAATGCATTCTGGGAAACTGAATTTCTTATGTACTTCTCAGGCTCTGAATGGAGTACTTGAGTGTCAAATAAGATTCTACCTTCAGCAAGGTTTGCTTTTGTACAAGAACAGAAAAATCAACAATAAGAACAACAGCAAAACGCCCACAGGAGGTGTGGCAGATAGCAGATAATCAGGTTGCCAAGATCAACACCTTGATGTTTTAGAACAGTGGTTCTCAATCTTCCTAAGGCTGCAACCCTTTAATACAGTTTCTCATATTGTGTTGACCCCAACCACAAAGTTATTTTTGCTGTTACTTTGTAATTGTAATTTTGTTACTGTTATGAATTGTAATTCTGACATGCAGATGGTTTTAGGGAATCCCTGTGACAGGATCATTTGATCCCTCAAAGGGGTCATGACCCACAGGTTGAGAACTGCTGCTTTAGCGAAGCACAGGATGTTACTGGTGTTGCTTGTTCCCCATCCACTGGACCCTGGGGGTAGGAGTAGAGCTGGCGCAGAACCGAGACACAGGCTCTGGGAGTCAGGTAAGTGGCAAAAGCAGACTCACTTTATTACAGGTGGAGAGGGGAAGCCTCTTATACCCTCCACCCAGCCCAGCATCCCATTGGCTCTCGGACTGTAGCTGCTGCCCCCTGGGTGCATCCGGGCTAGTCTGTCTCTGGGTATTCCCAGGCAGGTCCATCTCTGGGTACGTCCATGAAGGTCTCAGGCCTTGTATTGCTCAGTGAAAAGTCCAGTTTTCTCCTACATACTGGCATGTGAGAGGCTGACAAAAGAAGATGGCTGTGAATTTGAGGCCAGTCTGGACTTGTCTTGAAATTAAAGTAGGGTAGCGTCAAAATAAAAATAAAAATAAAATAGAAGACTAGCTCAGTGGGTAAAGTACTTGACCCATAAGCATGAGAACATGAGTTTGAATCTGCAGCACCCGTACAAAAAGCCAAGTACAGGGCTGGAGAGATGGCTCAATGCTTTTAAGAGCACTGGCTGCTCTTCTAGAGGACCCAGTTCAGTTCTCAGCCTCCATACTGCTCCATTTACCACTGTGAAACCTATTAATTACAGTAGTGACCCACTTGGCAAGATATGTCTACCTAATGACATGAATATTATGGGGATAACCAACTACTTTTTGATTGAGTTTAAAGTCTACTGCACAGGAGGAAACATGCCAGGTACTGTAAAACCGGTCAAGAACTCCTCTGGGGAGTTTACCTAGTACTATTGTTTGGTTAAACGGATGTAATATCAAACTGCCTGCCAAATTTGTATATCTCTACTCATAAATTTCTACGTGTCTGTGGATAACTCTTCCATAAATGGGACATCTATGTCACACCATCTTATCTTCAAGGCTCAGGTACTATTGCAGAAGAGAGGACAGAGCGAATGGTTGGGGATGACCCAGATGAAACAGTGCCTTCTGGAGAAATCCGGACCACTGTCCTCATGAACGCTCAGCAGTGACTGCCTGCATCAGACCAGCACAAGATCCAGCCAATCAACATCTTAGCATGACGGGGACAGGACTCACGAGCCCTCGCTCCTAGCAGAGGAGCTCTTGGCAGCTGATGGCTATTGGGAAGAGCAGAGTCAACTTCCTTTGGGCCTGAATTGTTAAAAATGCTTTCAGCCATTTGAATTTTCTCTTCATGGATCATCTACTCAATACGTTTAGTCTTTTGGAATTGTTTCTGTCTTCTGATTGGTTTGTACATGTACGATAATGTAAGATTCTTATCGGTATACATTAATTATGCGTAACAATGTGTTTCATCATGACATTTTCACACACCCACATAACATGCATCTATCATATTCACCTCTACATTACCTTCTCTTGTCCAAGCTCACACTCATTACGCTCTTCTTCTTTCCAGGTAATTCTGTTTTCATGTATTTATTCATTTATCTATCTATCTATCTATCTATCTATCTATCTATCTATCTATCTATCATCTATCTATCTATCTATCCATCCATCTATCTTATCTATCTATCTATCTATCATCTATCTATCTATCTATCTATCTATCTATCTATCTATCTATCTATTTATCTATCTATCTATCTACTTATTTATTGTGACCTAGTGAGTTTCATTAGAATCATTCCCAGATAGAAGGGTTTCCAGGACCATGAGTGTCTTGGAAAGGTGTCATAGATATCCCACTAATGGCTGAGAATTCAACAGTCATCTATTCTCTGTGCTTTAACCAGTTTTAAGTCTCTACAGCCGCCACAGTCCACTGCCACAAGAAGCCTCTCTGACCGAAGGTGACTGTAATGCTATTCTTTAGGCATAAACATAGTTATGTAGTTCAATAGTCACATGATGTTCATTTGCCAATCTACAACAATAGCTTTCCTGTATAGGTCTATGATTTGAGGTTTTTGACCAGATTTACAGTACCAGATGTTACTTCCTTCCTGTGGAGCCAGACTCACATCCAACTAGAAAGTGGTTGGTTACCCCCATAACATATTTGCCCCTACTACACAAGTGGGCTCATCTTGCCTGTATGGTCAGTATTGTTGTGCACGGGGTGCACTGCTGAATAAAACTGTAGACAAGAATTCTCCCCAGCAGCCTGCACAGCAGCTTTTGGCACAATGAG
This sequence comes from Cricetomys ansorgei, assembly GCA_026225945.1. NCBI lineage: Eukaryota > Metazoa > Chordata > Mammalia > Rodentia > Nesomyidae > Cricetomys > Cricetomys ansorgei. The sequence goes on along the minus strand of JAMJFZ010001089.1, from coordinate 6,110,205 downwards.
GGGCCAGCCACAATGATGGAAGCATCTGGTTTGATTCCAGCTCTATTGCTATTTATCTTGAGACCGAGGCATTTGACATCTTCAGTACCAACTAGTTCTGATGGACAACCAAGAGCAGCGGGGCAATTGTGTGTCTTGTTTGGGGAACCTCAAGGAAGCTCCGTGGCCAACAACTCACAGAAGGTGAGCCAACTCCTAGCACACTGCAAAGGCTGATTTGAACTCTTATTTATTATTTATTTATTGTTTTTTTTCAAGACAAGTTCTCTCTGTTGTAACTCTGCCTGTCCTAGAATTCACTCTGTAACTAGGCTGGCCTCGAACTCACAAAGATCTGCTTGCCTCTGCCTCCCAAGTGCTGGTATTAAAGGCCTACACTACCACTGCCTGGCCTAAACTCTTTTTTTGTTGTGGAAGTTTATTTTTAGTTGTGTACAAAATAATTGCTTCTCACACTGTGGGTGAGGGACTCTCTGGGTCTTGGTGTTTTGTATTGTCTGCAGGTGATGGATTTCTGTGGGGGAGGGGGATGTTTAATTGTTCATGATCTGCACCTGAGTAGTTCTGAATCAATAAAATCACCTGAGCTCAGACGCTCAGGGTTTTCCAGAGTACGGGGCTGGCCATGACGGTGGTTCCTTCTGCTGAGGTTTGGCAGAGTTTTTTTTAGCCTATGAAAAATGCCTCCTTGTCGTCTTCTTGGTGAGCTTCCACAGTAGATGTACTACTATACTTTTTTTAAAAGATATTTTTTTTAATTAGCTGGCCTTATAGTTTTCTCATACATTATTAATTTGATTGACCCATACCCCTCATCTCCCACATCTTCCTGCCTCCTCTCCCTGCTTCAACTTTAACCTTTTACCTATTTAACCTATTTTACAAACTTTAGAAATGATCCCTGAAAGTAGTCTTTCAACCTTGTGTTTTAGATATGAACACGTTGTGTTATATGTACTTTATCTCAATTTGCAATCTTTAAAAGATTCGTTTTGTTTTCATGAACGTGTACGCATGTGCATGTGTGTGCGGGTACCCTCAGAGGACAGAAGAAGGCACTGGATTCTCTAAAGCTAGAGTGATAGGTAGTTGTGAGCCACCCGATGCGAATACTGGGAATTGAACTCAGGTCCTTTGAAGAACAGCAAACACTCTTAACTGCCAACACATCTTTCTCAGACCCCATTTGGAGGCTTTTCAATTTGTCTTTTGTTATATACAACTTTTGTTTTTCTACTACTAGTTAAGCATGTTTTTGTTTGGAGAGTATGATAAATTCCGAACAAAGCTTTTATTTCCTAACGTACTTATTCACAAGCATCTTTATAACACGCTAGTTTACATCTTGGTTGTCTTAAAATTTAGATTATTATGAACCCTGAATAAAAAATGTGGCAACATAATTTATCCAAGACAGCAGTATTTGTAATATAGTGTAATACATCCTTAACATTAACTGTGGTAAGTTTTGTCAACCTTATTGTGTTACAGGACAATTACATTCTCTGTGAATTAAATGCTTCATGTTTCCTTTTTCTAAATGATCATTTATTTATTCTTTAATCATTTCATACATGTACATAATGTATCTTGATTCTATCCACACCAATTTTCCTTTCACTCCCTCTGACCCTGCCCCCCCAGAAAACCAGAGTCCGCTGATTTCAATTAGCACAGCTGCTGAAGTGTTAATTTACCTTGCTGGCTTGGTCTTGCATAGATCTTGTGCAGGAAACAATAGTCGCAGTGGTTCATGGGTACAACAGTCACGTCATGTCTAGCAGATGACGTTTTGTAGCCCTCCTCCCATTGTTTCTTGTTTTGTTTCTTTTCTTTCTGACATCGGGCATGCTGTGCCGGTTTCCATCATCAGCTCATCGCTTTGTTTCCTGATAGGGATCAAGTTCACCTGACTTTCTATGCGATGCCAATATTTAATTATTCATTTGTTCAGCTAAAGTTCTACCGGATGTGGAGAAAGTTAATTTAAATACAAATGTGCTTAACAATGATATTTTAGAGATTTATAATTAATGAACATATAATGGATAAATTGTGTCTTATTTTCATTGGATTCACTACATATTTAGTATACTTTTTGCATTCTTAAAACCTCTCAAGAAAAAGAAAAGTGGGGGGGGAGAGGCAGGGAGCCAAAGTAGAGCAGACTCCTAAGGGAGAGTGGGACGAGCAGGGCCAGTCAAAGGGGAAGGAAAGGGGTTCTTACTTATCAAATTAGAAAAGCCCTCTGTGTCCTGCTACTTCTCTTTCACTGGCTACTGCTGATCTATTTCTGTCCCTCTCCTAAGCCCTGGCTCCCACTGATCTGTCAGCTGTCCCTCTCCTAAGGTCTGGCTCTCACTTACCTACCTGCAGTCCCTCTCCTAATCCCTGGCTCCCACTGCGGTTCCTCTCCTAAGCTCTGACTACCATTTATCTTGTTACTTTTCCCACAGCCTTCCCTTTTCTAGTATATCACCTAGTTGGATTCATACATTGTATAAAACTTTTAGATAGGTTCCTCTCGCTTAATAATATGCTCTTTAGTTTCTTTTGTGTGATAAGACTTGATAGAGTCTTATATTGGTGAGGATAGCCTCAAACTGGTAGGTAGCCAAAGATGACCTTGGAATTCTATGATCCTTCCAGTCTTTACCTCTCAAGTGCTGGGAGTACAGACATGCACCAGCTATGCCTGGTGGTACTGGTGATCAAACCCAGAGCTTCCTGTGTGCTAGACAAACACTCTACCAACTGAATGACATCTCCAACCCTGGATAACTCATTTTCTTTTAGCACTGAATGATATTCCATTTGCATTGTGCCACAGATTTTTATTTATTCACCCACTGAGCGATGTCTTTGTTGCTTTCAAATCTGGGTGATTATGAAAAGCTGTTTAGCAGTGAGTGCGTGGTGGTGTGTACTTATAATCTCAATATTTAAGGTCCAGCCTGAGCAACATAGTGAGTTCTAGGCCAATCTGGATATATAGTGAAACTTTATCTTAAGAAAAGCTCCCCTTCTCCCAAAATGCCCCCCCATAAAAACCAGAAAAAAAAAAAAGAAAATAAAAAGAAAAACAAACAAATAAAACCAAGGAAAGATATTGCAAACTGGCTTTCTGATATCTGTGTGGGCGGAGTGTTCCAGATCCTTGCCTCAGTCATTTCACTGGACGTGAAGAGATTCTTATCTTTTTGTATAATACTTCGGTTCTTTTGTGGACCACATTTTCAATCAATTTACCCAATCTGCTATTGTCTCATCAACTTTACTCTGACTGACAAAAAAGTCCATTGCTATCTTAAAGAGCACGTGATAAGATTGCTAAAAGAAACTTTGTGTTATGTATTGAAACAACGCAATGGAACATTTCAGTTTATAGACAGGTTTATAACATTAATTTAGTTTTAAAACTTCACTATTTTAACAACAATAATGCTTCCTTATTATTATTATTATTTCTTTAGTTCGCTTAAAAATGCAAAGTGTCCCCAAATTCAATTTGTATTTGAAAAGCCTCCATTAAGATTTTGCTGGGCACTGGGGCATGCAAAAAGCCTTCTTCTCCTCCTCGTAGATTTTAATCTGTGTGCGTGTGTAGCTTTGTGGGAAAATTTTTGCTTTTAAATAATTTTAAAATACCTTTCAAAGGTAGGAATTAGTATCGTATCTCAAAGTATAAATTGTTAAAGATTCATACATCTCTTGACTCCGGCTAAGTTTATTTACTAAAGGGTAGAAAGGGAGATTTATTTTAGGTGTGTAGTCTACGTGTTATGGACGTGCACTTTGTTGAGTGTGATGGTGAAGGTAATGAGAGACGTTAGAGGTCAGGAGCATTAATGAGAAAAGGAGAGGAGAGAGAGAGAAATGGAGAGAGGGAGAGAGGGAGAGAAAATATAAGCTGAGCAGCCTGAGTTTATATACAGGTATATAATCTGAGGTACTTTGGGTGGTTTCCTATGTGTCTGTAATAAAATGCTTGCTCATCAAATGAAAAGAAATATATAAGCATTTCGATTTTATTGGGTGTAAAGCCATTAAAGAAGCGTTGTTTTCCTGCAGTTGGCTGTGCTGCTCGCTGGAGCACAGATATCTTCCCGGCCAGGCTGGACCCAAGACAGATGAAGCAGAAATCCACCTGCATAGCTTCTGAAGCAAGGGTCACCATAGGAACTGGAACCAGTTGCATCTGGTAAGACGCTCTCTCCACCGGAAGTGGGAAAGACGGAGCTCAGGGGAAGCACGGGGTTAAACATCCGGGTTGCGTGTTTGTCAGTGATGTTTGCTAACAGATGCGTTAGCTTAGATACTGTCACCTCAAGAAAGGCTGTCTTCTGGGGATTCTTATCATAATTTTATTTTAAATTCGAACAGCTGTTGTTTAACTACCACAGACCACAATTTATCTACCGCTCGGGGCCATAAAGTCAGCTTTAACGTACTCTGTTTCTTTTCTTCCCTCTGTATTTGATTTAATTTCCTGACACTCAAATGCTATATACCATTTGCATATTTCAACATGTACTTTTGCAGATCCCAGAAGTACTCAGGTGTTCAAAGTGGAAGAATAAACATAAATGAGTGACAAACGGTAGGAAGAACTTGGGCTTTGCTTTTATGTAGTATATTCTGAACAAAGAGAGCTTTTTTTTTTAGACAATAAGCAGGTTTTTCTAGTGTTATTCATTTACAGTGACTATAGAGAAAAATGCACACACACACACACACACACACACATTTATCTGTCAGGATGTGAGAGAACTTCAGCTTTATGTAAAAAGTCAACAAATGTGGCCACATCCACAATCTACATTTTTTTCCCCCTAAAATAAATATACATGGTTCTTTCATTCATGGGATTAAAAAAATAAGGTTTTAGTTACAAACAAAAGAAAACTCTGGGGAAGGTAGTAAGGAAATACGAAATCACTCTTGGGGAAACTTCGCAAAAGGTCCCTTGTGGGCTGTCGTGTCCCATTTATCCAGGGCACTTTGTCAGACAGGCCATGAACTAACCCAGAACTCGAGCAGTCACTGGATAGAAAATCAATTTTGGTCAGGGTTAGATGGACCCCAGATCTGTACTTTGGTCTTAACTACACCATCTAAAAACTTCCAAGCAGAGGAGCACCAAGGCTTCTCCTTTATTTAGCCTTTCGTCTTGATGTCATGGATCTCCAACAAAGACAGAGAATCCCATTCTCCATCTCCTTCCCATCTTCCGAGGTGACAGTCCTGCTTAACTCTTGGGTTTCCAAGTGGTTTGGGTGACCTTTAGACCCTTAGGGGTTTTCACATTCTTACTTGAACTTGAGTTCAGAAAGGAAGCGAGGTGTGATCTTTATGGCAGCAGAGCAAGGCAGATCCACTAAAAAAAGAGCAAGGCAATCCACTCGCTGAGGTGGCAACTAAGTCTACACACATTTGCTAAAATGAGCAGAGGCCTCCGCCCGCAGGTTTAAGGGGAGAATCGAGACCTTCACCCAGAAGCCCTGCAGGTGGAACGGAAGAAGCCTGGGATCTATTTCTGAACCAGTACAGCTGACAGGGAGGCATCTAAAGAGACTTTGAGGAAGGTGGGTGGGGTTGCAGGGCTTCCCCGGAGAATCTGATTTTGCAAATGAAGACACTTCTGGATAGTGAGGACATTAGAATGCTCACTGCTCATTCTTGCAGTTGACCCTGGGATTAGACATGGCTGAAAATGGAATTCGTTATTTTCAGGAAGTTTGGTGCTCTAGGTTTCATGGGAATCTTTGACTGTGAGAATCGCTAACTGATTTCCCAACTGAAGAGGGTTCCTGCAGTCATGCTGTCAACCCTTCCACCGGGTAGTTTAGGAGCCTGGTGAGGACTGAATAAAGAAACACCAGATGCCCGTGTGAGAGACTCAAGTAAAGTCATTTCAGCTCTTCCCTGATGGAAAGCAAGGCAGTCTTTCTATCATCCCCTGTCTCCTGAACAGCCCTCAGTTTCTTGACTCAGAAAGTTAGGGGAGCAAAGAGAAGGATGGGGGTGGAGCTTGTGGGTAGGGCCATTGTTCATGGTTGTGGACTTCTTCTCTGGAAACCACTTGATCTGGCAATGATGATATCTCTCCCCAGAGACCCAGGGGTGTTGTCAGAGGGAAAGGGGGGGGATGTCCCGGCCCTGCTTTATTTATTTTTGAACAGGTAGAATGCCTCTGAAGATGCTTGTTACAGAATGAAGGAACTCACCCTTGAACTACTCACGCCACCCACAGTGGGCTTCCCTGCTCTCTCTTCTTTCTGGTGTCTTCTACTTGACCACAGTCCAACCCAACCCTTTCACAGCTCCAAGACTGACTGACTGAAGGATGCATCTTTGATTGATAACTAACTGAGGTGAATCATGTTTCTAAATTTATTTTGGTCCACTGGTAATTAAGACTATTTAAAAATGGGAAATGTACTGCTTTTCTGGTTCTTTCATAAGGTATCAAACTCAGTATTTTTAGTCAGAGGCAGAAGTTTATATGGAGTAAAAAATGGTCTGTATCCTTTTTGTTTTTGATACAAAGTCTTCCTATCAGGCTATCCGACTCCGTCTTCTGGGTGTTGGGATTAGGGTATGCACCGGTGTCTCTGGCCTGCTTTTAGTTTTAATGGAGTTCAGTGCATACTACATATATATTTATACCTATTCCGTTATGTTACTTCTGGGGCTTTTCAGAGAAAGCCTTCAAGATTCAAACATCATTTTGGCTGTTTTTTATTAATACATGGAGAATCTCAAGAATAAAAGGGAAATATCTCCATGACTAAAGTACTTTATGTGTATATGTAGCAATGAGAGAGAGGGAAAAATAAAAGAATTTTGGATGTGAAGAAGATGAACTATACTGGACATTAATGAATTAATTTTTAGCAGGATTAGAAATTAATAAAGATCAAGACACAATTAATTTGGTAGTCGCTATTGGAGAAGGCTCCATGACAGCTGAGATGAATAGACCAGCCATATCCTTCGGATAAAGGAAGGACTGTTTTGTTCTCAGTCAAGAACTACAAAGGACCTGCGAACAAACTTATAAAACAGTAGACATGATTTCATAAATATTGGCAGAAGACACAAGGCTCTTGTTTAGAAATAAAGGTTTCTGTAGCCCCAGAATTTCTTGAACTTTATTCTCAGAGATACATGAAGGTGGCCAAGTGACATCTGACAGACTAAGGCTCACACTGTGGAAGAACCCTAAGCTTTTGTACCCCAAAGAGAGACATTGTCCCTCATGTACTGCACCATAAGCTTCATGCTTCAAGAGAGACACAATCTTCCAAAGCTGTCTGTTTTACAGACACTGTGGAGCAAAGACAGCCAGGTACAGAAATTTCAGAGACACATGGAAAATATGCAAACTCTATTTAGAAATCACCCAGGTTCGTGGTAAACTTAGCTACAAATACTCTCTCCATCTGCCGCACTGACTAATGGGACCAGCAGAGCCAGACCCAAATTCATTCAGTTTTTTCCTCATTCAAAATTTATGGGGTTGGAGAGATGGCTTAGCAGTTAGGGCACTTGTAATTGTTCTAGAGGTCCTGAGTTCAGTTCCCAGTACCCATGTCTGGTAACTCTAGTTCTAGGGGATCCCATGCCTTATACTTGCCTGTTCTATTACATGTTCTCACATACACATGCACACACACAGACATATGTACAATTGCATAATGAAAATATTTTTTAATTCAAAATTTAATTAAGAATCATCACCCACAGACTCTAAGCAGCAGCATAAGATCAGCCTGTGGTACTAACTCCACCAAGATTTCAAGGGATTCCGACTCCACACGATGAGCAAGTCCAGGAGTCACTGAGTTCTGTCACAGAAAACCAGGTGGCATCTGTCTTTGGTTTCCGGATTGTCTTTCTTTCTTAGTCTGGAGCACCATTCCTATTCCAGAAGGAAGGGCTCGTGACGTTAATGTCAATGTGCCCTTCGATGCTGGTGCCTCATGCAGTTCTGTCATCCGTGATAGCCCTGGCTAGTGAATTTCTGCTCACCCGCATGGTTTCCCAAGCCAAGATGCTATTGATAACATTAATTAAAGTTAAGTTAGCATCTGAACTTCTTTTTCTAATTGAATGGGTTTCATCATAGTGATAACTGGCTGAAGAGTGTGTATAAGTGACAGATTAGTTACTCTTCTGGAAGGGTCCTCTGAACAATCACGGGTAAGGCCATTAGACGAAATCTCTAATCTTTAGAAGAACACAATCCATTGCATTATTTCATTAAATGCAGGAAACAATTTGATTTCCTTTCTCTCCATGTTCCTGGTATGTTGCAAGTTACCTTGTTCTCTGAAGGGGGAGTGGCTTAGGGGTCAAGTTTATGCTGGCTTCCAGACATAGTATCTCTAGAAATAAAATAGTGTTTACCCTTTCATGGGTTCCTACCCTAGATCTCTATCAGACTGGGAGCACAGGTGGACAGTACTCTTAATAGTTTTCTGGTCTCAGGAGATTGGCCTTCTCAGTTGACTTAATAACCAAATTTAATTTTTTTTGGGGAGGAATCGCCCGAGGGCTGTGAATCCAGCCTGTCCTGTTTGTCTATGGCGTCAGCCAAGTGTCATTCCTTCGTCCCATGGAATGATTGATTTGCAGCTGTGGGAATGTGGCCCGGAATGACTACAGGAAGAGACAGGTGGTTTTGCGGGCGCCACAGCCATTTCGGATGCTTCTCCTCAAATCTTCAAGGGGAATGATGACTGAGTCAAATAGTAGAGATCCACAGACCCAGCAGCTTTGGAGAGCTACTTCATGGTTGTTTTTCTTGGTGAATCCTACTCCATGGTGATCTCTGAAAGATAGAGATGAGTAGTATTCACTCCTCCCCTCAACCTCCCGGGATCTTAGTTACTCCCTTCCCAGACACTGGGTTTCTTGCTCAACATCCACTTATACAACCTCAGTGCAGCCCATTCTAAGGTAAAATTTCCCTTCTATTCCCGTCACAATTCACTTTACCTACATTTAAACATTTTATTATATCTTTATTTATTGTGTGTATGTATGTGTGTGAGAATGTATATGCATGTTTATTGTGTGTATGGATGTGTGAGAGAATGTGTATGTATGTGTGTGAGCACTTATATGCCACGTGTGCACACATACAGATCAGAGGTCAACTTACAGGAGTCCATTTTCTCTTCTTTTTTCTTCTTCCTGAGTCCCAGGGATGGAACTCAGGTCATCTGGCTCTGTGGCAAGTGTCTTTGTTTGTAGTATGTCTGGCTGTCCTGGAACTCACTCTACAGATGAGGCTGGCCTTGAACTCACAGAGATCCACCTACCTCTACCTCCCTAGTGCTAGGATTAAAGGCATGCACCACCACTGTCTGGTGTGGCAAGTGTCTTTACCCACTGGGCCATCTTGCCTATACTTCTGGAAGGTTCATGCACAAACAGATAAGGTATTTTAACAAAGCTTCCAGGGGTCCATTATGCCCCATTTCACCCATCTAGACTGCTGTAAAGGCACTTAGTGAAGAATTTCCTCAATCGCAGGGTCATTATCTTTTTAGTCAGAGTCTACGTCAATCCCACGTGAGACCCAGGTGGCTGGATCAGAAGGAAGGTCAACCCCTCATCCCCTATTCTGGTTGCACTGAAATCTTCAGAGTTTGAATTTGCCACAAAGGGTAAGAAATGGAAACATCGTTCCCAGTAGTTCTCAGGAGGGAAATACGTGTCTATAAACCTGTGTCACCTCTGTGGCTCTGGCCACATCAGAGAATAGATTTTGCTTTTATGGGCCCAGAAGTCCTCAGTATGATTTGTAGAATGGAGCCCAATGAATTTATGCCATTATAAGGCACACTTTCTTAGCAATGTAACTTCAGGAACCTAATCTTACGGAGGAGGCAAAATCAGGTTCCAACTTTGTAGGGAGTCTACCTGAATTGGAGGGTTATTCCTGCGGATCTTTTCATTTATTTCTTCCAAGATATCTTGATTATTTACAAACAAATGACTCCAGTGCAAACATTCTCTCCCTTTTCACGTTATATGAGTTTTAAGCCTGTGGCTTGAGTGGAGCTGGAGATGGTTCTGCTCTGTGCATCTTTCACTGGCTCTCCAAGACTCATACGGTAGTCTTGAGTTTGTTCTTTTCACAGCAGCAGCAGAGGTGTAAGGGACCAATTCGACATGCGTGGGATACCTGATAGCTAGGGTATCATCATGTTTCCTTATCCCATCGGCAAAGGAAATCGCTGAGCTGAGATCCAAAGGGTGGAAAATGGACTGCTTTGTGAATGGAGCCAAAAAGTCCCATAAAGAAGAGTCAACACAGGGCTGCAGAATTTGAGCCTTCGACACGGTTTGTCACACACGTTAACAATGTTCATAGACACAGCTCACTCTGTGCTGCTCTGCTTTTCCCCATGTGCTCTGTTTCCTGGCTTGGTGCTAACCATCCAAGGGAGTTCTCCCTTCCAACCTATGGACCTGCTTTGAGTTATCATGGACGTGTCGCTCACATTCGAAACTAGGAACATCTAAATTTCTAAATCGGCTTATTCGTAAGTTTAAAGCAAGGCGAGAGAGATGAACCCCCTTAGCAGTCCCATCTTATCCCATCTCCTGCTGTTTTCATCTTTGTTTAGTCTAATCTGGTTGAACGTGGGCTGGATTTAATGACTTGCCTCTGAAAATGGGAAGAAAAGGTAACCAATTGCCCCTGGCAAGATTAGTTAGTGAAGCACACAGCTTCTGTTTTGCTCTCTCACACAATCTCTCTTATACCCACCCCCACCCCCCTTTTGCTAGCTTTTTTCTGGTAAAGTCACCCGCTATGTTGCAGTTGCTCTAAGGAGAGTCTGAGAGGTTAGAAACTAATTAGCACTTCCAGGAAAATTCCAGAAAGAAACTCAATCCCTAAGTCTGTGTGTCCCAAGCACATGTAAGTTTGGAAGTGGACTAGAACCCAAGTCACAACCAGATAACTCTGTCCCTGGCTGATACCTTAACTACAGTTTGTGAGAGACGCTGAGGTAGAAGACTCTATAAGCCATGACTAGCAGAAACTTTAGGACAATGAAGGATGATTGTTAAAGCTCTTAGCTTTGAGGCAATATGTTACACAATAGCAGACAATGGGTACCAAGGTATTACAGAGCTTAAAGCATGTTCTTATCATGATAATTTACTGTTTGTATATGTTCCTACACACTCAGTAGTACATGTGGCAAGGTCAAGAGGAAAACTTTTGGGAGTGAGTTCTCTCTCCTACCACATGGATCCTGGCTGGGAATGGAACAACTGGGTTGTCAACTTTGGTCTTCAGACCCTTGTCCACTGAGCCACCTCACTGGCCCTGCAGGCTCTCTCTTCTCCACCGTGCAGCACTTTGAGGAAGTGTGTGCTGTTGGCTTTACATGAGATCTGTAGTCAGAGATGTCCTTCCTTAGAGCCTGGCTTGATTTGGTATCTCTACATTATGTTTGATGTTTGTTGTCTACTTAAATAGTTTAGCATTTTATTAAAGGATCAGTAAAGAACAAATTCCAAGTTGGTTTTTATCTTACCGAGTTTGGGTGACTTATTTTCCCCCTGCATTCATCAAAATAAAAGTACAAATCTGACTTTGGGCTTTAGTTTTCTATGGAGTGTCAGAATGCTCCAGCCTTAGTTTCATGTGATGATAATTGACTTTGGCCTACCAACTTATTGAACAAATCACATCAGTTTTGTGTGGTCCTGCTTTGGCTCACATCTACTCTGGCCGGAGACACTCAACTCAAGAAGCTGTAAGTGTTGCCCTGTCTTTAGGCTGTGGACATCAGAGTATTCCTTATTAGCTCTGACACTCACTGTCGTGGGATTTCGGAAAACTATCCTCTATTCCATTTCCCCAGTCCCTACATACTTTACAGTATTGAGATCTGATACTATTTATTATAAAATGTGATGGAGTAATTAGTGTCTAGTATTTCACATAATACCTGCCAGATGGTCAACTCTCAAAAAATGTTAAGTACAAGACATCCCACACATTCCTTGAATATCTATTTATTAATTATCTGGTATTTTCCTAGATAACAGGCCTCTAAAATGAATGCAAGTATTTGTTTTCTCAAGGAAAGCACAATCTTATAAATGAAGGAGCATTTGTACACCACCATTGCTCCCAAACATTGTCCTGTCCTTTACTGATGCCACCTGATAAGCCCATCTTTGGAGAATTATTCCTGATATCTTGCCTGACATCCTGGTTACTCACAGACTAGGTAACTTTTATATCCCTAGGTCCTTCCAGGAAGCAGTCAAATGCAAACACCTGTCCTCCCAGTCTTACTTCTGGAATCCTTTTAGAAGATTCTCACAATATATCTTTCTGTCTTCTATGAAGTGATGGTGAGAACGATGCTGGATAAAGGGGGAAGCATTTGTATCAGTCAGTTGTTTAGGGCTCAATGATATTGCTACCACTGTTCTCCTCTCTGGCCTGCAATTGGCCAAAACCAATAGTCCAAGTTCCGAAACACTTTGGCTACAATTTTAGAACAAATCTAGACTCTAGTTGAGTACCTAAAGGGTCACCTCATAACCAACAGGTGCCTTTATGTCTTCCCACATGTGGTATGAGCAAGTGTGTGCGTTTGTTGGTTGTAAGGTACAGCAGAGCATCCTCAAGCTCGTAAAATACTAAAGAGTAGAATGGAATGGTTCAGAAGTTTATTTCGGATTATGTTTGAAATGGGTGTTTTGTGCATTGTTGGGGAAAGGGCTGCCTACACCCTGGCATTTTGTATTTTCTGCAGATGCTGGCTTTGTGTAAAAGATGTTTGATTCCTCATGATCTGCATGTGCTATTACCCGAGGAGCTTGCGTGTCAATAAAAACCCCTGGATCAGATAATGGGGATTCTATTGTGCATGATGGTGCTTGTCATGACAGTGGTTCCCTCTGCTGAAGTCTGGCAGGGTTCACACTTATGAAAATGCCTCCTTGTCTTCTTTGCTGAACGGCACAGTAGCATAATGGCTACAATGGGATGCCATGTGAGCTGATTTATGAGATGCAGGCAGAAACAACCTGGTGACAGAGGGGAGGATGGAGCAGGTAGGATCACCCACTACAACTTTTCTGAGAATTAAGGGGAGAAACTGCCTTACATGCGAACAGGAGTTGTTTTGACATTAAAAAAAAAAAAAAAAAAGGCAAACGCCAGACAAACACCTGCATTCCTGTTCAGTTTTCCTGACAGATTAATTCTCAGAATGAAAGCCGTTTAGCCTACCTGCCACCTTGCCAAAAGCCCAAGAAAAAACGGTGCCTCCTACTCCTGTCCTCAAAACGAAAGGACTCAGCAAGCATGCGACAAAATGAAAGTAACAACAGCACTGGAATGGGACCGTTCTGCTTTGCAGACCCGGGTGAGCGTGTGTCATGTAGGAGACAGGATCGAGCTGGTGAGTTTTCAGAGCTTCTGGCCGGAAGCTCTGAGGCCAGGGGCCCGTCGCTCCTTTGCACTGGTGTTCATCCGTGCGGCCCGAGATGCTGCCAGGCGTGTTTCATTAGTGTTTCCCTCTTATTAAATATGAAAATCATGTCAAAGGTAAGCGTCACGAGAGTCTAAAATTACCCTTCTTATCTTCCATCCATTTATCACTTGATAAATGGAAAGACGCGGCTGCCAAAATAACTGAATGAATAATTTATAAGTGACTGATGCATCTCGTGTGTTGTTCCAGGCAGAAAACAGTAGGACATCAATAATCAAAATAAGTTGGATTAATTTAGCATTATTTCACTATTGATATTTTTATCTTGGTGCTGCCGTCTAGAAGTCAGTGGCTGTGGAAGTCTCCTTTCCGCAATGTTGGTGCCAGTCTACCTGGCGCAGGAGTGGAGAGGAAGAGCCCCCCCCCCCCCCATGCTCAAGGTCCTTTGCCCTTCCTCTGTGATTAAAAAAAAAAAAAAAATACTGGTAGCTTTAGCACATGGGACCTGATTTTACATTCTCCCTCCCTGTTAGGCACTTGCTCATTGTACTTGAACCAAGAATGTGAAATCACCTTTCGGTTCAAGAAAGTCTCACGTCAGCACTGAGTGTGTGTGTGTGTGTGTGTGTGTGTGTGTGTGTGTGTGTGTGTGTGTGTGTTTGAGCACAAGTGCATAATGTATTTGGATGCCAGAGGATGACATTGGGTATCTTCCTCAGTCACAACAATGGCAACACAGAATAAAACAGGTCTCTCACTGAAGCTGGAGCTCACTGATCCAGTTAGATCAGCAGGCCAGCGAGCCCCAGGGCCCCTCCTGTTTTTGTCTCCCCAGCACCCAGCACGGGGATTACAGACGCATGCCACCATGCTGGGCTTTTTATGCTTGTGCTCGGGATTTGAACTCAGGCCCTCATGTTTGTACAGCAAGCATTTTACTGACCAAGTTACCTCTCGAGCCCCTCAACCCTGAGTTTTAACTTTTCTGTGGGTCCCCTTTCTCCTCACCGTCTTAAGTTACATTAAACCATTTTTATCGTTGACATTTTGGCTTCTTTAGCCACTCATTAAAAACATTATCGTCATCACTACTATTATTGCTAATGTTTGCGCGCACACAATGTAGGTGCACCTGACCAGCAAGCATGTGGAGGTCAAAGGTCAACTTTTATGGAGTTAGTTCTCTCCTTCTACCATATGGGTCTCGGGGATCAAACTCAGATCGACAAACCTGCTTAGTAAATGATTTTACCCTCAGAGCTAGTCTAGTCTAGCCAAACACTTAAAAGTTCTTTTAAAAATTAAATGCCTTTGCGAGCCAGTGGTGGCGCGTGCCTTTTAACCCAGCACTCAAGAGGCAGAGGCAGGTGGATCTCTGTGAGTTCGAGGCCAGCCTGGGCTACAGAGTGAGTTCCAGGACAGCCAGAGTGACAACAGACAAACCCTGTCTCAAAAAATCAAAAAAGAAATGCTTTTAAAATTCTAAGGGGTCAGAGAGATGACTCAGAGGTTAAGAGAGATTGCAGTTCTTTCAGAGGATTGGAGTTTGGTCCCCAGCACCCATGTAGAGTGGTTCAAAGCTACATGTAACTCCAGCTCCAAGAGATCTGATGCCACTTTAGGAGCTGCATAAACACACACACACTCTCTCTCTGTCTTCCCCCTCCCTCTCCCTCTCTCCTCTCTGCAGTCTGGGTCACCCTAAACGGTACACCCTGCCCCCTGTTCCTCCTGTAAGGTGCTAGCCGAGAAGGCACAGCTCCAAGGTGAGTCTACCAATTCTCTGCCACCTGAGTGAGGTACCAGCAGATGACTACCCAGGAGGAAGACGACGGTGGTGGGGGCCTCGCTGCAGTGACAGACCAGCGACTGCACCCAAGACAGGTGTCAAGTGCAGGCCTGGTACTCTGCTTGGATTTGGAGATCTCGACCTGGGATTTACCTTCTTGGATGGTTAACAGCTGCACATCCCAGGAAACACTAGCAAAGAGTAAGGGCTGTATGATCACTTCTTGATTCAGCTTGATGTCGTTTTGGTTAAGCAACAACAAAGTTGTTTGTTGTTTTGTTTTTTTTTAAAATCAGTTACTTATCTATTTGTGTGCATGTGTGCCCAGGGGTGGGTGGGATAGCCCTGGAGGAGAGAGGACAGCTTATGGTAGTTTGGGTCTCTCCCTCTACCATGTAGGCTCAGGGGACAGAACTCAAGCTGCCATTCTTGGTAGCAAGTACTTTACAAAATGCTTCCTCTTGGTGGTCCCAATTTTGGCTTTTTTCAAGCCTGGTTCTCATTCTGTAGCCCAGAGCAGTTTGCAAATCACTATGTAGTCCAGGCTGACTTGAAACTTATGTGGCACAGGCTAGCCTTAGAACCCTCAGCCACTCTCTTGTCCTAGCCTCCTGAGTGCCAGGATAAGAGGCCTGAGCCCCTAAGTCCTGCTCAGGGCTAACATGATTCTTAAAGGGAGATCATTTCATAAATAAAAACATTTTTTGAAAAATCCACCTTTCACACATCTAGAGATCTGCCTCTTTGCCCATTGGCAGTCAGACTAGCCTTGCCTGGGGCCACCCAGTCCCACTGCATGGTAACAGAAGCTACCTCTTAGCAGCAACCCTCTCTCTCTCTCTCAACATCATGATTGGCTGGCCCTCCCAGTCCAACCCTGCCTGGTCCAGGCATGGGCCCAGGAGCAATCCCTGGCCTCCCAAGGCTCTAGGGTCCTCCCCTTCCTGCCAGTTATCAGCAGCTCCACAGTTAGCTTACTGCTGTGACTGAAGAGAGGTCCGTGGGGATGAGGGGTAGTCCCCTCCCGGGGCCCAGGGCTGATCTGCAGAATTGGCCCAGACCCTGGAACTTCACAGACAGAGTGGCAGAAGGCTCTCTCGTTTGGGCATTTGTTACCCCAAGCAAAATGTGCAGAGAGGGGAGATAACGAAGTAGCAGGCTAATTCGGTGCGATCCAGCTGGCTGAGCCAGAGGGGCTGGCTGCCGAACCTGAGCCAGCAGCTGAAGGCTTTACTGTTAGCCATTTTCCCTGGGCACCTCGAGCCAAAACACAGGCTGAAATATCAAAAAGCAGAGGTGTCAATAATAAAGGAGAGGGTGGGGTGGAGAGAGGAGAAAGGGAGAGATTGAGGGGGCTGTCCTCTGTTTTGAAGAAAGTTATTATTTCCCCTTCATTTGATTTCCAAGTTAACTCCTTTCCTCTCTTTGGACCCTTGCATTCTGAATCAACCTTTTGTTAATTTATGTTAGTTTCTGCTTTATTTCTTTTTCTTTTTCTTTTTTTTAACTTGCATGCTTCCCAGCGCCTCCTGGTGCAAACAAAACAGACAGATTCATTTTCACATGTGCAGAAACATATATAGTGCTTGTGATTTGAGATGAACATGTGCTCTGTGCGGGGAGATGGGACCAGGAATGTGACAGGAGACTGTGGGAAGCCAGCTGCCCATGAGCCCCATGCCCTGAACCTGCTAACAGTAGGTTATACTCCCCCCCCCCACTATAGATATCACATGCAATAAATATTAGGCCTTATGTGGTCAAATATGCTTGAAAATATGGAGTCATCTGCTTGCACATACAGTAAAAGAGACTCTAGGAGGAGAGAATTAGCACTAGGTATATTGCCATCCTCTTTTCAAAGCAGACATGGTATTCATCATGGGTTCCAGGATATGAAGCCTAACTGTCCTGGAGACAGGCTGACCTTCAGACTTCCAAAGAGACGCTCCTTTTCCAGCTAGGGATGCCTGCCATGGTGAATTCTGGTGAGGCGAGAAAGCACGAGGCAGGTAGGGGAAGCAGTCCGTCAAAAGGAGCTGGGTTTCAGGGCTGCTCACAGGTTGTCTCACACCGCAAGGTGCAAGCAGGAGTCTTCTGCCAATAATTGTTTCTTGCCTGCAACCTGCAGTCTGGTTTTGGGAGCTCCAGTGAGGCATGAGGTCAGTCTCCCAGTGCCCCACGCTTCCCATTTTCTTACTGTGTCCTGCCTCCATTTCTCTTTCCTTGGGAGTTTTCACGCTGACTGTACTCTGTGATTGAAACCTCTTTTCTCCTCAAGGCCCTTACATGACTCCAGGCACTCAATGAACTTATAGGCCCCATCTGTCCCTGGATATTATTTTCTTAAATGGATCAAATTGGTAAACCCAAGGGGTAAAGCAATAGACTTTGAAGCACTAAACTTTAGGGTAGGAATTGTATACACACACACACACACACACACACACACACACACACACACACCACATTTGCCTTAGAACCCATAAGTAAGAGCCAATTCACAGGTCATCATCCTTGACCTCAATGTTATGCAGATTATTTTGTGATACCAAGCACATATTAGTTACATTGACCATGTTAGCTTGCTCATTTTGCAATGAGGAAAAAACAGAAACAAAAAACAAACAGGAAGTAGACCCCTGACCTTGATTTTTAAAGTTGTAGTAACGCACAAGCAGAAGGATTATGGGAACTTTTCAGTTAGAAGACTTTAACCTTTGGAAGAACATGGTTATCATCAAATCTAAGGTTTTTGGGTTACTGGGTTTTGAGAGGACTGAACCTCACAGAAGGCGGGGTAGGGGAGAGAGCTCGGTTCTGGAGAAGGCCACGGGTCATCAGTGTTGTGTTCTGTTATTAAAGGGATCAGTTGACATCCATATGTCTGTTCATCTCTGGTTTCTGCTCCTTACGTTCTTTTTCTTTTTACTGTTTTTGTTTGTTTGTTTGTTTCTTTAATTTAAAGGTTCTCATGTAGCTCAGGCTGGCCTCAGACTTGCCACAGACCTGAGGATGAACTTGAACTCTTCATCCTCCTGCCCCTCCTCTCAAGTGCTATTACTATAAGCAACCACACTGTATCTAAGTGTGACAAAGGTTGTCTATACTTACAGGTTCTAATATAATATACACGAATAGTGTAGGATGATTAAATCAAGCTATTTGGCATCTATTGCCTTGCATAGCTATAAAGTTTGTGGTAATAACATTTAAACCCCACTCTGCAACTTTCAAATACACAGTAATATCCACTCTGCTCTCCATGTTGGGTAGCCCGACACCCAAACTGATTCTTCCTGCATGACTGAAATTTGACACTTTGTTTCCTTTGAACGTCATCTCCCTGTGTGTCCCCTCCTCCCCTCCAGCCTGTGGTGGTACCACCATTTTTATATTATGGTGGCATTTTTTTTTTTTTTAAGATTCCATGTAGAAATGAGATCAATGCCTGGCTTATTTGACATAGCAGAATATCCTCCATGTTTATTTTTCCCAAAGCTAAATAATATTTCAGTGTGTGTGTGTGTGTGTGTGTGTGTGTGTGTAAAACCTTTTCTTTATCCATTTATCCACTGATGGGCACATGAGTCTGTTTCATTTCTTGACTTCTGAGAGTGGTCACTGAGCCTGTGAGTGTAGATATCTCTTCTACATACTGATTTCAATTTGCTTAGATATTTAATCAGGAGTGGGACTCCAGGATCATATGGTATTCTAATTGAAAAATCTCGAGGAATGTGCATTCCAGAATGATAATAATAGGGGAGCATTTCCTATGGAGTCCTGGTGGGACTTATATATATGCGGCACCAATAGAGACGACTGAAGGTACAACAGTAAAGGGAGTTGTGTAGAAGTCCAGGACAGAGTCAAGAGAAACAGGATTTGATGGCAAAGCACTCAAGAATGTTCACCTGTGGTAGGCTGCTGTTGAAAGAGAGGGTTCAGGAAGCAAAAATTTGAGGGTGCACACCTGCTGATGGGCATAGTCCCAAGGTGGAACAGAGCATCGTGTGTGTGTGTGTGTGTGTGTGTGTGTGTGTGTGTGTGTGTGTGTGTCTAGGGGCCTTTTCTTCTTACTCGAAAACCAGCAAGATTCCATCACGAGGCTGCACCCCCGTGACTTTATCCATCATTAATCACTTCCCAAGGTCCCACCTGTAAACACCACAGTTGGATTGGATTAAGTTTCCACCCTCTTAATACTTCAAAGTTGGGATTAAATTTCAACACATGAACCTTGGTGGGGTACACCTAAACCACCTCTAAGATTCAGTGGTGGTGGCACTAGCAAGTTATCATAGCAAAAAGCACAAAAGGAGACTTTCCTGGTCAGATGAGGATATCACTGCCAAAACCAGCCTCCTGTGTCCAAGACAGACAGTAGTCAGATGTCAGACAAGTATGAGAGATGGGATCTACAGAGTCCATTCGAGGGCAGGATATGAAGTTCACAGAGGTCAAGCAAGCCTAGGTTACTAGGTCCATAAAGGTCAAACATGTCCATAGTGGAACGCCTCTCAGGGCATATTCAAAACAGAAGTATGGAGCAAAGATCTGGAAGAACAAATGGAGAATTCTAGGCACTGTATTCTTCCTTGGCTTTACCTGGGGAAGAGTGAACTACACAGATAAATCTATCTAACACCTTCTTAAATAAACCACACCCCCCAAAATTAAATGCTCTCTGTGATGTCATTTACCATGCTAGAAAGCAAATATGCAGGCTGGATGACTTGATACTAGATAGGTCCCAGAATCTTTCATGAGCTACTCTTTTTTATTACATCGTTATTTTGTGTGCATGTGCATGTATGCATGTATGCATGTGCGTGTGTGTGCATGCGCAATGGTGCCTATGTAGAGGACAGAGGACCATCTTTCCTCTTTGGCTCTCTCTTTTTATCATGCATTACCATGCAGATCCTGGGGATTGAATTCAAATTGTCAGGCTTGTCAGTAGGCACCTTTATCCACTGAGCCACCTCGGTCTTGATGGGCTACATTAAAAATCTTGGGTAAAGCAGGAGAATCCACTAAAGAGTAAATTTAGATGAACAATAATAAACTATCTTGTGTTAAGTTATCTGAATCCCAGCGTACCTTCCCCTTCGAATAGTGTATGCTCAAAACATTAATCCCACGTCCACAGGGCATTTACTATTTGCATTGGAGATACATGTCTAAGTTTTTCTGACTTGCAACAGGAAGAGAAGTCTCACCTGTGCTGAGCTGGCACTGCCGGGCCAGCCTGTCCATCCATCACATAGATGGTGTACAATGTCTGTGCATTTAGTGATTATCATGCTGACAGGTGGAACGCCAGTTCTGGTGAGATGGTGCTTAAGGGTGACCGTGACAGCTCACAGTAGTGTTGTGACAATGTGCAATTGGGAAAACACCATTTGAAAGACTAACTCAATTTAAACCGTCAGGCATGAACTGAATTGCTAGAATATATTCTTTAAAAGGCGCAGTCTATTCATGGGGGAGGAGTGGTTCAAGACTCTACCAATATCCAAAGCCACAACTGCTCAAGTCCCTTGTGTAATACAACACAGTATCTGCCTGTATCTTATGCACAAAACATAGTATTTGTCTGTATATTGTACATACATGAGGCGGTGGCCTCTTGTATGATTTGAATCATGTCTAGATTCCTTATAATATCTAATATGAAGGAAATTTCATATAAGTAGCTGGTAGGCCGCATGTTTTTATAGAACAATGAAGAAAAATAGCCTGTAATGTTCACTAGTAACAATTTCTCCTAATAGTTTCAGTCCGTAGTTAGTTGAATCTGTGGATATAGAAGCTAAAGATTAGGAGGTGAACTTTGTCTTGGTGATATTACAACTCTAAATAATGCATTGCCTAGATAACATAATTCATTTAGTTCAAGTTAGAGCAGTAGATTTTTTTTGAGCACTCACTCTAGGCTGAGAAACTTTGTGAAGCTGAGAATAACCACTGTGTTAATTATTTTTCCTATTGCTGTGGCAAAAATAAAATGCCATGCAGAAGAAAGTTCCATGAGGAAGGGCTTACTTCGGCTCACAGCTTGCAGGGTGTATGACACTCTTCTCTCTCACTGTCGTAAAACTCTGTGATCAAGGCAGCTTATTGGAGGAAGGGATGATTTTGGCTTAGAGTTCCAGAAGAATGAATCTATTATTTTGGGGAGGCATGGTGGCCAGAACAGGAGGCAGAGAGCTCACATCCTCAGCTTCAGGCACAAAGCAGAAAGAGCAAACTGGAACTAGGGCAAGAATTTAAGCTTTCTGAGTCCCCAGTGACGTACTTCCTCCGGCAAGGCTGCACCTCCTAAACCTCCCTAGACTGTGTTACCAACTGCGAACCAAGTGTAGCAGTGCACCTACTGTGGCGACTCACCAAGAAAGACTCGGAGGCGTTTTTCATAAGTGCAAACCCTCCAGACCTCAGCAGAGGGAACCACTATCATGGCGAGTGCCACCCTGGACAACGGGACCCTGAGCGTCTCATCTCAGGGGTTTTTAGTTATACCTAATCTCCTCAGGTGTTCTACTGATCACATGCAGATAATGAGCAATCAAACATCCCCCACATAAATCCAACACCTGCAGACCATACAAAACACCAAGGCCTAGGCAGCCCTTCACCCAACAGTACACAACCATTTTAAACATAACTAAAAAAAAAACTTCTACAACATCCAAGTATTCAAATATCAGAGCCTATCTGGTGGTGGGCAGCCTTCATTTGAATCACTACACAGAGATTTATCCATCACGGCAGCAATCCATCATAGCAGCAAAGATACAGCATCAGGAGCGTAAGGTAGCTGGTTACATTCATCGCACTGATATTCAGGAAGTATGGGGAAGACAGGATGTGGGGTAAAGCTATCAAGCCTCAAGACCATTGACTCAGGGAGGGTGTACCTCCTAAAGGTTTCACAACCTTCTGAAACAGGACTATTAGTTGTGGACCAGGCAGTCAGATGCTCGAGCCTATTGGATCATTTCACATCCAAACCACAATAGCCGTGCTTCAGAGGGTTCCCTTCTACTGACAGAGAAAGCGAAGCCTTGGTTGGCACACACGTCTCTGTGAGAAATTCTGTCTGTGCTGTCGGAAAGCAATCTGTGGTTTAAAAGAACAAACAGCCCCCCCCCAACACACACACACACACACACACACACACACACACACACACACACACCATTCTGGCTCCTTCGTTGCATGTCTTAGGTGGTGTTTCATTTTCTGTCTACTCAAACGACAAAGCTCTGGGGGAGTCTGTGTGAGGTTGTGCTTTGTAAGTGTTAATGAATGACCATTAGTAATTACACAGTTATCATCTTCGATGATAGCAACAGTAGTCATGGTAATGTAAAACAGTCATCATGAGCAACTGTGATGATGCAGTAATAGCGTCTCTTGTGCTAGTGACCCAGCACTGGGTGTGTTAACATACCCTTCTGTGAGTACAGAGGAGCTCGTTGGGAAAATCCAGGGCTGGGAGATGGGAGGCTTGGCTTGTCCTTGCAAAACCAGACCTCACGCATTCATATTCACATACAGTATCTAAAGAAACAGCACAGGAATTCAAAATTATCGGTAATAAAAGCACACAGTTGGGACTGGTAAGATGACTCCGTGGCTAACAGCGTGTTCTGCTCTTCCAGGGGACCTGGGTTTGGCACCCAGCAACCACGTCAGGCATCCACAACCAACTGTAACTCCAGTTTCAGGGGATCAGATGACCCCATTTTTGTTTTTAGTGGGCATCAGCACTCACGCTCTCATGCCTCCCCATACATACATGGAACTCAAAAATAAATCATAAAAAAAGCACCCAAGTTTCTTCCACACACCCCAAGCTCCTGTCACAGAGTTTGAGTATTCCTTTGCAGGAAAGTTTCTCATTTCTAATGATTTTGGGTTTTTCAAATAATGAGATATCTTGGAGGGGGGGAGGGAAAGTCTGAACTTGAAATTCGTGTCTGTGTCATAGACAACTTCTCTGCATGGCTTGAAGGTAATTTTAGACATTTGAAATAAGTTTACGTGCGAAGCCACTTTTATGGTATGGGATTTGATATCAGGGCTAAAAAAAAAAAAAAAGAAGGATTTGAATTCTGGAGCATTACAGATTTTGTATTTGTGTGTCAATAAAACTCAGTGTGAGCACTGCTCTGGGTTCCCTGGCATCCCTGGGCGCACAACACAGCCTACTAATCACAAGTTTGCTGTTCACTGGATATGTGTATTAAAAACAGAGTAGAAGCAGGGGAAAGGAATTTCTGCACAAGCTTTATCAGAGGACCTTAAGTTGTATCTATAAAATATCTATGTCATAGTATTTTGTTCTCAAGTACCCTCTATCCCAGAGCGGGACACAAGCTACAGTGCAAAAAGCCTCAACAAGCCTACAGTAGTAGGAATGTAACTAGATTCTAAGCAAAGGGCCGTTTTTAGTTTAGGCACCAGAGTTTTGTGACATTGGACAAATACTTTCCAATAGGACATGTGAAATGTTTTGTCTCATTGTGAAGTCACCAGGTCAGTGCAAAATAATAGATGTGGGTTTTACACACCCCTCCCCCACTCCACACACTCACACAAGCTGCTCATAGCTGAGTCTTTGAAGATATCACCCTTTTAAGGTGTTGAGAACCGGACCTGGGGCCTTGTATCAGCTAAGCTCACTCTAGCACTGAGCTGTGCTCTCAAACTCAGCATTATTGTTTTACGACGTATCTAGGCTACGCTGATATCGCTGTTCATTGAAATTGTCACTGAACTGGAAGCTTGTACAAATTGCTGATGCTACCAGCACAAAGGCTGGTGATTTGGGGGCCTCCCACAGCCCAAGTGGCTACGGGAGAGCTATCACTAAACTTAGGTAGATGTCTCTTTTGGACCCAGTGAAGATGACTCCTACACTTATCTGCTTTCTGGGGGCTGTTATGAGGATTAATTAATGCTTATGAAGAGCTATAATCACCTCGGATGAAAGGAGGGTATGGGAGTAATGGTACTTCAGAACAACACGGCACCTTTCATCTACCGATCTCCAAGAGCTTCACAAGTCTGAATTAATTACATCAAGGTAATTGCAAGGTATAATGACAATCACAGCAATGATGGTATAATTACCTTGCGAGTTAGCCTCAAGAATCTGATTTGAAATCAATTTCTGAGCCTGTCTCCAAATGCTATTGTTGCCCACCCTCTTAGTCTTGACTGCTTGCAGCCTGGGTGCCTCGGACTACATCCCTTGGCCTCTTGAGCCTCCTCCCCTGCAGGGCTCATGGCTTCTGCCCTCACCACAGAAGAAATACAGATAGGCATTGTACAAAAGGAGATTTAGCTTTCTGGCTCGGTGCTTATATTAGTGGTGAGTCTTGGAGCTATAAGGAATGCGTTTGGAAGGGAAAGATTCGTGCACCCAGTGACTGTGTTTGGGCAAAGGCACTTTGCTGTTGCTGGCATTTTCTTTTTGAGAGAGGGTCTTACTGTGTCATCTAAGATGACTACATCACCTGAGACTGACCCATCAAGCTTGCGACCCTGCCTCAGACTTCCACATGATAGGGAGGGTTACAGGTGTGCAGCAACATATCTGGCAAGACAGTTAAACACAAGGAAAGAAAGAGTTTGTGTGTGTGTGTGTGTGTGTGTGGTGTGTGTTTATATATGCATGTATGTCTGTGCACATGTATGTGCTCATGCATGTAGAAACCAGCTGTTTACATCCAATATCTTTATCAATCACTCTCCGAGGTGTCTTCCTCACCAGCAGTGACTATGGTTTCTCCCATCACTGCGGAAGGAATGTGGGCTTTGTGCAATGGAGAATTTTGCTTCTTGACTTGGTGCTTTATTTCTGGTGAGTTTGGGAACTGAAAATAATATTCCCAGGGTCTCTCACTGAACCTGGATCTCAGCAATTCTGCTAGACTGGCTGATTAGCAAACCCCACTCTCTCTGCCTCTCCAACACTGGGATTACAAGGTGTGTAGCTATGCCTGACTTTCATACGTATACTGGGTGCTGAGTTCAGGTCTTCATGTTTGTGTGACAAGTGCTTTTCTAACTCAGTCATCTTCCCAGCCTCTAGTTCCTCTCTTCTTACAGAATACTTTTGCATTTTCCCTTAAAGTGGGCAAAGCATAGCTTTGGAGTTGGGCTACCTGGATTGTAACCTTAATTTGCATCTTAGTAGCTTTAGAATCTGTCAGTTGTTTAGTTTAGGTTTTTTTTTTTTTTTTTCTATTCCTTAGGTGCTCCATCTGTGAGATGGAGACAAAGGAATCCTTTCTTCACACAGTTGGATAATGTCTTAATCCATATAAGATGCTCATAGTCATGTATGGCGTATGCTACACAATCCACAGATGATAGCTCTTCAGGTTTGGATACAGTTTGTCTTTCAAAGGTCTGTGCGTTGGAAATTCGGTTCTCACTGTAATGACACTGAGAAGCATGATCATGCTTGAGAAACAGTCTAAGAAAGATGACCCCCTTCTGGAAGGGATCAACGTCACTCCTGTGGACTGAGTTGGGTTTTGAGAACTAAATGGATTAGTTTCCCAGACAACAGGAGGGCATGAAAGAGCAAGGTTGATCCACTCCTCACCCCCCACCACATCTCTGCAGTCCTTGATGCCTCCCTAGCTTCTTCTCTGCAATCCTTGATGCTCATTGCCTTTCTTACCACATTTCCTCCGTGATGCTGCCTGCCAGGAATTTTCACCGGGAGTGGACATCAGTACTAGGTTTCTATCCATCCAGAACTGAGACCTATTTAAGTGTCTTTATAAAGTACTGATCTGAGAGGCCCAGACAGAATTTCTGTGACTTTAAAGATGGCTAACTTCAGGGCCAGCCTGGGATATGTATCAAAACCGTAGGCCAAACAACAGGCAGAACAATAAAATTTTAAAAATAAATCACCCTTGACTCGGATCTCTTGTTATAGCAACACAAAACAGAGGAAGACTTTTGCTCTTTAACAGTCGGCAGGGAATTTAAAAAGTGAGTGTCTGTGAGCCTATCACGTCAACGTTAATATTAGGACATCAACACAGGGGAGGTCTTAGAAGTTGTTCAGACTCGTGGAGTCTTGTGAACAAAAAGTTCTCCCCAGGTTTCAAGGGTCCACTCTGTGATGAAGAATCTAGAAATTGTTCTCCTCTTAGTAGGCTTTTATCGACCCTCACCGCGGGAAGAGGCCTCACGCTCCGTGTCTCTCTCGCCAGTGATCCACAGTGAGTCTAGAAACAGGTGAACCACTTCCTGCCATTTCCATCACACTTCCTATAACACAGAAACTATTTTGGGGTGACTCTGCTACTAGTCTATTGCTTTTCTTGCACGCGCATATTTTGGGGTTATAGTTGTGTTTTTCCTAATGCTTTTTGAGAAATCTCCTACCCAAGTCATGCCCATAACATCTTACTGCAATACCTAGTACAGGCTCTATGGAAAAGCAGAAGGAGAAAATCCATTGCTCCAGGGATGCTGACAGGACAAATGACACTGAGGGGCTTCCTCATTTCTTAATAAGCCTTGGGTGTGTCCATGGTACAGTTGCATCCTACGCGTTTGTGTCCTGAGGGCAATTTTAGATCAATTTAACACCGGTCAGACTTTCCTTATGCCCCAATTCTATTTGAGAAGAGTTTGTCTTTAAGATCTCTCACATTTCAATAAATCAAGTTGCCTGCTCTGTCTATTCCAGAATTACCCCAAATGGAGTATCCCTTCTTGGGTGCCCTGTTAGCTATAAAGTTAGAGGTCTTAAATAGAAAAAATAATGCCCACCCACGTTCTGCCTGAGGTGAACTCTCAGGGGCTCAGCCAAGCCCACACTGCATCTTGAATTCCAGGTGAGATCGTGTGGATGGCATGAGGCCTGGGGAACCTCTGCTTTCTGTCACCCAGCTTTTCAGAGTGGTTCCCCCACCATTTATTTTACAACTCAGCTTTAATGGAGGGATGACACCGACTGGTTGGACTTTGTCCACTTAGCCTGAATTCAGATCTCTAGTGAGCTGTCCACTCCAGCTATAACAAGATCGTCACCGACCACCTGAGGCTACACCCTAAATTATGGACTGCTGATGGGGAAAGTCACACAGGTGGCCAGGCTGGGAGACTCTGTACCAAAGCTGATCAGACTGACTTAGTGCTAATTAGCGTTTAACCACTTATAGTTGAATTTTCTGCTGCGTTATCCATTGCATTTGCAGATTATTTACAGACTGCCTTAGTAATTCCTCTTGGGAATGTCTTGGAAATTCAAAGTCCATTTCAGACTCTCAGGATGGACCTTTTCTCTCCCACCACAGCTGACATTTGTTGGTACTGTACGTGAAACTGATCTGCAGTGAGCCTTTCAGAATCTACTGAGCCTTCTTATTAGGATCATTTGTAGGCTTACATCCTCGATCACCAGGATTGGAAGTATCAGCTCAGCTTTGGGAACAGAATAGGTTAACTACCACTCTGCTGGTCTCCATGGAAGCGGACCAGCCCTACCTACAATTAGCCCTTTGACCAATTGTTGACTGCAACAGCACTGATCATTTATTGTTTATTTTAATTTAGCCCCTTTATAATTTTTTTCTACTACCTTGGCTGGTTTGTTTTATTTACCTGTGTGGGTGTCCCTCGCAGTGGAAGTCAGAAGACAACTTGTGAGAATCTATTCTTTTCTTCCGCCATGTGGCTTTGATCAAACCCAGCTTGGCAACCTTGGCTTGGTGGCAAGTGACTTTGCATGCTTAGCCATTTCACTGACTCTGAGTGTGTAGCTTATTGTCTAGTGCACTGTGGTAAAACCATTCTGTTCTCTACCTCGGTTCTAGATTGTTTAAGGTAACTCAGCTCTTCTATTGAGTATTGTCTTTTGTGATACTGGATATTGAGCCTAGGGACACACTCATGCTAGGCAAGGGCTTGATCACTGACGATATGCCTTGGTGATAACTGAACTCATTTAAAAGTATTTAAGCTACCTTGATTAACTTCAGGGTTTGATGATGCTTTGTCAGACCGTGGAATGTCAAAGGAGGAAAAAGTAAACCTATTGCCAGAATTCATAAAACCTGGAAAGATGATAATGGAGGCGTGGCTCATCTGTTAAGAACACTGGCTGCTTTTCCTGAAGACCTGGGTTCGGTTCTAGCACCTTAAAGGCCACTTTCAACCATCTGTACCTCTAGTCTCAGGGGATCCAACGGCAGCTTCTGACCTCCACAGGCACTACATGAATGTGGTGTAAAGATACACATGCAGACAAAATACTCATACACATAAAAAGAAAATAAAAATTAAGCAACAACAAAATACTTGAAAGAACATGTGGTTTCTCCTTCACCTCTTCTGCATCTTTCTCTTCCTCACCTTCATCCCCTCTATTATTACTCTCTCCCTCTCCTTCCGTTCTTCTTTCTCCTTTCCTGGAAAGTGAACGGCAATGAAATGAGGACAATAGCTTCTGGTCCTTACTCATGAACAAGAAAGGAACAGGTTGCCTTTCCTTTCTTTATGTGAAGCTTATGAAACACTAGGCTCAAAACAGAGTGTTTTTTGCTCCCCAGAAGACAAAAGTCAGTTTTTAAAAAGCAGAAAAACAAGCCAAGTGGTGACAGCATGCACATCTTTGATCCCAGCACTTGGGAGGCAGAGGCAGGCGGATCTCTGTGAGCTCGAGGCCAGACTGGTCTATAGAGCGAGTTCCAGGACAGCCAGAGTTACAATAGAGAAACCCTGTCTCAAAAAACCAAAGAAATCAAAAAATCAAAAACCAGAAACAAACAAACAAACAAACAAAAGCAGAAAACAGACCACACAATGGTAATGTCTTCTCATGTAATACTTACAAAAGACCTGAGATGAAATCATCTCATCCTCTTATTAAAAAAGATTTATTTTTATGTTTTGTCTGTATGAGTGTTGCATGTATTCCTGAGTACTGAGTGCATCTCGGGTTCCTTTGGAGGCCAGAAAAGGATGCTAAATTCCCAAGAGCTGGAGTTACAGGTGGTTGTGAGCTGCCTGACCTTGGTTCTTCAGACTGAACGTAGATCCTCTGCAAGAGCAGCAAGTGCTCTTAAGAGCTAAACCATCTTCCCGCTAAAGATCATTTCTCACTACAGACTTCTGCTGTACTAGGCCACCCAGAGGGTCACTTCTGATGACCATCTTCATGTGACAAAGTATTCTAAAATCCATCTGGCAACACTGACTTGAGAAAGGGTGGAGACCTTTGACTTTTACAGACACATGTACTAAACAGTTGTACCAAAGAGGTTTTTGCTGTAGGAAGGGCACTATTCTTTGTACCAGCCTGGAATAAATCAAAGAAAGGCAAAATGAATCCAGAGGCATTAATTGTACTCTGTGTCTAAGAGTGGGTAGAAACTGCATGAGAATACTGTTTAGCTATAATTTTCAGACAAGGTTCTCAGAAAAAAATAAAGGAATGCATGGTTCCTCCTTTTCTTTTCCCTTTTTTCCTTCCTTCCTTCCTTCCTTCCTTCCTTCCTTCCTTCCTTCCTTCCTTCCTTCCTTTTTTTTTTCTGAGACAGGATTTCTCAGTTGTAACTCTGGCTGTCCTGGAACTCACTCTGTAGACCAAGCTGATCTCAAACTCACAGAGATCCACCTGCCTCTGTCTCCCGAGTGCTAGGATTAAAGGTGTGTGCCACCACGGCCCAGCCGATTCCTCCTTTAAAAAAAGAAATTCTAGATTTGTTCATAATCTTCACAAAAACTGAATTTCCTGGCTCAAAAAGAAGTCTCTTCAAACTAAATGATGAGTCTCCATGGCAGCCCATGGACAGTGTCATATGATGTCTTTTTCTCTCTTCTTTATGTCTCATTAGTGGTTGTCCACAACGCTTCATCCTGAGCAAAAGGTCCATTGATGTCAGTTTTACTTCATTGGATTGGGTGTGTATATTGCTGGGGATGGAACCCAGGCAAATGCTTACCACTGAGCTATACCTCCAGCCTCCAACCTCTTTCCCTTTACTTTGGAAATAACAGGAGGTGTTGGTGGCACAGAAAGCAGTGTCCTGTTTTCTAACACATTCCATTTTGCTCTATACCTGGACAAACTGTGTTCTAGTTGAGTCAGCTGTGGGCGTGGTTTGCTCTGCTGAGTATAATTCATACCCCCTTTGCCCTACTTTCTCTGAGCTATTCACCTTCCCTACCTTCAGCTCCTGTCTGCTGGTGAGCATCGTCAAAGAGCCCTTGTAGCACATTCACGAGACACTCTGAGTGTGTTTGGGACATCTGAGACGAGGAGCTCGATGCCAGTAGAGGGAAGGGCTGTCTGCAACAGGTCTCTGTGACCGTGCAGGCTGTGGTCCATGATTCTCTCTATGACAAGAGGAGTGTGGCAGGGAGGTGAAAGGTCAGATTCCAGACTGTGAGCATGCCTGCTTTACCGTGCAGTGTTCATAGCTTCGCTTACGGCTGGAAAGCAGACTTTTAGCAAGGCTTTTAAAAGTGAGAGAAAGTAGGGAATAGAGGGGGAGCTTTGTGGATGTGTAATTCTATTTTGTTTGTTACCTAAGGCTTTGTCCGTGCTAGGCAAGCACTCTACCTCCCAGCCCCACCCCCACCTTTCTTTTTACTTTTAATTTTGAGACATTGTTTCATTATGTTGCCTGGGCTGGCCTTGAGTTCATTTGATAGCCCAGGCTTGTCTTGAACTTGCACCTTCTGCCTCTGCCTCTTGAGTTGCTGTGTCATTTCAGCAGTGAGTTTTCAAAACAGAGAGGGTTAAGCATATAGCTCAGTAGTAGAGTGCCTTCCTGCCATGCATGAGGACCTGGGCTCTATCTTTCCATCCGGGAGGGGATAGGGATAAAAGAGAAAAAAATACCACATATACTATTAAAGGAAATGTAGAAAAGGAAATTAAAAAACCTTTCAGGGGATGGATCTGGGAGGGAGGGCTTTTCTAACTCCACAGCTATGAATATCAGTTAAGTCTTAAGTGACTCTGAGAAGGAAAACCTCAATTCAAAAGCACAGACAGGTGTTGTAGCAAGTTTATAATACAGTCCAGACAGGATTCTTTTATTTCTCTCTCTCTCTTTTGAAACTTGGAGGGTGATTGTAACTAGTTACGGGAGGTGAGTCATTGTAGAACAAATATACAGTCCTGGCCCACAGAGCTGAACACACTTCACCCATAACATGGACCCAGTTAATCAAGCCAACATCGAAGCCACCTCATGCAAGGTGCTGTGTACTTGTTTGGTCAAAACAACTATAAAGATTTAAAGATAACAAAAACATTCAAAGAGGAATTGATAATTTCACTCCATGGCAAGGCTTGGCTCAATAAACAAACAACGAAAGAGACAAAGATAGATATATTAGCGGTAGATGACGAAGAGCTGAACGTGGTCCCAGACACCAATGTTTTGGCAAGAATGTGTCACCCTCTTAGCTTCCACACCAATTGGTTAATCTTAAGGCCCGAGGTACAGGAGTGACCTGCACAGGCTGTTGTGTGTACGTGTAGTGTCTCTCGACAGGAGGAGCTGGGGGAACCTGGAGAACCTTCAATGCAAAGAGCAAACTTGCCAGCTGGAATCAGAAGAGCTGGGTCTGAGTCCCAGCTTCACCGTGGGGTTAGCCTAGCATCTGCTGACAAAGTGAAAAAACAAAACAAAAACAAAGCCTGTCATCTTGCACCACTGCAGA
Source organism: Cricetomys ansorgei (assembly GCA_026225945.1). NCBI lineage: Eukaryota > Metazoa > Chordata > Mammalia > Rodentia > Nesomyidae > Cricetomys > Cricetomys ansorgei. The sequence continues at coordinate 6,078,207 of JAMJFZ010001089.1, read as the reverse complement.
CAGTTCCTTGTTTTTCCCCAAGGTAGTTGTAACCATCAAACAAATCTATAAACTCATACTCAAGAGTTTACAGGCAGGAGGATTATGGATTCCAAGCTAGCCTGGGCTACATAAAAAGTTCAAGGTCTTCTGGTGCTACAGAGTAACTCTCTCTCTCTTTCTCTCTCTCTCTCTCACACACACACAATACAAGCATGCACACACATACATACACACATGTGCACACACATAAACACATACATAGACACGTGTGTACACACAAACACATACATACACACACACACGCGTGCACCTTTGAAAGAGCTTTGAAGTTGATTAGACATTGAAGAAAATCAAAACACCTCTAAGTGTGCCTTAATGATTGAGGAGCAGGCCCTTACTCCTTCGCGTTTCTCAAGAGTGGAAGGCCAATGAGTCTAGGAACCGACAACCCCAGCACAAGCACAAAGAGACCCCCGCTGGGGAGAATGTTGGAGCAGATGACAGCAAGAAAGTGATTGCAACACATTTTTCTCCTTTGGCAGGATGTGAGTTCCCATGTGGAAAAAGGCTCCTGCAGGATCTCCCAAAGCCTCCTGGTTCCCAGCCACAAGGAAACCCGCCCCGGTTACTGCATGACATGACAACACATGCTTCCCGGCTACATAAAAGCAAAGCCAAGTTTGCAAAGAAAAAGCGACCCGGTGCAGAGGGTGCAGAGGGCGCAGCGGGCGCAGCGTGGGAAACTCGCCTGTCTGGTTTCGCCTGGGCTCAATCTTTTGTGAGTAATTTTCAAAGTCAGCTGTACAGCAACTAGTATTACACTAACCATCGTCCTGACACAGGTTCTGGTTTGGTGCACCACACACACACACACACACACACACAACAGGAGTTACTGAAAAATTTAAATTGACATAACTTCCTCTCAGATGGCCTAAGGACTTCAAAGAGAGAAACATCAATCAGATAAAAATCCATGTGTCACTCATGTCTGGATGTGTTGTAGTCATGTTTAAATAACTGGAAGGGTTTTCTTTCTTTCTTTCTTTCTTTCTTTCTTTCTTTCTTTCTTTCTTTCTTTCTTTCTTTCTTTCTTTCCTTCCTTCCTTCTTTCCTTCCTTCCTTCCTTCCTTCTTTCTTTCTTTCTTTCTTTCTTTCTTTCTTTCTTTCTTTCTTTCTTTCTTTCTTTCTTTCTTTCTTTCTGTCTTTCTCTCTCTCTCTCTCTCTCTCTCTCTCTCTCTCTCTCTCTCTCTCTCTCTCTCTCTCTTTCTTCCTTTCTCTCATGTGCTGTAAAGCTTCATCAGACTGGAAAAGTACAATTCACGTCTTGCTGTCGCTTTCATCTTTGTCTCTTTGCGGTTTCCGTCCACGCCGAAGGCAGGCACAGTCTGGCTTCCTCCATGCGGGGCGAGGGGCAGAGCTGAGGCTGCCAGACAGAAGCCTGCAGCATTTCTGCATCCTCGGGAAAACTGGGCCATGGGGATGTCAGCAGCCGTCCTCTGCCCTGTACTGAGCACACACAGGCTTCAGCACACCTTGTCAATAGAGCTGTTTCTGGAAGTCCGCCAGCTGCAGGGGCCAAGGTCAAGCAAGCACCATGACTATCCACAACAAGGAAAGCCTTGGGGAACCAAGAAGGTGACAGCAGGTGGAGAGGCAGTTAGTGAGTTCCGCAGGGCTGCCGGCTGGCTGCTGTGGCTTCTGCGATGGCGGTAGCTGCGCTGAGTGCCGGGAAGGCTTTATCTACTGATCAACGCGGTGTGCCAGAGGGCTGATGGGACAGACCGTGTTGGCAGAGGCTTCCAGTGGTACCCTGTAACTAAATGGCAGAACAAAAAGGAAAAAAAAAAATAGTAACAAACCAGTGGGATCAATTGCACAGAGTACGAATACCAAGTCTGGGTCTCCACTGCACCCTACCTAGCTCTTGCACCATTTGCACCCGTCAGCTCCCCCCAGCCCCCTGGACTCCCAGCACATTTATGCTGAACTACCTACCTTTAGAGTTCAGAGGGCAGGAGCAGAATGGCTTGGGTTGAAAGCAAGTAACGAATGGATTATGAAAAGCTGACAGACTTTTTTTTTAAGAGCATCTGTAAGTCACGGAGCAATGCTTACTCTACGAGTGAGTTTTTGTGTGTGCTGCATGAGAATAATCCTGAGAGTTTTTGTACCCATGCAAGCACATACGGAGATCGAAGCATCCCTCTCCACCTTAATGCTTTGAAGCAGGCCTCTCAATGAACCTGGAGCTCGCCAGTTTAGGTAGGCTGGGAATGTGAACTCAGGCCCTCATGCTTACAGAGAAAGCCCTCTTAGCCAATGAACCATCTCTCCTGCCCAGAGTGTTCCTTTTTAACAGCCTCTCCAGTGACACCCAGCAGTTTCATCGTGAGATTGAAATATTTTATTAGGACATATTTATTGGAGAGATTAATCAGAAGAACTGAAAAAGCAAAAGCTTACACAAGTGGCACTGCTATTAACTGTTTGTTTGTGTACACGAAGGATGTCTGAACTTCTGGGAATGCATTACTTTGTTCTCGGTTTTTATTCTCACTTTGGATTTTTTCCAGTACCCCAGTAACACTTGGGTTGTTACAGTTCTGAGAATATTGTGATGACTAATCTTGGTTTGTCAACTAGACACACCTTGGAGGAGGGTACCTCAGTTGAGGAACTGCCTCCATCAGACTAGCCTGTGGGCATGTCTGTGGGGCATTGTCTTGAATGATGATTGATGTGGGAGGGCCCCGCCCACTGTGAGTGGTTCCATCCTTAGGTAAATCTGCCCAGGCTGTATAAGTAGAGTTGCTGACTAGGAGCCTGGGAGCAAGCCTGTAAGCAGCAGTCCTTAACGGTCTCTGCTTCAGTTCTGGCCTCCATGTTCCCGCCTTGAGTTCCTGACTTGGTGTTGCTGGATGATGACAGGCTCTAAGATGAAAGAAACCCTTTCTTCCCTGATGCTTTTGGTCATTGTTTTATGACAGCAACAGAAAGCAAACTAGCACAGATATATCATTTCCCTTGTGTTATCAATAAAACAGTGGCTCCTCTCTCAGCTCTTGAAATTGGGCACTCTGTTTGTGTTGCCTTAATAGGAGTTCAAGAATGCTGAATAAAGAGCGATTCGCTTCCCAGAGTTCAAATCAGGTAACTGCAGAAGAAAAGCCTAAATTTGATACCAAGATTCAACGGATGAATAATATCCTACCTATTGCTTCATAAATGAGTTCTCCATAGGATAATGGCTTCCTTGATGGCCTTTAACATAACTTGATTTGAATGAAGCTTTCCAGGAACCTAATAAGATAGAGTAAGAGAATGCCTATTGGGCTACTGTGGGTGGTAATGACACACAGGGAGTAGCTGTGTTTTACTGTCATTTATAGCAGCAGTAAATGCATATTGATTGAGATACATGCACACACACCGCCTGCTCTTCAGTGTGTGACTGGGCTCCACTGCAGCAGAGCTTAGGGTACAGTTGACACTCATTAAGAGTTAAGGAACAGGGCCAGGGTGTGCCTCAATGGGTAGAGAGCTCGTTTCCTGTATTAGCTACTTTTCTGTTGCTGGAATAAAACATCATGACCAAAGGCAAGGAAGAGGGAGTTTATTTTGGCTTAACCTTCCAGAGAGATGAACCCATTGTCTTGGCGGGAAGGAGCCATGGGTAGCAGGTGGCAGGCATGGTGCAGGAGTGGGAAGCCGAGAGTTCACACATTTGTCTTCTAACACAAAACAGAGAGTGTGAACTGGAGGTGGAATGACTACAGAGCCCCAAAGCCCATCTCCAGTGAGATACTTTCCCACAAGCTCCCCACAAAGCATCACTTAGTGGCGGCCAAGCGTGCAAATGCTTGAGCCTATGGGAGACATTTCTCATTCAAATCACCCTATTTAGCTTACCCAAGAAAGCTAGGACCCTGGCTTTAACTAATTTGTCTCAATATGACCTTGTAGTTGGGTGTCCTACCACACACCTATAATCCTTGCACTTGAGAGGTAAAGCTAAAGGTAATGCATACCACATTTAACCAACCCAAGAAGCCTCGGGTTTGGTCCCTAGTACTGCACAAATCCAGTAGGATGGCACACACTCATAATCCCAACATTCAAGGTCATCCTCACCTACACCATAAATTCAAGCCTAGCCTGGGCTACATAAGATGCTGTCACAGACAAACAAAGGTAAAGGCAGTCATGTCTGGCAACACTGTATCCCAGAGTTCCTTTTTCACAAACCACTAAATGGAATTCTGATGAAAATCATCAGCAGTAAAATACAATCTCTAGCCTGATGAAGGTAAGTGGGCCTGGAAGATTTTTTCCCATTGACTCTTTCCCGAGTGACACTGATCTCTCTTAGTTAAAGACCTTCTGCATTTCTTTCTTTCTTTGCTAAAGACAAGGTCACATGTAGACTAGGCTGCCTCAAACAATCTGTGTAGCAGAGGCCAGTCCTGAATTCCTGATGCTCCCACCTTTACCTGTCAAGTGCCAGGATCACAGGTGTGCGTGACCACACCCAACTACAAGTTCATACTGAGACAAATTCGTTAAATGCCAGGGTCCTAGCCATGAGGCTGTCATGAAAGTTGAAGCGGATATGATACAAATGTGTAAGGTATTAAGCCTGGCTTCAACCAAATAGCTAATTGGGTGTATCACCAATTTACCATGAATCAACAGAGTCATGTTTTATCAGAGGGATTGTTACTGGAGAGAGTTAGGCTCTTTGGGAAATACTTTGTCCCTTTTTAGGGGGATTGGGGAGCTGTACCTCCTGAGATAAAGGTTGAAATAAGGAGTGGAGGTTCTGCAAGGGCCCTGTGGCTGGAAAACACTCAGACTTTTGGATTTCCTACCCCATCAGCTTCCATTTCCCTCTATAGCATGTTCCTGAAAGGAGACACTCTTGGCTTCTTTTAGGTATAAAAGCAAATAAAGAAGCAGATTCATATAGAAGGAACTATGTATGGAGCTAACAGGCTGCTGAGTTCACCAGAGAAATGGATGGACAGTGCAAAAGTTAGGGCCAAAGCAAGAGTTAGGGAGCTGGCATGCACATCTGTGTTTTGTCCTGCGTATATGCCATTTTCCATTCTAATATGAGGCATAGCAAAATCTTTCCTAATCTAGCAGGCTGTGAAAGCAAATAAAACAAATAAAAACAAAACAACTTCCAATACCTTTAGAGTTGTTTTTTTTTTTGTTGCAGGAAACAAACTATAATTTATTTTTTCATGTACATTATGCAAACATGATACGTAGGTTTGGGTGCTATGGGGTACCCAGTGTTGTAGCTGTCTCCAAAACACATCCAATCTCATTTAGTTGTCTTGCTTCTTAAAGCACGATAGTCTTAAAACTTTGAACTTGGCAAAAACAATGTCTTAAAAACCAAGCCTCCATCTCTGAGGCACGTGAACAAACTTGCAATCAGAAGAACATGATTGCTTTCTCTTGTTTTAGATAACTAGGAAACAAGAATACTGATTGAAATACAGCCAGGAATAGAAGTCGCCGTTAGTATAAAACCCTTTAGTCAGATTCATTTCCATGTTTCCATTTGTGTGGCGACATTATTAAAAGCTTCTCTTTGGGTTCCTTAAAGGTGCAAACTGGAATGGGCATACACAGAACCCAGGCTTTTGGAAGGCAACTGCATCTCCATGGCGTCCATTGCAAGATTCCCGTCGATCTCAGAGATGCTCCTGGCCTAACTCTTCCCATCAAAATGTGCAAGAACCAAACCCAGAGCAATAAAGGAAGTAAGGCAAGGACTCCGTATGACAAGTGGGGACACTGAAGCAGGAAAGTCCCTTTTGTAAATCCCAGCAGCTAGTGACAGTCAGTCCTTCAGTAACCTGTGTGTCTCTGAAGAAGACAGAGGTAGGAGACTTCTGGGTTACCCCCTGTTTCTGTTCAGATGCACTGGCAGGGAGGTGGGTTCACCAAGCCTTACTGTTTTGTGTTGCAGATGGTGTGTTCATCTGCTCACCTGCTCTTCTCTCTTTTCTCAGCTTCCTTGCAGTATCTCTGTTCTCCTATCTCAGTTGCCATGTGACTGGGACACACACACACACACACACACACACACACACACACACACACACACACACTCTCTCTCACAGGTCCAGGCACAGGAATTATTGTTTGACAAATTCTCAGCCTACGTCTGTTTTCTAATCATTCAGGAATCAACTCCCCTGCCGCTGCCCCCTCCCCCACCCGAAATCTGTAAAACCACCTTCATTTTTCTGATGCATCCTTGGGAAACTAAGAAGAAACATAGCCTGACTTCTTCTCCTTCTCAGGAATCATTCTTTAAACATCAAACAATATCTGTGCTGCACAGCTGCAATGAGGTCTTAAAGGGGCAACTTTTATGTGCTCTGTACCTAGTCAGGTCTCTAAGGTCTATCTGTGAGCCTCGTCTTTTAGGGACAGTTGTCATGCTTCCGGGTCACATGTACTTTCTTTTGGATTTTTTTTCTCCGGAGACAGGGTTTCTCTGTTGCAACTCTGGCTGTCTTGGAACTCACTTTGTAGACCAGGCTGGCCTGGAACTCACAGAGATGCTCCTGCCTCTGCCTCCCTCCTGAGTACCTGGATTAAAGGCGTGGGACACCATCACCTGACTTCTTTTGGATTTTTGAGATAAGGTTTCAGTATGTGGTCCTAGCTGGCCTTGAACATTCTATCCCTCCTGCCTCAGCCCTCTACCCCTGAGTAAGTGCTGAGGTTACAGGCATCTGCTATCATGCTCAAAATGACGGCTGCATTTTCCTAAAGATGATCTGTCACTACTCTGTCTTGCTCAAGTGAACCATGCTTTGGGAAACGTCCAGTTGACCATGCCACCTCTCTGAATCTATCCAGTGCATTTACAATTTACTCACTTGTCAATTATTTATATTTCAGGAGAGTCCTAGAGGCAGAATGTAAGCAGAGGTAAGAGTGGGGATCACTCCATAAAAAGTGTGATTCCAAGGCTCTGAGCACTCTCTTGTATCAGCGAGTGGAGATGGGATTAAGAAGCCCAAGACTGCAAATTACTATGTCTTTGTGTTGGAAATGTCAGCTCTGAAATTAATTTGGTTGGTATTAAGGAGGGTACTAATTGCAAGGTCCGTAGGCACAATGCATTTTATTAGCACAAACTATATTATTGTATAATTATTGTTTGCTTGTAACACAATCATCCTATCAATTTGCCAGAATTTGTTTCCCCTGCAATTATATTTTCCCATGGCTGATCAATAACAGAGTAACAGTAGAAGAATCAAGCAAGCAGTGATGAAGACAGAAGCATCTTCCCTTTATCAGTGGCAGAGTTTGTGATCAAGAGAGAGAGAGACGGGAATAGCAACTTTAAAAGATCACTCATAGAAACGTAACGTTAGGGTTTTGAGGAATGGTGGCTCACAGGCCTTGGAACTGCAACGATCTGGGATTAGTTCTTGTGATCTAGTATGACGAGGTGGGCTGAGTTTCAGGGTGCCATCCTCTAAGCAAGCATCCCACAGCTTTGCCTAGAGTGATGAACCTCAACTCGACGTGGCTGCGGAGAGACAGGGCAGCAGGCAGGGCGCTCCAACCAGAACGAGGCAAGTGGCACGCAGACGTGCTCCGTGTGCTTGTTCTCAACACAAAGCAGTTCAGGAGGACAGGAACGACTACTGATTGATTTCTTGAGGACTTGGGGACATTTTCCTAACCTCGTATCAATGCAAATACACCGACTCCAGCAGAGCTTAGGGTACTTCCTTCGTCTGAAGTGAACCATGTCAGAAAAGATGAGATTCTGACTGTGGGACAGGGGCTTCAGCACCGTCGTACAGCAGCATCGCTGTTGAAATGTTCTGAGAGTCTTACCGGGTGTTAGGTTTTCCTCCTTAGGTGTGTATTGACTTGAAGGCAAACATAAAGGGGGCAGTACTTGATCCCATAGTCATCATGATGGGGCCATAGAGGGCCTTCAGTAAGGGGGACAGTTTAAAGTAAGAGAGAGAGAACCTCTGTGAACACGATGACAGGAAATAGACCCAGATCAGCCTTCAGCTTTCACTTTTCTATGCAGAATGGATCACCAGCCATGTCTCCATTCCCTGATGTCTAGCAAGACCAGGAAGGAATCAACCCAACAACAAAGTTTAGAGCTGGGAGCCCAAGCTGGGCAAAAATGTCTCTCTGATTCAGGGCTGTCATAGGTGAATGTGGAACGTACGGTTTTCGCCAGGTAGAATAAAAACAAACAAACAAACAAAAAGATAAGCATTCATTTGAAAAATGGGCACCTATTTTTGCCCAGATCAAATCAACACTTTTTTTAATCCTATCAGATTTATAAGGACACGCACATTACACTCGAACATATATGTAAGTAAAGTGGATGTAAAGTCTCATTTAATATCTTGAGAGTCCACCCGCACCTTCTTTTTAAAGTCAGTATGGTATAGATGGCCTGAATTGTCTCAGTGATTCATCATCATCCTTACCAAACCTGAAAATCAAATCACTGCAGCCTTACTGAGATCAGTGCTAAGAGTCACGGTTTTGTAGGTGCAGTTTCACTCCGAGAAGACACAAGTCTACTCTTTGAGAAACACGTGCTCACACAAGAAGGACCCTCTTCATTAAGCCAACTTTGGAACAGGGCGAGTTAGTTACATGAACCCACCAAAAATCTTCTGGGGAGTATCTAGGTTTCCGTGACAGCGGAAACCCACAAGGCAGAAGCTAAAATCGCCCATCAAATAAAGAATAGTGATCACATGGGAATATAAAAATCCAACTCTGTTTCTTCGTCCGCACTCAGTTTCAGGCATCGGCATCTAACCCACACATCTCTCATGTTGAAAGGAGCAAATCAACTAGGGTTTTAGGCTTTTTAAGTTCTCTTAAATAAAAAATTAAGTATTTTTATTTTTGTGATATTGTGTATATATTTGAGCCTTGACTGCTCAGTGACCTCAGAGCCTAGAAGAGGACATTGGATCCCCTGGAACTCGAGTTACAAGTGGATGTGAGCTGCCTTGTGTGGGTTCTGGGAACTGAGTCCAGGTCATCTGTAGGAACAAGAACTCTTAATTGCTTTCTCCAGCCCACCTTTTTAACTTTTAAAGTTGGACTTATAGTTTCTTTCTGAAAAATCTCAGACAACTTTTAAGGAAGAAGAAGAAGAAAGGTATTTTATAATGCTTGCTAATTTATCCTTAGAGTAACTATTTTCATAATACATTTATTATAGTCTTATTTATTCCGATAAGGAGATTCCTCACGTTCTAGCTTTTCCTTCAAATGTACAGTTGAAAATGAATGAATTTGTATGTTTCTTTTGCCTGACTAATTTGGCAGGTTGATAAAGACAGTGAGTAGCATAGGTTTTGAGAGACTTCTTTGGAGTAAGTATGTTGAGAAATATCAAATAAGATGTAAGTAACACGCTCAACCAATGCTTTTTAGTGAAGACATGTAGATGTGTAAATATCTTGAAGCACGCATGTGCACACACACAAACAACATGGATGTGCTCACAGGCGGCGGTCACTTGGATGAACCGATATCTGCCATTGTTGTATAGTTTCTCTTCTCCCCACCCAAGAATACATTTTGGAAGCTTACTTAATCAGGCCTCTCCTTGTTTAATCCTCTTCCATTCCAGAGTTACCTAACTCCATTGTGCGTGTGTGGTGAAAAATACCAGGCATCCAACATCTGCCTTTCTAGGGAGTAGGAGTAGAAGGGGTGGGTGGAAGGAGGAGCCATGATTTCCTCATGAACTGTCTCCTACAGCCTCAGAGCACCTTGTCCCTTTGTTACCGTAGTTATCTCTGTGCATCTTGTATTGAATTATTTGTGTGTTGTTTCTTCACCTAGTGGCGTTCTGTTGAAATGAACTGCAATAGCCCTGGCTGCTCCAGTAATGGCTTGGATCTTAAACATACCCTAAAGTACACATCAAGGGTGATCACCAGACTATGGCGCATTGGAGACATAGTGGAATCTTTAAAGAGACATGGCCCAGAGGAAAGAGGCTAGGTAATTAGGGGTGAGCCCTTGAGGAGGGTGTTGACACTAGGATCTCTTTTTCTCCTTCTCCTTGTTGTCTGCCCACCGTGGGATGATCAACTTTGTTCCACCATGTGGTCCCCCCTAATGGAGTCCAAACAACAATGGGCTAAAACCCCTGAAAGAGTTAAGTCAAAGTAAGTTACTGTCCCTTTAAGTTTACTATTACTAGTTAAGGTATGCTGTACAGCATTGGCAAGCTGGTTACCATGTCTTCTGCTAAGTTCTGCTAAGTAATCCAAGTTACTTCCTAAAAGTGAAGGCGATGTAAATCTTACTAGTGAGTACTAGAGCTCCTGACAATAGAACCTGAGAGGGAGGAGACAATCCCCTAGGGGAAAGACTTCTATTTTCATTCTTAATAAAGTGGCATCAGGGTTAGACCATTGCTCTTTTCATAAATACCATCCATCAAGAACTCTATCCCGGTAGGCACCCAGTCTCACCTGGATTTCTCAAACCTGGTTGAGATCAGGCTGTGAGTGGGGGAGAGCATTCCGAAGAGGAGGTCCCGGGGCTCCTAGCCACCGTCTCTTCCTGGGATGACACTTGGTGTTCTCTGGTCTGAGTCAAGCCTGCCCTTCAGTGTGGAAAGATGCAGAGGACACTTTCAAAGCCCAGATCAGAACTGATCAGCTGTTAAACCTTCTTGTCTAACACCTGTGCCTCAGTTTCCTCATTTGCTATGTGGCCTTAGTAGCATTACTTATGTCATAGGATGATAGGAGGATTAAAAACAAGCAAATACATGTAAATGTTAAAATGATAAGGTACACTTAGGAAACTGTGGGGTTGTGTGTATGTTTGTGTGTATTTGTGTACATGCAGGTGTGTAAGCATATGTATGTGGATGTATATAGGTGGTGTGTGTGCATATGTGTGTACGTATGTATGGAGACCTGTAAATCTCAAATACAGTAGAGAGTAAGACTATCACAATTGAACCAAATTTGAAACAAGCAAGCAAGCAAGCTTTAATTAAATTAAGTAAATACTAGCTGGGAAGATGGACTCTGACCAGGTCCATTTTGAGGGTGCCACAGAGTGGTCCTACCACCTCTGAAGGTCCAACAAAATGTCACCAAGTCATGTGGCACATGTACTTAAAAAGGAAAAAATGGTAGGGCTATATGCGTACTTCCCACCAGGTCCAATCAGTGGCAAACATCTACCCTGACGTACTTCCTGTCTGGGTTATCTCCCATCTACGAGCAACCAGGTACTGCAGGTGCATTTGGAATACATCCAGTGCAGTAGGATCAACTAAATGGGATCTAGACACTCGCTACCCAATAATCCAAGAGGTCGTGTCCTTGGGCAAGGGAGATTTGGGACTATCTCACCTGAACAGCTCCACCTAGTACTCCAGGAATTACGTCCTTGTTCCATAGATGGCTTAGACAAAGTAACTTTTGCTCTTACTGGCCTAAGGCCAATTTGGTAGTTTTTCCTCAGAAGCCTTGTCCCTCCTCTGTCTTTCTCCCTCTCTCCCTACCGCCCTCTCTTTCGCTCTCTTTCTTTCCTCTTCTCTCTCTCTCTTTGAGTGTATAAAACAGGGTCTTTCATTGGCATGGGGCTCTGTTCACTTAGTCCTAGCTGGCTGACCAGTGAGCCCCAGAGATCCTTCAGTCTCTACCTCTCTGCTCTGGGATGACAAGCACACACCAACGCCTAACATTTCACATGGGTTCTGGTGATCAAACTTGGATCCCCATGCTAGCATAGCCAGATTTTTGCTAAACCAAGCAAGCCGTCTCCAAAGCCCTGGAAGTGGTGATTTCCATCTACAGGCATTTACTACTAGATGACCTATTTGCCCTCAACGTTTTTGATTTCTTTTCCCTACAACTCTTAATAGAGTAAGCATGTCTGAAGTAACTATCACTTTAAGAGTTAGGTCAAATTGCACCAAGATGAGCCTAGCTCTGTAGATCTTTTCAGCCATGTAGATCTTTCTCAGTTTGGTGGTTGTTTTTGTTTGTTTGTTTGTTTTGTTTTTTGTCATGGTCAGGCTCAAATCCAAGGCCATGGAGATGCCAGGAAGCACTGGGGCTGCATCCTCTTCCCAAGTGGAATATTTTAATAGGATGCATATATGTATATACCCCAATCAGATGATTAGAAAACATTAAAACAATTGAAAACCCAAGCATAGGCAAAGCCACCTCTATTGACATGCCTGTCAACAAGCCATATGACCTATTTGAGCAGAGGAAGGAGTAGATTTTCTGCTTTGATCATTTACCAACAAGTACTTTTCTTTTATGAATTCCAAAGGAAAATGGTGGATCTGGGAGTGTAGCTCAAGGGTCGAGTTCCTTACTTCTTGTGTCTAGTATGCACAAGGTGCTGGGCTCCTCCCCTAACAGGCCAAAAGTAAACAAAAGTGAAACCAAGCAAGCAAGCAACCAACTAACCAACCGGAAAGAGGAAGCTCTCTGAAAGACCTCAGAGGCATTTTCTTGATGCTTTCCAGGATGTGCTCCAGGCAACCAGGCCCCTTAGGTTGCTGGTGGCCTCAAGATCTGGGTGAAGTCATCAGTCCTCCTGGGACCAGAGCCTTAAATGTGTATACAGTGACTGTGAGGACTGAGAGCCATTCAGTCTCTCTTTGTGCCTCAGTTTCTCTCCCAGAAAATGAAGGCTTTGTGATAAATGATCTTGGATAGAAGAGGGGAGGAGAAGGCTTGCCTGTAAGGCTTTTGGTCTAACTCAGTGGGGTAAGAATATTTTGGGCCTCTTTCTGACATATGTGTGTCCATGATCACTTTTATCTATTTCCTGATTCTAGGAAATTTATCAAAGGCAAGAATGGTTACTTTTCCAAGCTATTAGTTTTACTTTTGCTCCGGAGGGTTGCTACTAGACAATTCTTACAGGTGAAGGTGGTTATCTTAGCGATCAGTTACTCATGCATTTTTTTTTTCAGTCATTCTAAGTCCTTTCAAAATTAACGATGGGAAATGAAGAACTTTTCAGAGTTCAAATTGTATGCAGCCCTGTATTTCACATGTATGTTAGGAAAAGAACTAAAAATGAACAAGATAGTGCTTTATTTAGTCAGTTCTTCAGTGTGTATGTGGTGTGCGTGTGTGTGCGTGTGTGCATGTGCATGTGCGTGTGTGTGTGTGCATGTGCAATGTATGCATACATATGGCAACATGCCCATGGAAGCAGACCATGCTGTCAGGTAGCTTCCTCTATTGCTCGCCACGTTTCTGAGACATAGTCTCTCACTGAACCTGGAGCCTCCTGCTCTGGCTAGACTGGCTGTCAGTGATGCCCGAGGCCCATGTGTCTCCACTTCCCCAGTGTTGGGATTGCAGGTACATGTCACCAGGTAGAGACTCACTCTTGTGCAGCAAACTCTGTCACTGAAGTTGTTTAAGTACATGGGCGGGGGGAGATTAACTACTGTATTTCTGAATTCTCCCATCTTTCTCAGTCATGGTCCTTGTGGTGCTTGCTCTCCCACCATCACTCGTAAATTGGAAAGCAAGATGAAGGCTGAAGATGCCAGTAGACAATAAGTAATTCAGTCATGATGACACTGGACTTCTGGGCTCTTAATGGCTGCTATTGTTGCAGGAGGGGCTCATTACTTCCTAGGTGTGGTTTCCCCACCGGAGCCAGATCAGTTTATCAGAGAACTAATGGGCACAAGGGACGTAATTTGTGCCGGGCGATGAGCAAGGCAACCTACTCTTCCCATTTAAAAGAAAACGCCTCACTTTTGCTTGGCAGCCACACCTTCTAATTACTCACAAATGCCTAAGACTCATTATCTTCAAAGTTTGGAAGAAAGACAGAAAGAAAGAAAGGGGATTGGAAAAAAAAAAAATCACCTAGAGTGGAAAACTCCAAGGAGCAAAAACTCTGGTCAGCTGGTCCTGTGCTGAGCCCACGACTGCAAGGAGAAGTCGAATTGCCATTAGGCAATCCAGGTGTCCAGTGGGCAGGAGGTGACGTGTGTTCACTCTATGGCTTGTGACCCACCCCTCCCCCCTCCTCCTTTGAAGCAGGTGTTGAGCAAGAGAGGGTGATGGTTGGTGTGTGTGTGTGTGGGAGGCATGAGTGGGGTTGTGTAAGCACAGATGAGGTTAAATGGTTAAATGCTGCCACCTTCCTTCTCCTCAGCAGTCTCTGTGCCCGTTCACCTCTGTGTAGGGTTGAAATTACCTTCACTACACGTACACCTTGGCCCCCGGGTATCAAGCCTGCTAGGAAATTTTATTGCTGCTGCTGGCAAGGCACCCAAGCGCCACCCAGAGTCTCCACCATTTCCTGATTGAGCTGAGCTTTCTTTCTACTTTCTCCCTGGGTGGAATGCTCAGCCTAGGAGAAGCAGAGCAAGATTTTAAAAAGAGGCGATGTTTGAACAGGCATGCTGAGAAATCCTTTAATCACAAGCCCAGCCTGCTCTCTCTACATGACATCAGAATTTTGGCGCTAAGTGCAGGTGACATCATACACAGAGTAACTGGTCAGATCTGTCTCAGATGCACCACCAGGCTATCTCTTCTCATTCCTGCGTCTTGAAAGGTTGTTGTATGCAGTCCCATTTCCATCGATGTGACTGAATACCTGAGGAAAGTTATCTAAAAGAAGAAAAGTTTTATTTTGGCTCACAGTTTTGGAGGTGTCAGTCCAGAGTCTGTGGACCCTTCCTTTTCGGTACAGTAAAGTTACTATTTTTCTAGAGACTGGGAAATGAAAATATAGAAATTGACTTGGGTTCTAATTATTCCCCACAAGGGCACACCCCCAGTGACCTAACATCCTCTCATGAGATTCTTCCTTCTCAGTGTTCCACTACTTTTTAATGGCACCATAGCATCCAGCTTTCGTACATAGGTCTGTGGGAGAACGTTTAAGATCCAAACTATAAGAGCTATTTGTGTCTTTTTAAACAATAGATTTATTTATTCTAATTCGTATTTTACATGTATGAATGTTTTGCCTCCATGTGCGTATGTGTACCACCTGTGTGTACAATACCCACAAAGACGAGGAAAGGGCATTGGACCCATGGAACTGGAGTTATAGACAGTTATGAGAAGCTGGGTGGGTACTGGGACCCCAATCCAGGTCTTCTGCAACAGAGCAATTGCTCTTAAACATGGAGCTATTTCTCCAGCTCCAACAATTCTGTTCTTAAGAAAGGACTTTGCATAGCTTTGTGCGGAAAATATCTCGCTGATTAGTTTGCAAATGGCAAGAGATACTCAAGTGGGTAGCACTAAGAGGAAGAAATTAAGAGGAGTGAAGAGGGTGGGACTAAGCAGAGGGTGTGGAGGAAGGGGTGCTGGGAGAATGTGCCTGTGAATGAGTTGACAGCCTTCCTTCTTATTCCTGAACTCCTCCCTAGGGGTGTGTCTTGAAATGCCTTGGCATATCTGTGACCTTTGAGCAAGGAGACTAAGAAAATTCTCTTGACTTCATTGTCTCATCAACTCTGAAGATACTTCTGGAATTTTTAAGCACCTATCTGAGAGGACCTCCGATGAAGAAAGCCAGAAATCTGGTCTGGAGTGAATTCATAGATACAAGGTTTCTTTGTTTCCTTTCCCTCTTCCTCTCTCCCAGCACTGCCCCCAACCCCCCATCCGCACCTCTGCATAGTCTCCTCCTCTTCTCTCCTCTTAATTTCTTCTTCTTAGTGCTACCAACCGAGTATATCTCTTGCCACTTGCAAACTAATCAGTGAGATATATTCTGTCTTTCAGGTAATTCTGAGTGGATATATACATAAATTTTTAATGTCCTCTCTGGGAATCACAGACATGAGGAGACACTGGATGACTCTGGGTTTATTTAGAGAAATACACCCCGGCAGTTTGTTGCTGGAACACTGGGTCTGGGACCATCTCAGGCCAGCTACCATGTCACCGATTATTGTTTCGGTCAGCCATCCCAAGCTTTTTATTAGAGGATGCTCTGGTTAACCAAACAGGGCCTCTTGGCCTTTGAATTTTTATGCTACTTTAAAGCCTTTAAAAGGGAACGGATTTCTAAACTTCTTCTCTGTTAAAGTTAAAAAAAAAACATTTTTAGTATCTGCTAAGTGTTCATGTTGTGCTCAGCACTTAACCAGTGCTGTAAATGTTGCTCTAGATGAGAACCATATGAGAGGGTCTCCCTCCTGGAGGCTTGGGCACACTACAGGAGAGCAAGGGACACTCAGCTTGTGTGTACGTGTTTAGGACGGAGAGTGTGTGTTTCAAATGTGTATATATGCATACACTTTCTTTTTTTCCAGCCCAGGCTGGTCTTGAAGTCACTGTGCAGCCACAGATGGCCTCAAACTTCTGACCTCCCAGCCTCCGTCTCCCCAGTGCTAGGGTTACAGGCATGTGCCACCACACCCAGTTTATTGTGGCATAGGAGTCTGAACCCAGGGCTCTGTGCATGCTAGGCAAGCACTTTGTCAACTGAGCCACACCCCCCGCATACATACATACATACATACATACAAAAACACACATGCCGAGTTCTTCCATAATCTGGAGTCTCAGATTTTTTTAAAAAATTTTTGTTGTTGTTGTTTTTTTTCCATACAGGATTTCTCGGTCATAGCTCTGGCTGCCCTGAAACTCACTCTGTAGACCAGGCTGGCCTCGAACTCACAGAGATCCTCCTGCCTCTGCCTCCTGAGTGCTGCGATTGAAGGCGTGCACCACCACCACCCTGGCTTGGAGCTCCACGACTATGAATGGGATTATTGCTTTTATAAAAGAGGCCTCAGAGCCAGTCAGCTGGCTCAGCAGGTAAGCTTGAGCACCCGAGTTTGATCCCCAGAGACCATGTGCTGGAAGGAGAGAATTGACTTTTTCAGGTTGTCCTCTGCCACAGATACATTGTGGCACATATATATATATATATATATATATATATATATATATGTATATATATATATATGGTGTGTGTGTGTGTGTGTGTGTGTGCGTGAGTGAGTGTGGACACCCACAAACACTAAATAACTGTAAAAAAAATGAATAAGAGAGGACTAGGGAGCATTCCACCCCTTCTACCATGTGAAGACACATAGAAGCTACCTTCTATGAGAAACAGGCTCTTGCTCAATACTCCATCTGCTGGTGCCTTGATCTTGGTCTTCCTGGCATCCATCTAAGGCACTTGTTAAGGCAGGGCCTATGGGCTAAGTCTGAAATGTATACTGAGATGTTTTTAAAAGAAATCCGTCCACCCAAAGTAGAGCTGCTATGGAACTTGGTAATGGGTGAAGGCTGGGGTTTGAAACTAAATGAAGAAAAAGAACCTGTGTTGTCATGGTTGGAACATTAAGAATGTTTCTGGAGAGGATGCAGAAGAAGGGAGCTGAAGAGTAGACCCCAATCATCTTAGCAATGAGCTAAGTAGTTTTATCTGAGCAACGGTAGAGATACAGGAAAAGGCGGCCTTATCGGATCACAGATGGCATTTAAAAAGTTGAAGACCATCTTTTTGAAGCCAGAGGAACATGGCAACGAAGCTGAAGAGAACTACTCTGAAATAGGTTTGTGTCCTAGTGTTTGATGGTAGAGCTTGTGGATGATAAAGTGGCTCTTTGGTAGAAGGAATATCTACGTGAAACACTGAGAGTATGGCACGGCCACTCTTGACAGCTTATAGAGTAGATTAAAGGAGGGAAGAGGGTCAAAGGTGAGTTTATAATCAAAAGGGAAGCAGAGTCTACACGCTTAGAAATTTTTCAGCCTGGACATATTATAGAAGAGGAGAAGGATGCTGGGAGACAATACCCGGGAGTGGACTAGAAGGTCCTCATGGGTGGCCGTAGGCTGTCTGTCAAGCTGATAGAAGAGTGACTCTGAAGGCATCCAGGGTATCTTGAAGGTTGCTCTCCCAGTCAGTGGCCTAAAGTGACAGATCTTCAAGCACGAAAAGCTCAGGGTACCCCCCTGGGACTCCAGAGCTTTCTCTCTGAACTGTCAAAAATCCTGAGCCTTGCATTCTGGGAGCGATCATTGGCCATTCCACATTTGTCTTCTGATGAGGGGTATAGGGGTAACTTGGCATGGCATCATGTCTTTATGAACTATGAAGCTTGGCTTCTTCCACCAAGATGTCAAAGAATTCCCAAAAGAGGTTCAAGACCCAGGCAGAGATATTACACAGAGGTAGCTCATTATGGAGAGCCCTTCTATCCCCGGAAACACACAGGACAATTCTGTTAACAGCCTCAGATCTATAAAACCTCTGGCATGTAATTGCTATCTAAGAGAACAGGCCTGCAGCTCCAAATGCATAGATTGCCACATGGCTGTGCCTTGTTTGCATGTGATGGGGCAGGGTTACCTGGAGGTTTGATAGTTCAATTCCTACACACCAACTTTCCAGAGGTGAAACTTGGAGTCACAGCTTTAAGGTTCAACATAGTTTGTCTTATTAGGTTTTGTATTCTGTCTCTCCTCTTTGGAGATGGGGAATGCCTATCCTGGCCCAGTCTTATCATTGTGGTTGAGAGCATGTGACATGTTTAGCTTCACAGACTCTCAGCTGGATGACTTTGCCTCATGGTGATATGTACTTCAAGTTTCAGCTGTACCTGCCTTCAGCCATATTTGATTGACACTTTGGATGTCAATTTCTCAGTTGATGCTGGAACAAGTTAAGAATTGAGAAAAAAAAAACAACAACAAACAAACATGATATTCTATAAATAAGAAAGCCACAAGTCTGGGATATCAAGGCTGAGATGCTATGGTCCGAATGGCTTTGTATTTCCAGAAGCCCCATGTTGAATTCTTAACCTCTAAGCTAATGGTATCATCGGGTAGGGCTCTGGGGGGAGATTACGTCATAAAGACAGGTTCCTTGTTAAGTGGGATTGGTTCCCTTTAAATCGACCTGAAGAAGTCTTTCTGCCCTTCTACCATGTGAGAATAGGTAGGTGGAAGTATCTACGAGGACCAGACCCAGATACAAGATCAGCTAGCAATTTTGTACATGACTTCCTCTTCTTCCAAAATCTGAGCAATAATCACATGTATTTACATTACTACATGTTGTGGAAAGTTTATTTTTTAGTTGTGATTAAAATAATTGATTTTGAGCACTGTTGGAAAAAGGGATGCATAGGCCTTGGCCTTTTGTATTGTCTGCAAGTATTGAATTTCTGTAGGGGATGTTTGATTGTTTATGATCTGCACCTGAGGAGTTCTGAATGAATAAAAACACCTGAGCTCAGATGCTTGTGGTTCCACTGTCCAGGTTGATGCTCGCCATGATGGTGGTTCCCTCTGCTGAGGTCTGGCAGAATTTGCACATCTGATAATGCCTCCTTGTCTTTGGTGAGCTGCCACAGTGGTGTAAAACTACAACTACACATGTCACACTGTTACACTCCAGGCCTCGGGGTCCTGACCAGGGGAGAGGTGAAATGCCTCCAGATAAGCTCTGATTACAGGTGGTTGATGAACTTCCCCAGATTCTTTCCAGATGACACCAATGAGTGACCCTCTCTCTCTTTCTCTCCTCTCCCATTCCCTCTCTTAATCTCTTTTCCTCCCATTCTCTCGTTCATTCTCATTCACTCACTCTCTCCCATCCTCTCTCTCCCTCTCTCTCTCTCTCTCTCTTTTCTGAGACAGGGTCTCACTCTGAAACCCAGGTTAGCCTCAGACTCAGAGTAATCCTCCTGTTTCATTCCCTGAACTGCGGAGTTATGGGAGTGATTCACCACACCTGGCCAAAATACCCGCTGTGAAAGTCTCCTCTATCCCTCTGCTGAGGATCTGAAGTACAGAAATGCTTCTGTGTGAACAGTAATGGGTGTTCTCTCACTCTTGAGTAGACCCTTTAGTCATGACCCTTTAGTGAGCATTTCTATGTCTTGAAGCAAAATGGAAGAGGAACTATCTAGAAAAAAGCCCTACATCTGAGAAGAAATGAATGTAATCAAGTAATAGTTAAGTGAATTTAATCAGCTTCATAACATTGATGAGTGGACTGTTCACACCTTGATTTTTTTGATATTTTAATTATTTGTCATTTATTGTCATTTATTTGTCATTATATGTATTGATTGAGTGTGACAGGACTTTGCTGTGCAGTTCAAGGTTGGCTTTGAATTCACCATCCTCCTGCCTCAATGCTCCGAGTGCTGAGATTACAGATGTGTCCCTCCAGCTGTGTTAGATATAAAATAAAGTGCTGACTCTCATGCTTTTATATGGACACTGCACTTGCCGCTATGAATTGCACAGTATTAACACAGATACAAGCTCGCCCATTGCAGATACGCATTCCCTAACTCCTCCTTAGTGGACTAACACTCCCAGTGGACTCAGTTCCAGAGCTGTTTTAGTGCACTGGCCCACAGGTCCTGAACTGCTGTACTGAAGACAAGCTTTAGCTGTAGCTTTCATTCCTGATACTGTATTCCTGAAAAGTAGTACTTCTTTCTGGGTTTCTGCTTTCATTTCCACAATTATGTGCTTGCTCTGCATTTTTCTTTACAAAGAGGACATCACTGATCCATCTGAAGAAGATCTTATAAATCATCTGTCTTCTCAAATAGTCTAGCAAAGGGCAAACCAAATATATTCTCTGGTAAACATGTAAGAATCACTGAGCCTCCTTCTAAAATATAATCATGGTCTAGCTTTGCGTCAGTGTATGTGTATTTATATTTTTTCTTATTTAAACAATATACAGGCATCAAAATGGTAGTTTGGAAACTCATTCACCAAACAATTATTGACTACATACTGAATAAAGTCTGGCATAATCTAAAATTAATGCTCTCTCAAGAATTTGTTGAGTATGGGGGGAGGGCACGTTTAGCTGCGGATAAAAATGACAAACAGGAGACTTAAAAGAAAACCTCTCTACCTCCACTCTCCCTTCCTTTCTGGCAGTCATTGCTTTGGAGGAAAAAAAATATCTTTACCAATCAAATCATTATCCTGATGGATTCATATCCCAAAGACATTACATTAAAGTCAATAAAGTTCACACAGTAGCTGAGCTCAGAGGTTCCATGCAACATAGGTTTGGATTTTTTTTTTCCTTCTGCAGGAAGTTCCAAGACAAAATTTAGCTGGTCAGTGGTGATGCACATATTTAATCCCAGCACTCGGAAGGCAGAGGCAGGTGGATCTCAGAGAGTTCAAGGCCAGCCTGGTCTATAGAGTGAGTTCCAGGACAGCCAGAGTTACAACAGAGAAACCCTGTCTCAAAAAACCAAAAATAAAAAATAAATAAGATAAAAATCGAGCATCATAAAGATGCTGCTCTTAGTGCCTGTCAGATCTTTCTGGATATCTGTCTTTTATTGTCTCACACATACGTACACACAGACGCTCTTTTCTAAATTCTGTGTATCTTCACAGGACAAATGGATTTTTTATTCAAAATCTCTCTAACTGGTTGTAGTTTATTCATCCACAACTGGAGGAACGAACAACACAGTTTCACCTCCACATACACAGATTCATGGACACAGTATGGTGCTCATTGGCTGCAATGGCATGAACACGCAGGTGAGCTACACTTTAGGACCCTGGTCACATCAGCTCCTAAAGGGTGTGTGTGTAAAGACAAAGCTCACAGAACAAATTCCTTTCTTCTTAAACACTGCTTCCTTTAAGACAGGAAGTTGAATTCATCCTATAGTTAGCAATGGCTTTTCATGTAAACTTAGCAGCCTGATGTCTGACATGGGATAGTCACGAAAGAATGTGTATTTAAAGGTGAAGAGAAGAGCCACGCTTTGAAAGACCATTTTCCATCCTTATTGCACACCAGAGAGCTGTCCTGTTTTGCCCACTGTTCTGTAATGAGCAGAGAAGCTCAGAGTTCATTCTACAGAATGCCATTAGGGGTTTAGGCATTAAGAAGTTTGTGTCAGCACCCGAGGGATACCATTGGCTCCAACTGTTGTTCTCAATAGATCATGGGAATTGAACATAGATATTGGGTTATATTAACATTGAGCAAATAGATGTATATGTGTGTGTGTACACATATAGACATGTACCCTCCGCCTGACACCAGAATTCTTACCTCCTGATGATTTTGATTTCAGGATTGATTCAGACTCCAAACAAACAAAAAAGCACCCCCCAAAAACACACACACACACACACACACACACACACACACACACACACACACACGAGAAAAATATATTGTCAGTCTCAGAAAGTGGTCCAAAAAGGCTTTTTATTCAGACCAAGTTTCATCATCAAAATCATAACAGAAATATTCATCCTTCAGCTTATTATTAAAATACTTTGAACTTTTAAAACGCACCTGAGCTTACTTTCAGCAATATTTCTGTATCTGAAGGTGCAACCAAGGTCAGCAGCCTCTATGGCAGCAAAATCAGAAAAAATGCAGGGAGGTACTCAGGACTGATGAGCCCAGTTTTCTACAACACCATTTTTAACATAATAACAATTTGCAATTGGAAGAAGAGATTCCTGAAAATCTACTATTCTTGACTCAGATATCCTCCTTAGCCTGGACACATCATAAAATGCTAATGTCCAAGAGGAAAGTCAGTGAGGCAAAAACTTAGTGGGAATCACGGGGATAATTCAGGACACTTGGGCACATCCCAGAGAAACGTTTCAGTTATATAATGACTAGACAATACTTGCTCTTTCAATTTGCCTCATTCACATTGAGGACGCTTTGCACTTGGTAAATAATAAATTTTAATAGCCACAGCTGACAGTTTTAAGCCCCCCTTCCCCATGTACAAAATTTTAAAACCTACAATAAAAGGTAGTGTGTATCTGCATACTTCTTGCTAAGGATTGAATTGTGTTCCCCACCCCACTCCTAAATCCTTAGGCTGAAGCCCTAACTTCTGTTTGTGGAACATGGAAGTAATTAAGGCCCAGAGAGTAGAGTCTAATCCTCCAGGAGTAATGTCCTTAAAGGAGGAGGAACATAAGTCAAAGGGGCCTTCTCTGCCATGTAAGGTACAGAGAAGAGGGTGCTGGACACAGACCAGGAAAAGGATTCTCACCAGAACTAAGAGTAGCTAGGCCCTAAATCTCAGACTTTTCAGTCTACAACGGGAATAACCAGAAGTAAGTTTGATTATATATATAAAGAGGTGGTGGTAGTGGGGTGTCAGGCAGATTTTCAGTATGATTATTTTGCTTTTCAAAAGGCATCCACTCAAATCATCTAATTGTCTTTTAGTAATTCCAGAACTGTCTTCCCAACTGAATGTGCAACTATTAAGTGTTTACCTAAGGGCATAGCAATAAGCATGAAGAAGTCCTTTCAGAGATACTCAGATTCTCATAGAAGCATCTGATCATGGAAAGCCATGGTGGGTGGATAGCTCTGCCTGTCCAGTGGTGTTGTGTGTGTTGGGGGAATGGGTTCTTATAGGTTCCTCTGGGATACTGAGGGCTAAAGAATACCATGCACATTGTGGGGACCTCAAACAGAAATTCTTTGTAATTTCATATAGACCCTGAGCTATAACATATCACACCGTCATCTATGAATCTCTTAGGTCCCAGTCCCAAGTTTTTATGTTGAGCAATGAAGTGTGTTCTACAGAGGCAGAAACTGCAAGCTGGGCCATTTTAAACAAATGGGAGATTTATTTAAGCAGCAGAGACACCATCCTAGTTATCTCTAAACAGACCAAAGTGGGAAGATTCGCACCTCAAAGACACTGTCACAATTGTTTCTGGAGTTGACTAGGGTTCTTTTCAGATAGTGGTTACTCTGGGTGGTCCTGCCTGCCTGGCAGAATTATGCCATTCCTGATTAGAGAACCAGGACTTACTTAATGCTGGCTATTATCCATACTCACATCACACTCAGCGGAGGCTATCCCTTCTGAGCTGCCGGGTAGAGGCATGCTCTTTGATATTTGCATGGGCCCTGATGGGTGTCGATCTTAGTGAACAAATCCTGACAGAAACATACGTCTCAGCAAACCTAATGTCTGATGATATTAGAAGTCCACATTTTTTTTCCTTCCTGCAGTTTCTAACAAGTCTGGTTAGTACATTACTCATCTTTGATCATTGCTTCAGCTAAATTCTACTTTTTGTAACCTAATATTTCCTAAGGAAGTGTAGTAGATCCTTTGCAGTGTCAATTCATTCCTCCCAGTTTCTCCTATATCAGGTACACATGTGTGGGTATGCCCACACCTATGACCAGAAGACAATCTAGGGTGCTGTTCCTCAGGACTTGTCCATATTGCTTTTTGAGACAGGGTCTTTTACTGTTGTGTGCTCCCTGGTTAGGTTGGGCTGGGTTTCTAGAGCCCCCAGGGATGCCCCTGCCTCCACATCTCTAGCACTGGGATTACCACCTCTCCAGCACTGAGATTACAAGTGTGCACCACCGCACCTGGCTTTTCCACCTCACTTCTGGAGCTCAGATTCAGGTTGTCATGGTTTTGAAGCAGACTCTGTTGTCTGAGCAAACTCTCAGACTCAGAAAAGACATTTAAGAAGCACCGACGTAACCCCACATTAGTTTTTAAGGATGTTAGCAAATGATAGGAAAGGAAGCCTTCTCTGCATTTTCTTTCGTTGCTGAGCTCGGCAATAGCCGCTACCAGCTTGTCATCTCGCCCTCCCTTCCCTGCCTCTCTGAACAGAGCTCACAGATACAGCTGAGTCTTCTCCTGCTGTCCTAGAATCAGCGTCACACGGTGAGCCTTGAAGAGTTTCATGCAGTGCAGGGAGGCCATGTGTCAGACTGCTTCTACGTTGAGTGGAATCAGACAGCTTTTTGTTCCGGGGATTTTTGTTCCTGTTGTTTTGTTTTGTTTTTGGTCTCATCCATGTAGGCAATAGGTTTGGAAAATTCCAAGCTCTTTCTTTGTCTTAATTAGATAGCACCATGATGTTCATTATAATAGATAATAGTAGATGTTAATCAAGACAACCAACTTTCTAATTGAATTGATAAACCAATCAGTCCCCTGAGGCATTTTATAGCAAACTACGTAGAATAAGAAGAATTACATGTATTTGTACAATATGGTGAAAATTAAAAGTAAAGAAAAAAAATATGATTTGTAACTGTAATTTAAAACATTGGACTTTTTTTTTTTTTCCAACGGTAATTATCATCAGCGCTTCTCTGGGGAAATTGCTAGTAAAATTTATTTTGGTGGAGCATAAGCTTAAAATTAAACAAGAAATTGCATATCTGTATTTTTGAAGGAACAATATACACATTGGCTTATTTATTTAAATGGGATTATCTTTGTTCATCAGGGTGTTTTGGTCTGTAAGAAATCTATAAATACTTGGATATTCATCTAATTAATCCTGCTATATGTATTTTTTAAATATTTGGGTGTGACCAGAGAGCTCTGAGCAAGTTCTAGAGAGAGAGAAGGAAGTAGTCAAGGAGAAAGTCTTGGGTGGGGGTCTTGGGAACCTGGATGATGTTAGGAGCAGGAACAGGTGTGTCACTGAGCTCTGATGTTGAGGCTCCACTCCCTGTGTTCCAGGAGGCTCAGTGGTGCTTCAATTTTTAACCAGAGCCTCTCTGCCAGCTCCACTAGAGCCTAGAGCACTGGCTTAAGATTTTGTGCAGGTCTGAGTAGGATGGATCACTTGTCTAGATAACAGGTTCTAGTGGCTTGGTGTGACGGTTGGTAAAGATTGTTAGGATTTAGAGTAACCCTGGAAACAAATCTCTGGGCATGTTTGTGAGGGATTTTCCAGATTAGGTTCATTGAGGTGGGATGACCTACTCTAATGTGGGTGGCACCGTTCTACCTGTTGTAGTTGACCCAGGAACCATTAAAGCAGAGAAAGGGAGCAGAGTCCTATTAGCCTTCTCCCTTTGCTTCCTGACAGAGTTATGATGATGTGACCAGCTGCCTCATGCTTGTTCCTCCTTCCAGGCTGTAGTGGACTGTATCCCCTTGTCCTAGTTAGGGTTACCATTGCTACGATGAAACACCACAAGCAAAAGCAACTTGGGGAGGAAAGAGTTTATTTGGCTCACATTTCCACATCATAGTCCAACATTGAAGGAAGTCAGGACAAGAACAGAAACAAGCCAGGAACCTAGTGCCAGGAGCTGATGCAGAGGCCATAAAAGGATCCTGGTTACTGGCTTGCTCAACATGTCAACATGGTTTGCTTATCCTGCTTTCTTATAGAACCCAAGATCCCTAGCCTGGGGTGGTGCCACTGCAGTGGGGTGTGCCTCCACTGCATTAAATTAAGAAAATGTCCTACAGGCTTACCTTCAGTTCAATCTTGTAGAAGCATTTTCTTAATTCAGATTCCTTCCTCTCTGATGACTTTAGCTTGCATCGAGTTGACATAAAAGAAGCCAGTATAACTGACTTCTTATCAGCTTGTCCCACAAATACAGCACTGTTAAGCTACCACTTTTTCTTTATTGTTCATCCCCTAAACCTCAAATTAATATAAACATCACAATATTAAAACAGTTTCAAATTTAAAAAGTCCCATGGTTTTTACAAATTCAAACACTTTAAAAGTTCAGTCTCTTTTGAAAATTTGATCTCTCCTTTGAAATCAACAGTCCTTCAACTGTGGATTCTTATTAAATAAAAAATTAGTAAAACATGTTCTTATTTCAAGAGGGAAGAACAAGGGCACAGTCACAACCAGATCAAAGCAAAACCTAACTCCAACAGTGTAAATCACTCAATGTCCAATACCTGGGATTCACTAACAATCTTCTGGGCTCTTCCAAATGGCCTGAGTCACTTCTATGGCTCCACCCTCTGCAGCACACACAGCTTGTTCTCTAAGTTCAGGCTGACTCTACTCTGAGGCTTCTGCTATTCTTGGCAGTCATCCATGGGACTGGCATCTCCAAAATGCCAGAGATTTCTGCTGCTACTGGGCTACACTTTCATCAATAGCTTCTTCTTATCTCTCTTCATGGTGCTAAGCCTCAACTTCTCTGCATGACTCCTTTAATCCTGGGCCTTCAATTGCTACTGATGCTGCTCTTTCACCAATAGTCTCTTCTGGCCTCTCATAGTGCCAAACCAAAGCTGCTTTCCTTGACGCCTTTATGATGCTTCATGCCACTTCATGCCTTTGAAACCAGTACTACCTAGGTGACTCTTACACTACCAAGTTTGGCTGCCAGTGTGAGATATAACCTTGGCCACCTTTGAAACACAGCTTCTGTGTGCCGACTCTCAGGAAATATTTCCTTGAAAATTTCACCTTAATGATGTTGTTGGTCCCTTCTTAATCAATGCTAGTTTTTCAGTTCTAGCTAACTTTCATCAATTGTCCCAAAAGCAAAGGTTTCACTTTAATAATGCTGGTCTCTTGTTAATCATGTTTGACTCTCAGCCACAGCTGACCAGAACCAAAGAATCTTAATTCAAAATAGCAAATACGCAAAGGCCCAGTTATTCTTTAAGTAACTCAAACTTCACATTGGAGCTTCATAATCCAGGCTGCCATCATTTGTGTTTCTCTCAACACTCTTTTCTTTCAAGATTCTACTGAACAGCTCCCTACACTTTGAATATTCAATGGCTTTCCCCACACAGAGTTTTGAAGTCCTTCCACAATCTTCCCCAAACCATCGTGGTCAAATCTGTCACAGCAATACCCCACTCCTGGTACTAATTTTTGTCCTAGTTAGTGGTTACTATTACTATGATGAAAATCATGACCAAAAGAAAGTTGAAGGTGGTTATTTGGCTTACACTTCCACATCATAGTCCATCACTGAGTGAAGTCAGGACAGGAACTCAAACCTGGAGGCAGGAGCAGATACAGAGACCATCGAGAAGTGCCGCTTACTGGCTTGCTCCTCATGGCTTGCTCAGTCTGCTTTTTTATAGAATCCAAGACCACCAGCCCAAGAATGGCACCACCCACAGTGAGCTGGGAACTCCTCCATTAATTACTAATTTAAAAAATGCACTATATCTGAATCTTACAGAGGCCTTTTCTCAATTGGAGTTTCCCTCCTTTCTGATAACTCTACCTTATGTCAAGTTGACATTAAATTAGCCAGCACAGCACTAAAACTCTTAGCAAAAACAAACAATTCTTTCCTTAGGTTGCTTTTGTGAGGTATTTTGTCACAGCAGAAAGACAGGTAGATAATTCACTTGGGACTATTGCCAGTTTCTGTATGGCATGGTTTGATAAGGAGTGGAAATTGGTCTCCTGTACTTTCAGATGTCAAGGATAATGCTAGAATCTTTTCAGTCAGTACAGAAGGACTGGTTGCCAACAGAGCTTCTAAGGGATCCTATTGGACCTACATAAGAGCAATTGTACAGGGTCATAGAATGACACCTTCAAGTTTTAAAGCTTTCTAAAGTAAATAGTTTCTATCTTAAATCTATCTATTTATCATCTATCTATTTATCATCTATCTATTTATCATCTATCTATCTATCTATCTATCTATCTATCTATCTATCTATCTATCCGTCTTCTATCTTTGTAGGTACTGGGGATTCATACTCGGGTCTTCATGCTTGCATGGCAAGTACTCTTATCCACTGAGTCAAGTATCCCAACTCCCTCTTCCCTACAAGTCAAGTTTAAATAATATTTTAAAATTTTAATTTTATTGCTGGGCATGATGGTGAGTGCTTTTAATTCCAGCACTTGAGAGGCAGGTGTATCTAAGAGTTCCAGACAGCACTATATAGTGAAACACTCTCAAAAGATTTATATACTTATTTGTTTGTTTGTTTGTTTATTTATATGTGTGTGTATTTGCATGTGTGTGTGCATGTGCTATGGTGCATGGGTGGACCACAGAGGATGACTATGTAGAATTGGTTCTTTACTCTGTCTTTATGTGGATTACAGGCATTGAACTGCTGTCCCAAGGAAATATATTTTATTTTACCATTTTAAACAAAAACAAAAACATTTTAAGCTGGGTGGTGGTGGTGAAAGTTTTTAATCCCAGCACTTGGGAGGCAGAGGCAAGCAGATCTCTGTGAGTTTGAGGCCAGCTTGAACTATAGAGTGAGTTCCAGGACAGCCAGAGTTATAGCAAAGAAATCCTGTCTCAAAAACAAAACAAAACAAATAAACAAACAACAACAAAAAAAACATTTTAGAAAGAAAATACATTCCTATAATAAATATATAGATTCTTGTTGTCCTAATATTGGTTATTTTAAAAATCACCACTTATTTATGAAAACTACTGATTGAAATTATCTACCTGGAGTAACGTAGAGTCATCTCACAAATAAAAAAGAATGGTAGTGGTTAGCTCACTTTAAAAAAGCCCATTTGCACAAGGTAAAACACTGTGAGCTATGCATGGGGTCCTACAGTCTAATGGTTTGTTTCTGAAGCTGCAGAAATGCTAAGAAAACTTCAGAGTGAACAAGTGCATAACTGTGTTCTTCCCACTGGGTGAAGAGGAAAGAGTGTGCATGTGCAGACTGACTTCTCTTTAGGAGCAGTCTAGGGGGAACAGTGGGGTTGTACTTCCTATTCTTTTCAACCCTTTCACAATCGCCCCTTGTTAAGTTTTGAAGCCTCTCCAGAAGTGAGTTATCCCAACATTGCTGACATTTAAGTGTTTACATTTTTATCCACTGATCTTTTTTTTTTTTTCAAAGTATTTCAGGTGAAAAAACTGAGTTGGAGATGAACTTTCCATGACACAGAACAAAG
Organism: Cricetomys ansorgei; assembly: GCA_026225945.1. Lineage (NCBI taxonomy): Eukaryota > Metazoa > Chordata > Mammalia > Rodentia > Nesomyidae > Cricetomys > Cricetomys ansorgei. The sequence goes on along the minus strand of JAMJFZ010001089.1, from coordinate 6,048,517 downwards.
ATCACCTTCATGTGATAACAGGCTGGGAACCATGAAACTGGACCTGGTGATTAACATCCTGTCAGCTACAGAATGGGACTCAAAACCAAGGGGGCAGGGAGAAGGCCTCAGACTAAAGATTCAAGGGGTCCATTGTTTGGAAGGTGTCCCTCTGCAGTGACACAGTACCCCACAGGAGAGACAGCATGGAGTTGGGTATTCCAGGCCTTTGCTAGGCAGGTGATATCCTGGAAGGGCTCCAACCTGTTGGTCAGTCCAAGAGGCTGGGATGCTGATTCCCAGGATAAATTAATCTATTGCATTTTATAACACCTCACAGTGAAGTCTTCAAACTTAAACTGGCCAAGGCATTTGTCTTCTGATTTAAAAGAAGCAAATGTGATGCCCAATTTCTCTAACAGTGGTTTGTCAGACACAGAAGTGTGGCTCATCGCACTGTATTTAGAGCCTTTAGGAGGCAACCACTCACTGGCTCCACCTGAGTTGGGCGACTTCTTTGCAGGAAAGTGGGACATAAAAAGAGGACCTTGTCAGGATAAGAAAAGAGGAGACACACATTACTGGGCGAGGCGTCAGGACCACAGAGTATGGGTCTTTTCCTCATGCTCAGAGATTTCAGGGGAACTAGAATAGAACTCCAATGTATCCGAGCGGATTGTACTGCAGTTGTGCTATTGAGTGAAAAACACTTCAACTTCAGCGCTGCTCCTAATTTCAGAAAATCATCTACTCATCTATGTGCCGTGAATGTGTTACAAAACCAGTTTTGAGACGGACGTTTGTTTTTTCTTTTTAAATATATTTTTTTTCAGGATGGAGAGATGGCTCGGTAGTTGAGAGCACTTACTGTTCTTCTAAAGGACTGGAGATTGCTTCCCAGTACTCACGTCAGGCTGCTCACAAATACCTGTAACTGCAGCTTCAGGGGATCTGATGCCCTCTTCTGGTCTCCGTGGGCACCCACATGCACATGTGCATACACAAGTACACACACATATACACACATACACACACAACAAATAAATAAGACATAAAGTAAGTCTTACAGATAAATAAATTAATGTATTCTTTTTACAAATAATGTGAATGTAATGCATTTTGAAAAAATAAACGAGAGGTAGGTGTCACTGTGTTTTGTTTTGTGGTCTGGGTAATATCCCTTGTCTAAAGTCATTGAGGGTAGAGTGTTATTCTTTCGAGCTGGGGGAAAGCCTCCAGGGGTATCTGTGCACTTGAATGTTTGGAGAATGGATTAGTTACCACCTGTAAGTTGCCTACCTTGTGATTTTTGCTGAATGTTGGGCTGCATACTTTACCTCTGTTAGGTAGTGCAGTTCAGTTAATGGATGGGTAACAGGAAAGAGCACAAGGGGAAGGCACTGTTAATGTTCCCCCCTGCTGCTTTTATTACAGTGGCACCCCCAGTAGTTAAGGTTGAACAGCTGTTTCTGTTACTAACTCCTATTCCAGGGGTTTATAACTGAGCTGTAAAAATTTGCTCCAGGGTAAAACTCCGCTTATCGGGTCTTAGCCTGGGAGAAATTTTCCCCTACGATTTTATTCTTCTAAAAAAGGGAGAAATCAATTTATCCATGTAGAATAATCTAAAAGTACAGACTTAGAAAATATATCTGATTTTTATCATGTTAATTGCAGATGTTGCCATAGGTGGCAATCATATTTCTACCATGTCAGAATTAGACTTTCTAAAGATACATCAAATGTCCAGTGTGGATTAATGCAGAACATTTTTTAGAAGAACTTTTCGAAGAATATTTTTTAGATCATATTAAAATATCAACATTTGGTTTATTTTAAGACTAATTTGTTAACTGAAGAAGCGCTCAGTTGTGATCATTCTTACTAAAATTGGTGACATCACTTTGTGGTTTTTAGAAGATCAGTAAGCTGACGTCCTAAGGTGATAATCTGCTACTGAAGTCATTGAGGACATGTATACATTCTTGTATCCAGAAGTTGTTTATTAGAGATACCAAGGCTTATTTATCTAGTGCCTTACTTTGCTTCCTATTGCTGTGGTAAGCATTCTGACCAAAAGCAACTTAGGGACGAAAAGGTTTATTTTATCTTACAACTTTCAGGTCACGGTCCATCACTGAGGAAAGTCAGGGCAGGAACATAAGCAGGAACCTGGAGGGTGTGGCCTGGAGCAAAGACCGTGGAGGAATGCTGTTGAATGATTTGCCATCCATGGCTTACTCAGCTTGCTCCGTTAAGAAATCTAGGCTCACCTGACCAAAGGTGGCTCAGCCTACAACGGCTGGGCTTCCTGATATCAATCATCAATCAAGAAAATGCCCCCTCACACTGGCCTACAGGCCAATTGGATGGATTCAATTCCTCATTTGACATTCTTTCTTTCTAGATGACCCTAGCTTGTATCAAATTGACAAAAGTTAACCAGCACAACTGGCTCCTTGTCAACTTGACACACAAATATATCACTATTCAACTATAACTTTTTTTCCCCTTGTTTGTCCTCAAGATCTCATGTTAACATCAAAATACAAAGCACAATCTAGCTTCCAAAATTCCCATAGTGTTTTAAAATTCCAACAATTTTAAAGTCTAAGATATCTTTAAAAATTTAAAGTCTCTTAACTGTAGGCTTATGCTAAACAACAACAACCACAATCTGAAGCAAGAGGGAAGAACCAGGGCCCAGTTATAACTAAACTAAAGGAAAACTCAAGTCGAGAGTGTAACTAGCTCAGTATCTGATATCTGGGTCTCACACTCTTTTGGGGTCCAAAGGACCCAAGCAGGTGCAGTTCTCTGACTCTGCCCTCTACCACATACTCATACCTTGTCTTTGTAGGCTCAAGTTAGCTCCACTGAACAGCTGCTGCTGTCCTTGCTGGTCTTCCCACAGTCCTGGTGTCATGCCCAGATGGTGAGATACCCCAAGACATCAGGAGTCCTAAATCATATGCAAAAAGCAAGGGGACTTTTATTCTGCAGAATTAACCATCATGCTGGCATCTAACACTATGCAAGATGGCTGACTACCGAGAATGCTTGCTAACTGGGTTTTTAAAGGGAGCAGGGGATCTCTCTGATTGGTCAGAATCCAGACACTGGATTGGCTCTCTAAATCTTACGAGGAAACAAGGGTTTCTGGGTAAACAGAGGTTTCTGGGAAAACGAGTACTTGACATTAAACAGAGGTTTCTAGGAAAATGAGTTCTTGACATTAAGCAGAGAGATCAGTGCCTTTACCACTAGGGGCGCTGGGCCTCTCACTGGGATCTCCAATATGCTGGGCTCTCCACTGCAACTATTGCTTTACCAATAGCCTCTCCTAGGCTATCTTCAGGGACTAAACCTGCCTTGTGGTGACAAGTCTCAGTCTCTGTCCATGACACCTTCAATCCTGGGGTCTCCCTTGCAACTGAGGCTGCACCTTAATCAATGACCTCTCCTGGTCTCTCACAGTGTTAAGCTTAGTAATCTCAATGACCTCTTCAAATACTACAGCTTTCATGTTGCCAAACCGGCGCCACTTGGAAGACTCTCATGTAATACCAAGTTCCACTGCCAGCATGAGATGCAGCCTTGGCTACCTGATTGACATTGTGACTATACAGTCACAGAAGGGTTTCCATCACTCTATCAAGCTAACTCCTTCAGGATGGCTAAAAACAAGGTAAGACCGGTGGATTCCATGAGTATGGGTCCGTTGTCATACTTCTCTAGCTATAAAGAGAGTTTCTTGGTCAGAAGCAACGCTCTGTGGAATAACATGACAGTGAATAAGGCATTTATAAAGTCTGGGAATGCAGCGTTGATGTAAGCATTATGTGAAGGAAAGGCAAATCCATAACCAGAATAAGGGCATATCCCATTATAAAATTTTCCACGAAGCAAATGATCCAATGGAGTTGACCTGTCACTGGGTAACTGGCTGGTCACCCTAGGGAATGGTGCTATATCAGAGGCTTAGTGTTCATCTCTGCTTCAGTTCCTGCTTGTGTTCCTGCCTTGACTTCCTTTAATAGTGGACTGTGATATGGAACTGTAAGCCAAACAAACTGTTCTTCTTCAAGATGCTTTTGGCCATAGTGTTTATCACAGCAATAGAAAGCAGGCACAATAGGAGTCTAAGTGGTGTAGGGGAAAAAAGTCATAGTTAACATCTCAGTTTCAAATATAAGTTTTAAGCCATGGCGCTTCATACCTGTAATTCTACCACTTGGAAGGCTGAGGCAGGAGGATCACATGTTCCGGATTGGTTTGGGCTATGTGAGACTCTGTCTCATAAAAGAAAAAGAAAACAGAAAGGTAAAAAGAAAAAGAAAAATACCAGGTCTGGGGAGACTAATGGGCCAGGAGTTGTCAGCCATTAAAAAAAATGTTTGTTACAGACCAAAGACAAAGGAGCCCAGTACACCATGGTTGTCCTGTGGGGAAGTGCCAGGCCAGTCAGAAGGCAGAGAAAGAGGGTGTAACTGTGGGCGAGTCTTAGTGAGGGACTGAAGGGGCAGAATAAACAGGCAGATGTGTTTGATTTCAGTGGCTGGTGAGGCACAGTAGCAGTCACCCCTTGAACAACCCCTTGGATCTCAAAGCTGCAGGACACGCACAGACTTAAAAGACAGGATTGCAATTTCTGTGACTTCCACTTTGAGGTGCCTTTACATGGGTGCTGGGGAGCTGAACTCAGGTCCACATACTTCTGCCTCAGGTAGTGTACCCACTAAGGCATCTTGCCAGCATCTTTTTTGTTTGTTGTTTGTTTTTTTAAATGGCTTCTTCAAGAATTTAAAGCATCACCTCAAGTAGTACTAAAGCTACATCTTCACATCATCCAGGATACTCTCAAAGGAGAATCGTAGCAAAGAAGACCTTAGATGCTACAAGACCAAGCAAAGCAGGGTGAAGTAACAAAGGCCTTCCGGGAACAGGTGGCTTCTTATAAGACAGCGTTCCCAGGAGCTTGCACAGTTAGAAAGAGAACATTCTACTACCCAGCCTATTCCACTGTTGCCTGGCACATGCCTGGGTCAGGACCCACCAGCTGATAGAGAACAGAGGAAATAATCCTCAGTAGTCACAGAATCAAACTCTAAGGACACAGTATGGAGTTGTGGAAGAGGTTGTTGTCTTTGGAAAGGGGTGTATTACAAATGTCAAGCCCCAAGCCACACTCCCACTGCAAAGGAATGATTTTCCTCTTGCAGATCTGAATTTGGGAATGAAAAGATAGAGAGAACCTTTTCCCCTTCCTATCTCCATGGTCCCCTTTAGGCTGAGATCCCAAAGAGATGACCTTTTTAAGAAGTCTCACTTTTTCTTTTCTCTCTTATTTTTGCTTTCGGTGGCTCCGGGATCTTGTCTATAGGCTGTGAAGTCGAATGTCACAGTTACTCCATGCTGGGCACCACAGATAACTAGGAATGGATGGCTTCAGATAAGCAACAGAAAAGCGCAGAGTGGGAGCCTTCTGCACAAAGACCCAGAGATGGAAGAGACCTGCCTACTATTCCAATGCTTAGAATTTATGAAGAATTGGCAGCAGTGAAGACCAGGGCTGGGCAAAATGGAAGAGACTAATGATTTAGGGAGTTGGAAATCATTCCAGGGCTCATCTGTTCAGGTTTTTCTTGGTCTTTTTGTGACCTTGGTCTTTTTGTTTCTCCCTCCTGGGTACAGAACTGGAATAAGAGTTTTGTGACCCTTTCTTTCACAAGGTAAGTCAAAGAAATTCCTTAGGGTCAACTCTTACCCTGGGGTTGGGGGATGGGTAGAGGGGGCTGGACTCATCTTTCCAGGTTTCATGGCTGGTTTGTAGGGATAGCCATTCTGGTTTCCAGTTTGGGGGAAAGGAAATTTAGTTTGTTTGGCTCACCTTGTGGAAGAAAGGGAGTTAGGAGAAAGAAGGGCTGAGGGAGCTCAGAGAGAGACTCGGCTTGGAAGGCCTCCTGTATCCTTCCATCTGAAGTACTTAGCATGCCAACATACTACTTTGGGGTGTGATTTTTTCAGTCCTAATGATTTGGGATTTTATATGTGAGAGTAGTTCTTGACTTTTTCAAGCACAACACACAGGTGAGAAGATGTCCACATGTCAGGCCCCTGGGGTTGCGAAGGCAGGCGGTGCTTCCTCTGAGCTTTGTTTATTCTTGCAAGTGTGGCAAGTTCACAACCCTGCCCTGCCCTTTCTCTTCCAACAAAGCCTGCTAGAAGGCAATCAGTGAAACTGTCTTCATCTGTATGCAAACAAGTTGAATTACTTAGCTTTCTTTTTATTATTAATAGTGGGTCATGATTGTGATCATGTTCTGTGACACTGGATCAGAGTGAGAAAAATTAAACAAAGGCAAAAAAATCTGCCAAATGATTTAACATGCTCTTGAAAAGGTTGAGAAGCCTATGGACACTTTTTTTTTGTTTTTGCCATTAAAAAGGGAAGCATAATTTTGAAGGAAATTCTGGAAATTTTTGGATAAATTTGATTATAGGAAAAGGAAGGCTATAAATTTCATAGGATATAGGAATTCACCCTTTATTAGGCAGTTACTCTACCTAGTATGCAGGACTACTCTAAAATTAACATTCCAATGGAGGAAGGTACAGGAATAATGAAATAAAGCTTTTTAGGGCCTAATTTAAAAAAGATTCTTGATTAAATTGTGTTATAAAAAAATACTTTGTATTGGTGGTTAATGAAAGGCCAGGCCCCGTATATTCTGGCTTTAGTATGATGACAAGTGTTCTTTCTGAAATGCACCCGGATCCTGTATTAAAATCCTACGCATCTGTTAGAGCATCCTCATAGCTCAAATAGTTGTAGGGAGTTTTAAATCTCTATTAGCCACATATCTGCTTTACTCGAGGCAATGAGAACTCAACATGAATGGAACTCAGGGGTCAAGAGAACTGACCGCTCTCCCAGAGGAACCAGGTTCAGTTCCTAGCACCCACATGGAGACTCAAAAAAGTCTGTAACTCCAGGGGATCCTCTTCTGACCTCCTCAGGCAACAACAGTCATTGTAAGAGCAAAAGTTATGCTTCAAATTTTAGTGACTCTGCTTAAGTAATTCTATGGAAGAAGAACATATCTTTCTGGAGAGCTAGGTGGGGCTGTTCAGGTGAATCTCCCTTGCCCAAGGACATAACCTTGGATTATTGGGTAGGGAGTGGCTAGATCCCAAATTGATTCTACTGTACTAGATGTGCTCCATGTGCCTGGTCCCTTGTAGGTGGGAGATAACCCAGACAGGAAGTACATCAGGATAGATGCTTGCCATTGATTGGACCTGGTGGGAAGTACACAGCCTTACTGGTTCTGCCTTTTTAAGCACCTGGGCCACATGATTTGGGGCCATTCTGTGGGTGCTCTGAAGGTGACAGGTTCACTCTATGGGTACCTCAGAATGGACCTGGTCAGAGTCCATCTTCCTGGCCAGTATTTAGTTAATTTAATTAAAGCTCACTTGCTTCAAATTTGGCTCACTGTGGTGGTCTTATTCTCAACCGGATTTGGGATTTACACCATCAGTGCGGTGCACACATACATATGCATGCAAAATACTCATATACATACAATGGCCCCCAAAACAAATAACAAAAAATAACAACAACAACAACTCCACTTTAGCATGTTCATAGTTAAAGACAGGAGATCTATTCTTCCTCCTCTAATACCTATCTGGTCTCTGCCCATTGTCCTCAAGAATATCCACCCAGGCCCTATCATTCTTTACTTGCTCCATGTTCATTGACGAGTGCCAAGTTTCCATCACGTCTCACCTGGGCCATGTCATTGCCTTTGTCCCCAATCCAATAGGTAGTCTGATTATCGATTCAGTTTTTAATTTCTTCTCCATACCCCAGAAGGATTGGCTGAGTTTCAGTGCAAATTGATCAGTGTTCCTCCTCTAACATCTGTATCTTAAGATTATAAATACATGGTGCACACAAACACACATGCACACTTTCTCTTATACTTGTACCACATATACCCCCTCACACACTGTTATGCCCAGATCTCAAGGTCCCCCAAAACACTAGGAGTCCAAAATCGTATGCAAAAAGCAAGGGGACTTTTATTCTGCAGAGCAAACTAGCATGCTGGGTTCTGGCACCATGCAAGATGGCTCACCCAGAAAGCTGGCCACTTAGTTTGTTAAAGGAAGCAGGGTATCTCTCTGATTAGTCAGAACCCAGGCACTGGATTGGCTTGCTAAATGTTAGGAGGAAACAAGGGTTTCTGGGAAAGCCAGTGCTTGACATTAAACAGAGGATAGGTCAGTGCCTTCACCACTAGGGGCGCTGGGCCTCTCAATATGTGCACACACGTATATTCACTATATGCACGCTGGTGGCTTAGATGAGAAATGTTTCCCCTAGGCTCATGTATTTGGATACTTGGTCCTCAGTGGTGGTGCTGTTTGGGAAAGTTTTGAAACCTTTAGAAAGTGGAGACTTGCTGGAGGAAGCACATCTCTGGGGTGGGTTTTGGGGGTATATAGCTTCACCCCACTTCCTGTTCTTTTTCTGAGATTGCCATGAGTGGCTAGAAATGCGATCAGCCAGCTTCTTCCTCCTGCCACCTGCTGCCATGTTTCCCTTCACTTTGGATGCTCCCTTTGGGACCATAAACCAAAAGAAATTGTTTTTAAGTCACTCTTGGTCATCATATTTCATCCCAGCAACAGTAAAGCAATGGACATGTATGTCTTCATCCAAAAGCTTCCACTGGCTCTCAAGTTATAAGTTGGAGGATCAGAATCCTAAGTACAATGGACAGGCTGAGATTTAGCTCAGCAGTAGAGGGTCTGCCCAGCATATGTAAGGCCTTAGGTTTCCCTCCCAGCATAATTCTTTTTAAATGTTTGAAAAAAAAAATAGCACTTCTCTAAGTACAATCTAAGGTCTTGGCTCCTTTGCTTACTGACTCTGACCCTAGATTCTTACTGTTTGTCATTTTACCTTAGCTTTGTGTTTTATTTTAGCCACCTGAACTGCCCTTTTGGTGCCCCATGACCCTACTGGCTTGGCTTTCACAGCTACTTTGTCCCCAGCCCTCACTGTCCCCATCCATTTGCCTCCTGGTCTCACCCTTGGTCAGCCATCTTCCTAGCTAACATGTACTGGCCTTTGAGAATGGAACGCAAATGCTCTTTTGTTGAGCAAGTCTCTTCGGACCCTGTACTGTTTATTCTGGACTATGTCTTCTCCATTGACCTCTCCACTCTGTGGAGGCCATGATTTTTTATTTTTGCACATTGTTTCACTCAGCCAAGGTCATGCCATTCAATGTGACGCAACTGTATTTAAACACAGGTGTTCTGATTCCAAGAACTTCCCTTTTTACTCCTATTTACTTAATTGAGTATATTTAGTCTTGGAGTTTAGACAATGAACAACCCCAAGGAGTTTCTGTTTCTTTGTGTATGTGTGTGTACATGTGCGCTCACATGTGTGGGAGCATGTGCGTTTGTGGGATTGTGTTTAGAGACTACTGACTCCTGCTAGTCTAGCTAGCGGACTTGCCCCGGGTATTTCCTGTCTCTGCCTCCCCAAGAGCTGGCATTACAGGTAAATGTCATGCAAGAGTCACTTTTACAGGGGTTCTGGAGTGGGGTCTGAACTCTGCTTTTCGTGATTATGGGACAAACACTTTATTCATTGACCTATCTCACCAAACTCCCCCTCCCCCAGGAATTTTAATTAGGTAGCTACTGTATTCACTGCTTTGGAAACAAACATCATGGAGTAGAGCACAGCTCTGGTTACAGATTCACTATTTAGCAATGATGTGTTCCTTCCACTGCCCAGGTAGGTAAAGGAGGACTGAACTCAAGCGGTGAGAAACTTCACGTAATGACAGTGGAATTCTTCTCTCCTTTGTAGCTGCTAATGTGCTCTGACAGTCAGCTCTGTGTCCTTGTGAGCTCTTTCCAAGTTCTAACCAGCCATGGAAATTGGTCATCAAGCTTTTCCTGGCCACCTCTCACCCTGACTCACCCAGCCTTCCTAACACAAAGAGCTCTGGAGTGCCTCCCAGGTTACAGAGTGAGATTTTTTTCCTTTCTAATGTTAAAATCTCTCCTGGAGGATCTGGATGCCACGTTATTTTACAACCTTTGCATAAACCCATTCTAGACTGTTTAAGAACATTATTATTATTATTGTAAGCCTGCTTGTATTCTAATGAGAAAGAGAAAGAAAGGATGTCAGTGTGGGTGAGAAAATAGGAAGAATTTGGGAGGAATTCAGGGTGGTGAAATTGTAATCATAATATATTGCGTAAAGAAAAAAAACCTATTTTCAATAAAAACAATAAAGAAGAAATTATGTTTAAGAAAACCCCAAAATCCAAACCAAAAAAGAAAAAAAAAATCCACAGAGCCTAAGTTAGACTTACTATTATTATGATGAAACACCATGGCCAAAAGAAAGTTAGGGAGAGAAGGATTTATTTGGCTTAAACTTCCACATCATAGTCCATCACTGAATGATGTCAGGGCAGGAACCTGGAGGCAGGAGCTAATGTAGAGGCCAAGAAGGGGTGCTGCTTACTGGCTTGCTCTTCATGGCTTGTTCCACCTGCTTTCTTATAGAGCCCAGGACCACCATCCCAGGGATGGCATCATTCATAGTAGTCTGGACCCTTCCCTGTCAAATACTAATTAAGAAAATACCCTACTGATCATATAGGGCATTTTCCATGACTCTAGCTTGCATCCAGCTGACAAAAAACTAGCCAGCATGCATAGAATGGGAAGACACAATGGCATTGCAACCCAATGTCAAGTGACCATTTACTTTTTTAAAATTTTTTTATAGGAAACAGATGTGCATAGGAATCACAAGGTAGGATGGAGGTTCTATACTCAAGGCTAAAAAATTTAACCACAAAGGTGATTAAAGAAAAATCTGGGTGATTTTCCTATGCAGAGCCTAATAAGAAACATAGTGGTAAAATACTGTTCTTGTCAGCGCTGGCAGCACTCATTCAAGTTCACGTTTATGACTCTGAGGTAAGGTAGTAAAACCTGGGCAGCCAGAGAGTTATTTGGAAGCTGATGATAGGGATGGAACTTTCCTCAAAGAAAAAAGCCCTAAGTTGAGTCAAGATCTTACCGTCATCTCAAAGGTAACTATTTCCTGCACTGGCTAGTTGAGAGTAGAGATCAAAGCCCTAATGTGCTTAGTGTACTTAGTTATGAATTGTTTCATGAACTGAGCAAGATGTACTTGTGAGCGTGGCATCTTAATTTATTTATATGCTTCAAAAATGTATTTACTCACCAAAAACCAAACAACAACAACAAAAAACAAAACAAAACAAAACAGAAACAATGTCGTAAAATGATGTCATAAAAGTCTACTTTTTGACCTGTCCATTCTTTTTAAAAATAATTGAAGGGATGTGTGCAGATTGCGTCAAATTAGATTTTAAAAGATTGATTTTTATTTTATGTGTATGAGCGTTTTGCCTGCATGTATGTAAATACACTGTATACATGGCTGGTGACCTCAGAGGCCAGAAGAGAACATCAGGTCCTCTGAAACTGGAGTTACAGATGATCATGAACTGCTATGTGGGTGTTGGGAATTGAACCCATGTCTTGTGGGTTCTCTGGCTATCTCCCCAACATGTTTTTAATGCTCAGCTCATGTTTATTTGAATTTGTAGCACATTTTGGGGTTTTCATGTAGTTTTAAGAACTTTAGATTTGGAGAAAAAAAAAAGAAAAATATTTTTTCTATCTCTTCTTCCTCTGTTATGCTTCCCATTCTTTTAAAAACTGTTTGTTTGTTTGTTTATTTACTTATTGAGGCAAGTTTTCTCTGTTGTAACTCTGACAATCCTGGAATTCACTCTGTTGACTAGGCTGGTCTTGAACTCACAGAGATCCTCCTTCCTCTGCCTCTAGAGTGCTGGAACTAAAGGCATACACTGCCACCACCCTGTGTAAAAACAATTTTTATTTTAGAACACACTTTAAAGCCAGGGATCGCCTACATCAAAGTCACCACACAGATGAATTCTTAAAAATACAGAGCCCTGGTCTCACCGAAGACCTGTCGGGACATCCCATGTCTCTCAGACTTTGGAGTCTGAATATTTCATGAGCTCCATGGGTGACTCTTACATCTATGAGCAGCTTTTATAAAATGTGGTTAAAGAATAGGAGGAAGATGGCCAGAATCTTAATGATCATCTTATTCCCATGAACTCTCCTATCTCCTTTTAAATTGCAAAAGGCTTTCTGAAGAAAAAAACTATTAGATTTGCCTTTTTCTCTATCCAGAGCCTTTCATGGACTGATGAGACTGCTCAGCAGGTAAAGGCATTTGCTGTCAATTGTGAGGATGGAAGTTTGATCCCTGGGACCAACATGTTGGATGGGAGGTGAGAACTGACTCCCACAAGTTGTTCTCTGACCCCCTCAATAAATAAAACATTTGTAATAAACCGTTTAAATTATAATCTTTCTCTCTAACTCCATGACTGTTAGGTCTGTGCGCTTCTGGTTCTACTGAATATGGTCCTTGTTAAAACAAAGGAAGGGACAGAAGATTGTAGCAGAGGAAGACATGGAAAATTCTGGAAGGAATCCTGTCTTGACTTTCCTTTTCTTTTCTCTTCTGTCTCTCTGAGACTGTTCTTTTCTCCCTTTCCCTTTTTGCTTTCTTTTTCTTTCCTTCTTTCTTTCCTGTGTCTTCCTTTCTACACGCAGTAAATTTCCTTAGGCAGTAGACAGTCATTCCTTAGGCAGTAGGCAGTCATTTCCTTAGGCAGTAGGCAGTCATTTCCTTAGGCAGTAGGCAGTCATTTCCTTAGGCAGTAGGCAGTAGTTTCCTTAGACAGTAGGCAGTCATTTCCTTAGACAGTAGGCAGTAGTTTCCTTAGACAGTAGGCAGTCATTTCCTTAGGCAGTAGGCAGTAGTTTCCCTAGGCAATAGACTGTAGTTTCCTTAGGCAGTAGGTAGTCATTTTCTTGGGCAGTAGGCAATAGTTTCCTTAGGCAGTAGGTTTCACTTAGGTTTTGGTACTTCCCGTTCCCTGGTGTTTATTTCTTTTTCACCTTGTCTTGTTTACCTCCCTTGGTTCTATTTTTGCCCTTTGGTCTGAGGGAATTTAGGAATATGGTATGAGGAGCACATCACAGTTGACCAATAAGCAACAACAATTGCTCCAAGGACTAAAAAAAAGGCAATGACACTTACAAGAAAAGCCTTTCAAAAGGCTGTTTGGGAGAGGACTGTGAGTAGGGTTTTATAGTGAACTGACGGTTACAGGTCGACAAAAAATGGTTTCTGATGGAGAGAGGATGATTTTTTTCCTGGACTCCTCTCAACTTACAGCAGTTATCTTCTAATCCTTATTGAGAGTGGTTTTCATAAACCCTTGAGTGCAAGAAACACAGAGAACATTATTTCCCAGGCAATTGCAGAGCACATTTGCAAGCAGCTGCGTTAATATGGAGGGAGGGGCTAACCTGAGGGAGGGCAGACTTTCGGTTGGATACTCAAACGTGTATTTTTAAAATGAAAATTCCAACAATCACGACCTAGGGGAATTGAGATCCGTATGATAGTACTTTTTGGCTAACCATTTTATTTAACTGTCAATCTGCTATTTATTATTATTATTATTACTATTATTATTATTATTATTATTACTATTATGGTTCTGGGGATTAAACTCCTGAGATCTTACGTAAACCAGCAAGGGCTGCATCAGTCACTGAGCTGTGTCACCAGCTGGAGCACTTCAGTTCTGATACAAGGGGAATTCACATATGCACAAGGATAAGCAAGAGAAAGAGAAATGAGTTGGGGCAGGGGAAGGAAATTGGCTAAAGAAGAGGAGGAATCGGAACAATTTAGAGACGATTTCATTGTCATTCCTTCTGCAGGTCCTCATCTGTATTTCTCCCCCAGGAGTGAAGCCACTGTTAGAGTCATAGACATACTGCTTGACCATGAAGGACCTCTGCAATGGTGCCCTTGCTTTCTGGTAACAGAGTACATGCAAGGGCTGGATCTCAATGTGATGACGAGCCTTGCTTTATTCATCAGCACGTTAGAAAAATGCTTCAGGCGTGGTTATGGCTGCGAGAGTCTTCATGTTGATCCTGCTCAGAACAGCGAGTAAGGAATTAAGACCCTGCAGAAGTATGTCTGAGGAAGAACGACTCTGGTTAGATTGTTCCCCACTACCCAGGGGCTTTCTGAAAAATCGTATGTAGTAGGAAGAGAACAAGGTGGCTGTTTCTCTGGTCTGCTTTGCATGAAGGGAACCTCTTCATGTTTGCAAGCTTAGTTTCCACTGCTTGTGGCCATGGAGAAGATTTGAACAATGGTATGGAGCCAAGAACGTCTCAGTGGTCTCTCCCAGTCCTAAAATCCTTTTGAGTGTGTCCGCTTTCCTTGGTGCTGTACAAATACTCTTCTCTTCTAGTTCTTACCTCAGAGTTTAGGTGGAGTGCCAAGGCTCCTACTGGCAGCTCTTCCTCTTCCTTCCTCCCCTCCTCCTTCTTCCGTGTGCATACATGTGCATGTATGGTCAGCCCCTGACATCCTCTGGATCTGTTCATCCTGCTTTTGAGACAGGGTCTCTTATTGAAACCTGGGATGGCCCAAGCTGGCTGGCCAAGAAGTCCAAGGGATCTTTCTGTGTCTGCCTCTCCAGCACTGAGATGACAGGACAGGTGCATGTCGCCATGCCCAGCTTTCTATTTTATTTTTATTTTATTTTATTTTATTTTATTTTATTTTATTTTATTTTATTTTATATTTTATTTTTATTATTTTTGCTTTTCGAGACAGAGTTTCTCTTTTGTAATTCTGGGTTTTCTGGAACTCACTCTGTAGACCAGGCTGGCCCTGAACTCACAGAGATCCACCTGCCTCTGCCTCCTGAGTTCTGGGATTAAAGGTGTGCACCACCACAGCCAGGCCATGCCCCAGCTTTTTAATGGGGACTGGATTGGGAATCAGGTCCTGATGCTTAGGGTGTAATCACTTTATAGACTGACCCATATCTCTCGTATGTATCCCCCCAACCCCTTTTCATTCTTGCCCCATTGGCCTCTTTTAATTCTGATTGTTTATACCTGGGCATGACCAAGGAGAGGCTGGAATTCATTGCCTCTATAGCAGCAGGCTTTCCACCAGACTGGAGCTACTATAAATCATTTTACTGGGTTCTATTTCCTGAACACTTCTTTTAGTGGGAGTGGGGGAGGGTGGGGATGGGCCCGAGAACTGGAAACAGATTTGCTGAAAGGCCTCAGCAGAAACTGTATGGGATGACGCAGCTGCTGCTGTTCTCACCAGTGAGGGAGACTCCGGGAAAAAAGACTAATAATTAGTTTCGCTTGTAGGTGAAGGATGGTCTTTGAAGATGTCTGGCATTAATTAGAACGGTGGCCACTACTGCCTTTTCCAAATCCTGAATTTAGAAACCAGGCACCAGTTTGGGCAGGGCTTCGAGGCTTCTCTTTAGGAAAAAAGGGGTGCTTCTTTGCACATAGGTGACAAAAGTCGGAGGCTGGTACAGTGGGTAAGGCTCAAAAGCACCCAATGTCCCCTTTTGGAACACACGTCTCTAAGAACAGAATGGCAGACCCTCTGCTTCTGTGTACCAGGGACTTGCTTTTGTCTTAAGACATGGACCAGTGCTGCAAAGCGGATCAACGATGCAATTGTGCTTCCATGTGGCCCCAAGTTTTATTTACCCGTCTTCTTACTCTTTTGTAGGTCCCAAACCTCTTGTAGGGCTCAAACCTCTCACAGTGCTAATTTCGTACTATTTACATGATGACTCTGTACTCATGTTTTGGGGGATTGAAAAAAAAAAAAAAAACCCAGAGGCTTCCCAGGGTGGCTTTGCTGGCTACATGTAACCGACATCAGGAAATCCCTTGTCCTTTGAGTCCCACGTGACCTAGCAGACTCAGTGACGTGGCAGGTACCAGGACCCAGTGAGGCTCAAAGTATTGCGATCACGAAGTCCAATTCTATCCTTCCCCTTCTCCCCTACAAGTCCACTTATACTGCCACGTGGTATAACAACCAGCAGCTGTTGAGCCTTAACTGTGTGTTAGGGACCAAGGGGAGTTCTGCCCAAGTGGTGCCACAGACATCCTTCGCAAGAGCTGCCCAAGTCCCCAAGGGCTTCCATTTTGCATATGAAGGACCAGAGATATTGAGTCAAAGTAATCTGTCCATGATATACAGTGAATGCCTGAGTTTGGTTTTTAATCCCAGAAGTGCTTGTTCTGAGGTCCAGCTGTCAATCCTGAGGGTTACAATCCACATGGGCTCCAGAAAGCCATGATCCAGCATCCACTTTGCCTTTTGTGTTGAAATGTTCTGCCTGTCTTTTGTGCTACCCGAGGCTACAACATATGTGGTAACCTGAACCTAGCCTTTCAATGTATTAATATTTGTCCATTTCTAAGATCATGTTTGGATGCATACAATGTGTTATCAGTGGTCACCTGGACAACAGATTACCCTGGCTCAGTGGTTCAAAGGGAATGTTGTTCCTTGGGCTCAGAGGCTTAGGGATTTGAGAATGGCTGTGGGGTCCTTCTGGTTTGGGTCTTTGGAGGTGGTGGGCAGGGTGATGGCGAAGTTCAGAGCTTCCCAGAGGGCTCCCGTACTGCCATTTGCAGTCAGCTCTCGGTTTACCATGAGGGCTGCCCATGATGTTGCCTGCTGGTCATCTCCCTTCCCTATTGTTCAAGAGAATCCCCAAGCCACACTAGAGCAGCATTCTTGGCTGATACTGTAGTAGATATCTCTAAATGCAGCATGCTGTCAAGAGCAATACCCTTTGAAGGGAGATGAATCAGAGAACTTACAGTATTTCTTTTCAAACTACCACATTTGAGCAACTGAGAAGTTCCCTTCACTCGAGTCAGCACTCCATCCCTCAGTACTGTGTTTTCTTGATCAAGGCATCTGTGGTTATAAGAGAACATTCTGCACAAAGTTAAGTTAGTCAAAACTGGTTCCACGCAGACTTTCTAGGTATGAGTTATATGAACCTGGACACTAGCTAGCACTTCAGTTTCCTGATGTGGAAAATGGGGACAGTAGCATGTTGTGGATGGGTTTTATTCCACCAAAGTTCATGAGCTGCTCACTCTGGTGTATTCAAATGTTGGAAGAGGTTGGATCAAGGAGCAGGCAATTAGATCACTGGTTAACCACCCCAATGACAGGAGACTGCAGGGAGTGCGTCAAATTTTGTGAGTTAATTCCCTCAAGGATAGGTTTGTTGTAAGTAAGCCTGGTACCTCTCTTGGAATCTCTTCCACACATGCATCAGCCATTGTGATGCCACCTGCCATAACTCTATCATTAAAGCCAAGCAGGTATGAATTCGGTGCTCTTACATCTCCCAAACACTGGGAGCTAGTAAACTTTTCTTTATAAGGACCTCCAGTGTTATGATTTTTTGTTACAGCCACACAAAATGGCTTAACACCTAGCTTTTCCACCAGTTTGACATCGCTATGAGAATTTGCAACTTATAATTTGTGTGAAAGATCTATAGAAAGTGCGGTAGAAGGTATTTATTCAGTGATGAATATTACAACGTTGAACAGCTTGGTCATGGCCATCAGACATTGTTGTGGAAGTTTCTTTTTAGTTGTGTTTCAAATGTTGTTTTGTTCACTCTTGGGAAGGGCTGCCTGGTTATTGGCTTTTTGTATAGTTTGCAGGTGTTTGATTCATGTGGGGGATGTTTAATTGCTAATGAACTGCATGTGCTATCAGTTGAATACCTGAGTTCTGAAAGAATAAAAGCACCAGAGCTGAGACACTGGGGCTTCCACTGTCAATCGAGTATGGCGCTGGCCAGGACAGTGGTTCCCTCTGCTGAGGTCTGGCAGTGTTTCTACCTATGAAAAATGCCCCCATGTCTTCTTGGTAGCCTACGCCGTAGGTGTACCGCTACTGCAAGATGTGATCATATGAAATGAAATTATGGAAATAAATTTAGAGCCAGGGATAAATAAATAATTTTTGTTTTAATTTGGGAGATTTTTTTTTTTTTGCTACCAAATCCACTTTGTCATAAACCTGTGTCCCAGTAAATAGCAGCTGGAAAAAACCATTGTGGGTAGATGACAGAACGACTCATTTTGATTAAGACACAAATAAATACAAAGGCGCTGTCAGAAAACTAGGCAGGCAGACCATGAAGCGGAGCTGAGGACTCAAACATTCAGGGAGGCGAGGTCAATCAATGAATTATGAAACTCACACAGTTTTAAAGATAACTCGACGGCACTTATTTCACGTTAAGGAAGATGGCCGTCAACAGTCTCTATCGCTGAATACCGATGAAAAAACTTTACCCGTTCTCTTCTACAAAGTAAAGTCAACAGCAAAAAAAAAAAAAAAAAAAAAGAAAGAAAGAAAGAAAAGAGGGAGCTGTGATTGTAGGAATTTTATTTGAAATCTCAACATGGTGAAATTTGCATAAATTCTAATAAAGCAAAATTAAAATCCATTAACACTTGTCTCTGGTAATTAACGTAAGCTTGCTGCTTCAAATGACTATTTCAGACATATGGAGGGAAGTAAGAATGGGAAAATGCCGAGCCAGGGAAAAATATGAAGATTATAAACCAAGAATGATGTTACTCAGAAAAC
This sequence comes from Cricetomys ansorgei, assembly GCA_026225945.1. NCBI lineage: Eukaryota > Metazoa > Chordata > Mammalia > Rodentia > Nesomyidae > Cricetomys > Cricetomys ansorgei. Next base: position 6,029,859 of record JAMJFZ010001089.1, on the reverse strand, counting down.
CCCTAATTTTAGAAAGGAAATAAAAGTTATTTAGGCTTTTAGGAAACATTGAAAAATGCTTTCTAGTTTACAATGTATAGATTCCCTCTCAGTCTTTACCAGATGTTTATTTTATAAGATACATATGACACTTACATCTCTGCACATTAATGATAATTCATTACTAGGTTCTAATTGCTACCCTCTGGAGAGAACAGAAATGTTGACAAATATCGATTATTTAAGGCAAACTACAGAAAACTGATCATTTCTGATTTTTAAAAAAAATCAAAATAAAAAAGTTTTAATAGTTTCCTAAGTACTAGAGGAGAACAAGGCGGCTGGGGATCCATCCTTTGAATTTAGTCTGATGGTACCACATATTTTGTCTTCATCATCTCAAACAAAACACTTAACTGTTAAAGTGGAAAGTAAATTTCTGTGGAAATAAGATTAGAGGGTAAACCCGTTTTTAAAACAACCAAGGCTTAAAAAAATTTTTTTTTTTTTTTATTGCAGACACGTCTAAATCAGAAGTGAAAACTGGAAAATCAAAATGGTGTAACAAAAAAGAAGGACCTGATGATAATGGTGATGGTGATGATGATATTTTTGATGTGCCCACTAGATCCGACAAGTTATGTTAATGTGGATTCCTTTTTCTTCCTTTTTAAATGCTGTATTCGTGTGTGTGTGTGTGTGTGTGTGTGTGTGTGTGTGTGTGTGTGTGTGTGTGTGTATTCAGGCAGTGGCATGCGTATGGGGGTCACATTATTTGAGGGTTGATCTTTTGCTGTCCTCTGCTGCACCTGTCAGTCTAGCTGGCCAATGAGCTTTGAGGATCCTCCCTTCTCCACATGCTGTATCTCTGTAAGGGTGCTGGGACCACAGACACGCACTAATACCAAAACTGGATCATTAGACATGTTAAAAAAAAAGACACTATTTTTTTGTACATTAAATGTCTTGAGTTGTATGAGAAAAAAAGTAAAGTCACAAATCCAAGTTATAATAGCTTTTATACTTGGTCACGGATTGACCTCTACAGAATGCTTGTTTCTCATCTAGTGTTTTCTTTCATGTTTATGTGGAGGAATTCTTTCAATGGTTATTTATTACTGACTTATTAGCTTTTGCAAGGTATGTCTACTAGTAATTTTGAGAAACCTGCAAATCATTCCCTGGAGGAGGACTTACAGGTGACAAAAATCCATCCCACAGAGAACAGCCACAGGAATGGATTCTTTTTTATTTCAAGGTCATTCCTCTGTCTTTTGTGTTTTAATAGTTTGGTTGTAACTTGACTTAGTGTAGGTCTCAACATTCCTGGAATTTTCTGGATTTCTTGGCTGTTTATGTCCATGTTTTTTTTATCAAGTTTGGGAAACCATTTTCATTATTTCTTAAATAAATGTTTTTGTCCCAGTCTTTTGCTCTTCTTTTCTTAGGATTCTCACATTATTGATCAGCTTCATGATGCCTGACAGGACTACGCGCAATGCAATTTTCCTCTAGTTGTTTTTCTTTCTGATTATCTGACTTGGTAATAACAAGGAACTTATGTTCAAGTTCATTGACTCTTTGTTTCCTCAAGATTCTTTCAAAGCAGTTATGAAAATTTCATTGTAGTTACTGTATTTTCAACTCTCTGTTGTTTTAACTCTTATTAAAATATTTCTATTGCTATTTCCATTTGTATGTTCATGCAACATTGTCTAGAAATTCTCCCGTGTCATCCTTTTTCATAAAAGCAATTGTTTTAAAGACTTTATCTAGTAAATTTGTGACTTAGTCTCTTTCATGGACTGTCTGTTATTTGAAGATCCACAATTTCTGTTCCTTTGCACGCCTTCTTATTTCATGTTGAAAACTGGACATTTGAATCATGTGTTAACACTGGAAATCCGATTCTCCCTTTTCTCCAGAGCTCCCTACCCCCAACTCCTTCTTTCCTTCCTGTTTCTATCAGGGTATAAACTTGCCATCTAATTGGGAAGGTCACTTCTTGTGTTTCTTACTCTCTTCATAGAATAGCCCTCCTTTCTTGTTTATAGGTCACAGAGATAACTGCTTGTTTATATACAAGAAGACTGCTACATAAAGCAGGAGAAGCATCATCCACGTGGGTCCTTAGGTGAAAGTTAATGAGATCTAGATTCTTGATGGATGAGGCTTACTTATATTGCCAGACTAGTGTGTGTGATACAGGAGCCATTCATAAATTACATTCCAACTTTAGTCCACAGAACTTTAAAGGAATTCAGATTTGGATGCTTCCATATCTTCGTTCATCTGTGTATCACTCTTGTGGTTGAATAGAACCAGAAGTTGAGTCTAGGTCTTGAGTCTAAGTCTACCTGCAGAAGTTCCCTCCGCTCGTCTTTCTGTTGCTGTTCCTTCAACCTGGGCTTGCTGAGTTGAAAGTGGCTGGTTTGGGGTTGTTCCTCAGGATCTCATAGTCTGCAACTACAGATGGTTATCTCTGCATCTTGACCAAGTTAGAAATCCATTATGCCTTGTCGGTGCTTAGAAAATTGACTTCCAAGGTCATGCTAACACCAGAGTAATTGTTTTTCTATAAAGACATATATGTATTGTCTTTCTTATTTGGCAGGGCTAGGGGTCTGAATTTAGGGCCTCATGCATGAAAGAGAAACACTCTAAAATTAAGCTACAGCCTCAGTCCACCAATTGTCTTTTGAATCAGTAATGGCATTATAGCAATCATATTTTTTTTCCTGTTCCAGCACCAGAGCCTTCTAAGGGTCACGTGAATGCAGAGGAACATCCCAATTTTCCAGAACTCATCTCACTTTCGAAATGTGATCCACAGCTATACAAAGCAGCTCACTGTACACTGAATACCCTCAGGGGGCATCATCAAAAATACGCTGTCTTCTTTAGTGAACCACACCATCTATTTAAGGAAATTGCTCTAAATAAATTAAGGAGTGCTCTTACTATTGTTTCAAGAGTGTTTTGTTTGTTACAGTTCTAGGGAGATGACTGTCCCCTCAGGCCAGATTTGTAAAGGACATAATTTCAAAACCGAGAAGAACAAATAATGAATGAGTAGGCTTTGGGAGATATGATTCCCGCTTCAGATCCTTCCTCCGATCTGCCTGTGGGTATTGCCTAGGGCTTTTAGAGACCCTTTAGCTCAATTTATCCTTCAAGCTGCCATGGCTGGTGGTACTTACTCCTGTCTCAATGTAAGGCAATGCACACCCCACATTTGCCATGCTCAGATAAAAATGGCCGCTGTATGTTTTGTGACTGGAGAGATGGCTCACCAGACAAACACATTTGCTGCTCTTGTAGTGGATCTAGGTTCCCAGCACTCACATGGAGGCTCACAACAGTCTCTGTCTTCAGTTCCAGGGGATCTGAGGCCCTCTTCTGGCTTCTGCAGGCACCAGACACTCATGTGGTATGAACACATACATGCAGGCCAAACACTCATACACAAAAGAATTGGATGCTGTATATCTCTTCATCGGAGTCTTTACCACGTGCTGACACTGGTGCCTGTCTGCTCAGAGTGTTGGGTGTTCTCACCATAAGGCACGTCTCTGTGAGCTGTGTTATGTGCTGAGTTTGCTGATTCCTTGAACATCAGGACCATGACAATATTTGAAGGAATGAAAAAGGAAGTTCACACAAGTCATGTAAGTAGGTGTGTGTGAGTGTGTGTGTGTGTGTGTGTGTGTATGTCTATAGAGCTAATTTTTCTCCCTCTACCACATGGAGTATTGCAGCAAAATGGGTTTGAACCTGGGTTTGGACATGGTCTCTGAGAATTCGGCCAGCACGTGGCATCCAGTAACTAGAGTCAGGTAGTGTACATGATTCATGCCATCCCTGACCAGGGCATGGGCCATGTATCTGGCATGAGCACAGAGATGCTTAGAAAATGGCAGTGCTAGGGAAACACATCTTATTCTACTGAAAATGGTAAATTCTTCAGGAAAGCGTCTCCGATCCCTATCAATCAATTTGATCACATTTACCATTTGGGGCCTTTTGCTGTAAAAGTCAGAGGCAAAAACCATGTGGGGTACAGATTCTTCTGTTGCTCTTTACAGAGTGTATTTTATTTGCAGATTTATGAGTGTGTGTGTGTGTGGGGGGGGAGGTGTATGGGAGAGTGTGAGTGTGTGAGTGTGTGAAAGTGTGAGTGTGTGTTTGTGTGAGTGGCCCTGCTACTGCAAGTTCAATGACAGGCATGCAGAAACAGGTCTCCTTTTTACATGATGCTATCGTGTTAAGTCTAACACAAAGACAGTGACTTAGGATATAATGATGAGTCAATAGAGAGCTTCAAATGATGCCTTTTAAAAGACTTTACCTTGACAAAAAAGAGACCTGCCTTTGCCTGAACGACACCCCCCTTAAACACCACATCCCTTTATCTGCTAAAGTTAACAGAGAATGGATCTTTTGACATAAGTCCCCAATATTTGCTTTTTTCCTTTCAACGGACTATTATTTAATATTTGTTGAACCAGATCTGTGCAGTGCACACACTGCTCTCTGGGATGACGTGGGCACTTTGGTTTGTGGAATTAACTGACACACATCGGAGAAGCCCTTGGGGCCAGTGCTTTGTCACCCCGTGCATCCTGCGTGGATACTGGCTGCAACTGTGCTGCTCTAAGAAACACCCCCCCCCCATACACACACCATTGCCTGGACACCAAGTATCCCAAGATGAGTGGGTGGGCAACTTTCCATGTTCAAACATTAACCCTTCCTTTGCAGAGAGTGGCTGGGTATGTGAACTCATGACCGGAAGTTCAATGGCATCCAGGGGCCATTCCTACTAAATCTAAGGTAAATTGCACCATGAAAGCTTCTCCGACTGCGCTGGGCTGCTGTAAGGAGGTACTGAGAGTGCATGTTTTAAAGTGACTTATTTAGTGTGTTAGTCTTAAAGTTTCACTACAGAGTCATTTCAAACTCAGAACTAGCAAATTAGACAAAGGAAAATACACAAACCCGCTAAAAAGAAAACATACTTACCTGAAACAAACAAACAAAAAACAATGAGAAAGAGAGAGTGGGCTGGAGTGAGTGTGTGTGTGTGTGTGTGTGTGTGTGTGTGTGTGTGTGTGTGTGTGTGATTTGAAAAGAGAAACTGATCCACAGTTAATGAGAACTACAGCATCTTGTCCTTGTCCCCAGTGGGTGAGACCTCCCCACAAGCGAAGACTGAATGCCTGGACATCACTTGGGTGATCCACCTTCAGGTGTCCCATCCTGGACATTCTGTTATTTTTTTTTCCTTACCTCAAAGCCGACTATACCTTTGAAAAGCAGTGGCTGCCTCTTTACACACCACACAGCAGTGGAAACAGACTGGAGAGATGGAATCTTGCAAGGTGGCCCAACAGAGGCCATTGAAGTTTAATCTTGGAGTTCACACATTTTTCATTATCAGTTATCCTGGTGCGTGTGTGGTGTGTGTTTACTTGCCAACTCAGGTATTTGGTATTAACTGTTCACTATTTTAGCCCAATTATTTTCTTGGTGATTTTTAGTTGTTTATGTGTGTGGGCTGAAGACTGAACCTATAGACATGAACATTCTAGAAAAGTGCTCAACCACTGAATGCCCCACTCTAGACCAGTGGTTCTCAACCTTCCTAATGGTGTGGAATTTTAATGCAGTTCCTCATGTCGTGGTGACAACCTGCCCTCCCCCCACCCGCAACCATAAAAATATTTTTGTTGCTACTTCGTAACTGTAATTTTGCTACTATTATGAACTGTAATGTAAATACCTGATATGCAGATCGTCTTGGCGGACCCCTGTGAAAGGGTTGTTCCACCTCCAAAGTCAGTCCAAAGACTGACAGTTTTAGTTTTTTGATAAATTGCCCACAGCTTTTTACATAGTAAGTGGTAAGCAGAGGAGTTCAAAATTTAGATTCTGGAACTCAAAACCCCATGTGTGCTCTTGTTTTATGTTACAATGAGGATTAAGCTATGAAGAATTTATATGAAGACTTTTCGCTAAGTGACATAGTCAGTCACGCTGGGCATATATTGTGAGTTATCTTAAAGGAGGTCCCTATAGCAGCTAAAATACCTAGAAGGTAGAATGATAGTTGCCAGGGACTAGGAGGATGGACAGGGTAAGGGATATATGCTTAATAAGCTAGAGTTTAGTTAGAGAAGACAAGAGAATTCTAGAGCTCTGTGGGTGGTGGCATAAAATGGGAATGTGTACATATTGTGTGGCTTTTCTTGGGGAAACACAAACAAATGAACATTTAATCTAGACAGGGCACTCACAACAGACCAAAGAAAAGACTCCATCCAAGTCAGGCTTAGTGACCTGAGGAGTTTACTGGGGTTACTTACAGGAGCATGGCCACTTGAAGGCAATTGCCTCATTGAAATCTCACCACAGCATGGCTGATGACTCACAAAAGCAGCATGCCTAGAACTCTCTGTACTGCTTGAGAGCCGCCTACTGGCTGGAGAGTTTCCTCACCCCAACAACAGGCACTATTTATAGGACCTAGGGAGGCACCTTGTGAATCTTGTAGCTTCCTGAGCCTTGTAACTTCTGTGAACTTCCTAAGCCTTGTAAATTTCCTTTACTTCTGGAGTCCTGTGGAACTCCTTCTGTTGTGCTCCCTCCAGGAGGGAATGATTCAATTCCCAGGAAACAGCTCCAAAACAAAGCTATATTGTTAAGATGATCAAAATAGAAAAATACTTTATTTTTAATTACTAATTTTATTTTTTTAAGACAAGGTCTTATTGTGTAGCCTAAAATGGCCTTGTACTCCTGCTCCTCTGGACTCAGCCTCCTAAGTACTGGAATTACAATTTTGTGGCATCATGTTTGGAAAAACTATATGTGTTATATTATGTAAATTTAACCAAAAACAAAAACAACAACATACATTTTCCAGCTTAGCAGAGCAACTCTTCTTGGGACAGTAGTTGTTAACCTATGGTTCATGACCTTTGAGAGTCAAAGAACCCTTTCATAGGGGTCACCTAATACCATCTGCATATCAGATATTTATATTACAATTCATAACAGTAGCAAAATTACAGTTATGAAGTAGCAATGAAAATAATTTTACGGTTGGAGGTCACCACAACATGAAGGGTCGCAGCATTAGGAAGGTTGAGAACCACTGTTTTTGGTTCTTTTAATTTGCTACAAACTTAATAATATCTTATTGATCTTCATTTTATTACACCCAGTTTTAAAGGTCTCTGAAAAGAAATCAGTCTTTGAATTCAATGTGACATGTACATGGAGCAAATGAGAAAATACCTGAATATATATATGTTGAAGTATTGGGTTGGAAATTCTATCCAAGCAGTGCAGGGATGTGCGTGTTGCTTGCCGCTGTGTGAGCAACAGTTGACAGTTTAGAAGAATGTTTTTGTAGACAAATTAACTTTTAGATGATCACCACAAACTCATGGTAATTAGCCACATTTTTACAGTTGAGATAGTTGGGTTGGAGTTAAAATGTCTGTTGCTGAGCAGGTGGGTGCTGTGACCCCACAGCTGTTGGAGCTTAATGGAATGCAGAAGCAGAGAGAGAAAAGGAGAGAGAAGAGAAGAGGGAGAGAGGAGGGAGGGGAGAAGGGAGAGGAAAGAGAAGAAGAGAGGTATAGAGGAGAGAGGCAGAGGGAGAAGAGAGACAGAGGAGATAGAAAGAGGAGGAGAAGAGAGAGAGGGGTGTGTAAAAGAGAAAGAAGGAAGTGAGGGAGAGAGAGAGGGAGAGACAGAAGAACAGACACAAGGAAAAGGAAAGAAGGGGGAGGGGAAGAGGAGAGGAAAGGGAAGAGAGAGACAAAAAAGGGCAAAGAGGACAGAGTGAAAGCTAGAGAGAGACGGGGGGAGAGGAGAGACACAGAGCAGAGATGGGAGAAGGAGCAGGGGGCTTTGCCAGTATAAACACCAAATCCAGGCCACGTTCACTTGGACATGTACCTTCCTGCCATGTTAATGCATATCCCACATAGCTACTGGTGCTGCATGGGGGAAGGATGATGGCCAGGGGATGAGCTACAAAGGCATGAACTGTTATGAACAGTAAGGTTGGGCTGATGGCGTTGATTTTGATATTTTGGCACTTCCTCATTGTGAGCCCTAGAGGCTGTGTTAGGTAGCACAGCGCGGGGTGGAAGAATTCATTATGTTCCTTATTGAGATCTTAAATGGGTAACCAGGAGACTATTTCCTTCCCTCTAGTTCCCCAAACCCACTCTTACCTCCAATTCATCCTTTTTGTCTCTCCCTTCCCCCCCCTTTCTCTAATCTGTCTTTCCCTCACATACATACACATACTCACACAGACCTTTAACTAGACAACGAAACCTTAGAAGCCTCAAAACAGGTAACACAGAGTCACCCCCCTTTTGTGGTTGGCTGGAATGTCCCCCACTATACATGGTGTCTTCCTGCTGCACGGTGTGTGGGTGGTATGCTATACCTCTGGATCAGCTCTCCTGTGGGTTCAGTGGCTCACCATTGCCAGCAAGTGCTTATTAAACACGACTTGACTGACTGATATGACAAGTACTTGTGCCAGAAAAAATTCAAGCTCTAAAACCTCTGTGAATTCCGGACTCTCACATGAAGGGTGTCCGGTGACCTGGGCTTGCTCCCAGGAATTAGTAATGTGATACTGAATCTTTTTTCCTTTGTGTCACCTACTACAATCTGGCCTCCTTTTGCCTGGCCTGAAAGTTATCACGCTTTTACAGGTCTTCCAAGCCTGGTGTTTGCAGGAAGAGAGATGTGGTATGAAGCTGGCTGAAGGTGGTGAGTTCACTTTCAAAGTGTGCCTGGATCTTTTAGGCAACCTAGCCCTGCAGGTACCTCCTGATGGGTGTGGACTGTGATAGGCGACCCACTGGGTGTGGTGACCGAAGATCCATTACAGAAGGTAAGTGGCAAAATTTGAATCTTAACTTTCATTAATGTTATAGAAAAGTGTATTTCCCTTGGACACTCTTGAAGAGGAAAAGATCTGCGTGGAGAATCCAAAGGTGCACAGGCCGAAGAAGGAAAAAGCCCTTGGTGAGCCAGGGTCTCTGACATCATATATGAAAGGTCTTAAAACAGATTTTAGAAACCGCACTGACCTTTATAGTCACATTGAAATTATGTCATCTAAGAGATGTTTAGGTGGTCAACCGAAAGAAAATGAAAATGCATATTGCTGGGTTCCTTCTAAACACTGGAAAAGCAATTCTGCTTAAATGGACACTACACTGTCATGGGAAATGAGTAAATGAACTTGGAGATTTAGAAGAGGTGGCTTAGCTGGGCAGCGGTGGCACACACCTTTAATCCCAGCACTCAGGAGGCAGAATAGGGAGCATCTCTGTCAGTTCGAGGCCAGCCTGGTCTATATAGTGAGTTTCAGGACAGCCCCAGAGTTACAACAGAGAAACCCTGTCTCAAAAAAACCAAACCAAACCAAAGCAACAAAACAAAAAAGGAAGAGCAGGCTTTATACATTAATTCTCCTACCCTCAAGTTGTGTGATTTGGTCTGCACCTGCCTGGATCTCTGTAAACGGACACTGTGTGCTTTAAAAGGTGGTTGCTCCAGAAGTTATTCGAACGATGTATGTACATGTATGTACACCCACACCTCTCCATGGCTCACATGGCTTCAGAAGTTAAAGCTTAACTCTAAAATTAGGGCTTAACGTAGTGACTTGCTTCCAATGCATAGATTAAAGGAAAAATTAGGGCAGAAATGCAGAGAACAGTCCAATTTCACCTTGACTAAGTGATTCAGGGCAGTATCCCTGGCCATGAGTGAGTCTGATGTTATTTATCCTTGAGATGACATAATGAAATGGTAACTTGGCTTCTGTGGGTATTCTTCTCCCTGAAACACAGCCCCAGGCAAATCATGAGAAGCTACCAACCGATCACAACTGAGGGATAGTATGTGAAACACCGAATCTACACTCAAATTATGGAAAACTAGGGGAGACTCAGAGACTATCACCCACCAGGGAAGAGTCAGACTCTACTAAGCCAGTGTGACATCCTGAATCAGATTTTATGTTAGCGCTGTTGCTGAGACCAGAGGGTGTAGTGTGCAGTAGACAGCCTTAAACCAGTTCTGACTTTTTCTTGTGCGTCTGTGTGTGTGCATGTTCATATATATGCATATGGGTACACATATGTATGAGTGAGTGTGTGTGTGTGTGTGTGTGTGTGTGTGAGGTCAACCAAAGTCATCATTCTTCATGAACTATTCACTTTATCTTTTGAGACAGGGTCTCTCATTGGCCTGAGGTTTCCTGAGTGGATTGGCTTCTGATCAGTGAGTTCCAGAGATGCACCACTCTACCTTCGCAGTACTGGGGTTTTAGGCACGTGCCAGCTCACCCGGCTTTTCACATGGGTGCCAGAGATCAAATTCAGTTCCTCATGCTTGAGTGGCAAACACTTGACCAATTGGATTGTTTTCCCAGATGCTAATTTCTGTCTCTTCTTTTTATAATCATACAATGATTATTTTCCCAATACCTCACAGAAGGAGGTGGCTAACTTCTTAGCATATGGAATAATAACAAGTCTTTGCAGACACATAGGGCAATAGCAATTTGGGTAGCATTATTTTACCAGAGTGTATGCTGTCAGCTCTTGGGCTTTAAGAACAAACAAAAACAAACAAACAAAAAACAACTTGGTGAACCTCAGTGCTCCTGCGATATAGTCACAATCAAGTCCTCAGCTGGTAAACATTACATAGTTTCCTTTCTCTTTCGTCTTTACCATTTAAATTAGTTTGGAGTTCAAGATGGCCAGTGTTATAACGTGATGAGAATCTCAAAGAAGAATTCAATTATATCCTTTCTGTGAGTTCTGTTCGTAGGCAACTCAGATCACTATGTGTGCACTAGCAATCAGGTAACCAGAGTGTTCACGAGCATGCACATTTTCTTTGTAGAAACTTGGGAGATATTGGGCAGTAAAGTATAAATTCAAAAATCAGGAGATGTCCATAAAGATTAAGGTAATTTTCCCTTTTCTTTAGAATTGGCAGCACTGGCTAAAGTAAGATCGATAGTAATTAAGAAACCCAGAGAGGAGAATAATAAATGGCTGGAACTGGTCCTTTGAAAGAACCTGGGAGAACATTCAGAAATCAGAATTACAGGATTAGGAGGGAACACAGTTTCAGAGGGAATTGGCTCCCAATCTTCCTAGTTGGAAAACAGTATTCATGATGTTTATAAAAACATCTAGCTGGTTATGAAAAGGACCCAATAAAGATGTGGGCCTCCTATCTCAATCACATCCCTCCAAAGCAGGGATCCTCTCTGGGGCTGTAGGCTTCAGGAATCTTGGTGTACCCGAAACCATATGCAGAAACTTATTAGTATGTACATAGCAGCTTCCAATGCATCCATTAAGTGACCTTAGTATGCAAAAGAATGGGAGTATCTGCTCTAGAAATGAAAAATAAAATCTTCCTTGCACCCGTTTGTGTACATTCCTAGAATTGTCTCAATACTTCTGAACCACGTTATCAGGATTTGATTGAGAAACCGGTAGCTCAGGTCTAGTTGATTCTCTGAACTTATTTTACTGTTGGAGAAAATCAATGTGGTTTTGCTTCAATGTCTTGCCCTTTCTTTAGAACAGAGTAGTCTTCTCTATGCCCTAAACGGTCCTGAGATGTAAACGTACTGGCCGATAGAATCATTTTACAAAGTGGAATGGTGACTTGGGAGGGTTAAGCTAGAGCATGGAGCCCTTATGGATAATAGTAGAGTCACTGAAGGCCTTGGAGAATTGGCAATGCTCTCTTCTGTTTCCTCTGCTCTGTGTGGACACGGCATACATTCCTCCGGAGGACACAACCGGTACCATGCTAGAGTGTAGCACTGGACTTCAAAACTGGGAAGAAACTAAGTTGTTTTCCTTACAGATTACATTGTATGAGGCAGGATTCTCCAGAGGAACAGAACCAATAGAATGTGTACATGTGTATTAAATATAATTATGTATTTGAATATATGTCTATAATCATAGAAGAGTTCTAGTATTGGCCATTGATAGGGGCCTGAGTAACTTAGCAGTGACTGTCTACATGCTGAAGAACTGGAAAATCAGGCTCTCTGCCTAGAGAGTGGGACACCTTGGCAGCCCTAAACTAAGCACTGGAAGCCTGGACTTTCCCCGCAGAGTCATCAGGATTGAGTCAGCATTGAAAGGCTGAAGAGGCTGGAGCCCCAAGTTGTCAGGTGTCAACTGTGGGAGAAAGAGGTCTCACAGAAAAAAAAGGACTTGCAGCTTTGCACATTGCCTCTTCTGACTTCCTTCCAACAGGAGGCATGTTGGAAGGTGATGCCCACATGCAGAGTAGGCCTGTACCGTCCTACATGTCAAACCTTCTCGGACAGACTTCCAAAAGACACACAAGTCGTCCACCAACCCTAAATGCCTGTCAACCAGGTCAAGTTGAGGAGCAAGATCACCCATCACACCACATCTATGTGCTTTGTTGTAATGGCACAGGTGGGCTGTGGCAGTTTCTGTGAAGAAAAAGATACACGGTATACCCACTATGTGCTGGCGTCTGTTCCAGGCGCTTTACATAGATCAACGAATTTAATTCTCATTAAGTACTTCAAGTGGGGACTACTACCCCATTTTACAAACAAGGAAAATGAAGCACGGATGGATTTGATGGTTTTCTTCAGGTGTGCAAAGCTAGCTAATGGCACAGCTGTAGTTTCTGAAGGCAAGCTTCGGGTTTGTTACTATGACAACGTGCAGTGCTTCCTTGGCCAGGTGCAGTGCCTGATTGGTTTTCATTGGATAGGCTAGTTGCTTCTATGGAGGCAATAGAAGGATGTAAGGGTGGGTTTGGTATTTGGGATTCAAGAAGTGTGGGTAATTTGGTTTTTACCTCCTTCTGAATTACTTAGAACAGGTCCTAACAGGTCTTTCAGTCTTTTTTTTTAATCTTATCTGCAAAATGGGGTAATGATAGTATTTACCTCCTAGGGATATTCTGGGGACAGAATGAGGTCATGTCCTCATGGCTGCACATGTTGAATAGCCTGCTCCCCAGTGCAGATGAGTAAATTCATTCCCAAGCATTTCCTAATATGCTTCTTATAAGAGCAAAGAGAAACAAATCTTGAACAGCCTTGATGTAGGGGAAATGAATTTACTAAGATTTAAATTTATGCCCGTATCCACTCCATATATTCCTTTGGTGGGGGTTGTTTGTTATTTATTTACTTATTTATTTTGAGACAGGGCTACTCTGTGTAGACTGGGCTGTCCTCGAACTTACAGAGATCCACAGTCTCGGCCTCCCGGGTGCTGGGATTAAAAACATGGATCACCAAGCCCAGCTAACTTCACACAGTACTAAAAAGCAATTAAAAGTGAATTATGATAATTGATATGAACACGCAGGTTCAGCAAGGCATTTGCTGCTAGAAGGAGATGAGTCAGATGTTTAGATGCCATTTGTTGGACCCTTAGACTCTTTTGCAAGCGGTAAGAAGTTATTTCCTTTTCATGACTTCTTGCTAATTTATGTGCGTGTGTATGTATATATGTGTGTATGCGTGTGTGTATGTGTGTGTGTTTTTGTGTGTGTGTATGTGTGTGTGTGTTTGGGCATGTGTGCCATGCATGTGTGTCATATGACTTCCAGCCATAGGACAATCTCAGGTGTGGATGCATCTTGTCTGTGGCTTTTTGTCACTCTTTGCCTCTATTGTAACCTGGCCAGCTCCTCTATTTTCGGGGCTTCTCTTGTCTCTGGTTCCCATCTCACAAGAGGAACAGTTGGATTCTTGACTCAAACTTTATGAAGGTTCTAGAAATTCACACACAGCTCCTCATACTTCTGAGGTAAGTGCTTTACCCACGGATTCATCTCTCTAGTCCCCAGGAAGAATTGTTTTTGATGTACTAATTATTTTGATGTACTTCATTGTATCTATCCTGTGGCCTGAATGCTCATATTACAGGCATTGCAAAATAGGATGCAATCCACAATGAAGGGTAGAGGCTCACAACACATACCATGTAGATGAATGATCTGTGTAACACTTTTGAAGTATCGCAATGATAAGCTATGGTAATGGTTTTGCTAGGCTTTCTCAGTCTAACACGTTGCCCTGTGAACTCATCTATAGGTTGCATGGAGTTCTGCTTTGTAAAACATTGTCCCCCAGGGCTCCCTGGCACTCACTTTCCTGCTTTCAGCTTCTTAGGACACTTTGCACAGGATCAAAGCAGTGTTCACACAGAGTATCAGCGCATGCCGGTGGTTCACGTTTGTGAGAGTTCAGAATAATGGCACCCTGTTTAAAGACCAAAAGGCATGTCCTCAGGGAACGTGTTAGAGAGACATTGAAATCAACTCTGTCAGTCTTTTCCTGCAACTGATATATTTTGAAGAGAGAAAATTTCCCCCACAACTTTAGAGTCTTGGCTAGCTGCAGGGAGGCTGAGTGATTCTGACTGCTGAATACAAAGATAACGGACTTGCAGCCTTTAACATGAATGATGCAAGTTCTTCCTTGTGTGTTTAACTCTCATGTATATCCTTGAGAGGTGATACCCATCCAGACTGAAAGGCTGAACACCTGAGAGGTGTGAGTGAGCGCTCATTCTAGGGGTTTCTGCTTGATCAAACAGACCATTGTAAATTTAGCTGGCATGCTCTCGTCATTGCAAAACACTAGTAAGAAATGTCTGTTCTAGGAGAGATTGCAAATTCACAATAGTGTAAGATTAACCCTCAGTAGTCAGGTTCATTCTTTTAAACAATTATTTGTTTATTTAGTGTGTGAGCGCATGTGCACGCGCGTATGTATGTGTGTGTGTGTGTGTGTGTATGTATGTGCACCTGTACACGTGTGTGTGTGTGTGTGTAGTGCACCTGTGCACGTGTGTGTGTGTGTATGTATATGCTCCTGTACACGTGTGTGTGTGTGTAGTGCACCTGTGCACATGTGTGTGTGTGTGTGTGTGTTTATGTGTGTAAATGTGAATGTAGAAGCCAGAGATCAGTATCAGATGTCTTCTCCTTAGTCACCTTATGTTTTGAAACAAGATCTCTCACTGAACCGAGCTCACCAGTTTAATCAGACTGAGTTTTCATGGGTTCTGGGCATGTGATTCAGGTTTTTTAGTTTTCATGTCAGGCACTTCACCACCAGTCCATCTCCTTAGACTCTCAACTCCATTCTTTACAAACTTGTGGCACAAGACCACTAAGAAGAGTGTCAACTCTCAAGTCTGCTTCAATCCTAGCACTTTTGAGTCTGAGGCAGGGGGCTGTACGTTAGGGGCTGGCCTGGACTAAGTAACCAGGCTCTGTCTCAAAGCTCCCAAAAGCTAGATTCCAAACCAAACCAAAGCCCAATATCGTATTATCGAATCAATGACTCTAGGTAAATTGTAGCTTAAGAAGAAATTTACGGCTGGTGTTTTCATCCATTTCCTTTTCACTTGGAACAGTTATGAAGGCTCAGAGGTCCCGTGAGGAAGGGAGGTATTAGAAAGGTGCAAAATGTTCTCTGGTAGGAAACTCAGACAAACCGTACATCACCAGAGTGAGGGGTGGGTCTCCAAAAGAATCAGGGCTATGGCACATAGCCACCTGGGGAGAAAGTTGCAGGAGCCGCCTGTCAGAGGGAAATTGCTGCCTCTTTCCCAGTTAGTCAGTTGCTTGTTAGAGGACGTGATATTTGAATGGTGGTTGCAAGAGAGTTGGATTGAGGGGTGAGTGGGATGCACCAGGTGTAAGGAGCAGCTCTAGAGGGGAGTGGAAAATAGGAGCCTTAGAAAATGTATCAGTGGGCTCAAGTGAGGGGTGTGGTGATGCATGTCTGTGATCCCTGAAGTGGAGGCTGGAGGACTGGGAATTCAAGGCCAGCCTGACCTATATGAGGCCCTGTCTCAAAGAAAACAAAACAGTGCCACCCCTCCAAACAAAACAAAACCAACAACAACAAACAACCAAACAGCAAACCAAAATGTAATTTTTTAAAAAATCATGGAGATGACAAAGGAATGGCCAGAGTCCTACAGAAATAAAGGAGCGTGGGGTATGCCTGCTGTCACCCATATAAGGCTCTTCTTTATCGAAAACAGCTTCCATGTAACCCCTCATGAAGGAACTCTTAGGAGCAGATTCTTTCTGTTCTGAAATGACTTCATGACCCTCAAAGCAATCTTGGAGGTACTTGAAAAGTACCTTGAAAAGCAGAAAGCTCCTGTGATGCTTTTTTGACAATCCCATCCTTCAGGACCCGAATGGAAAAATCAGCAAGCATTTATCAAAGAGTGGCTACCTGGCTAGAGAAGTGAGGACCAATTAGCCAGGCTTCTGTCCCCTTGTACGAGGGGACATACCAGTGACAAAGTTAGTAGTGGGCCTCATCTGCTTGTAGACACCACAGAAAGAGACATCTGGAGGGAGCTCTCAGCCTATTCTTGAAGGACAGGCATCAGTTGTCTATAAAGGAAAGAAACAATAAAGAAAAGGCGAATCTAGGGTCTGGGCACCGGGAAGATGACTCCGTAGGTAAGGTGTTTGCCATGCAAGCACAAGGGTCTAAGTTGGGACCCCCAGCACCCACATAAAGAAATGAGCTCAGAAGACACAACATACGTGCTTATAATTCCAGCATTGGGGAGGTTGGAATAGGAGGTTCCTGGGGGCTTCCTGGCCAGTCAGTCTTGCAAAATTAGTGGAGCTCCAGGTTTTAATTAGTGAACTCCAAGTTCAGCAAGAGATCCTGTCCCAAAAAATAAGCTGGAGAAAAGACTGAAGAAAATGCCCAGTGTTCACCTGTGGCCTCCACATATACACCTGCACACACATGCACACACCCACACATACATGTACATACACGTAAATGCTTACCATTTTTAGAAAATAATAATCTATACTTAGGGCATAGCAAACTCGGGGCTGTCAAAATCGGAGACAGGCAAATCCAAGAAGAAGAGGCATCAAGGCTTCAAGGCTGCAGCCTGGTCACCCAGGGCAGTGTGGGGAGGCTGACGGCTGATGAAAGGCCCACGGTAGAAGTTGCAGTTTTGGTAACTGCTAAAGCTGGAGGGCTCATCCCAGTGCCTCAGACACCGATAGGGTAATGGTTAACGGTTTCTATTGTCTTACAGCGTTTGAACCGAACTTAAAAGTGAAGAGGGCTTAAAGCTAAGTCTGAAAACTCTTTACAACCATCGGAGATGAAAACAGGCTGCCGATAGCAGGCTGAAGATGACAGAGAGGATGTTCATTAGCAGAGACAGCTAACGTGCTGTTGTGTCAGAGGGGGAAGAGCGGAAACCTCTGAGAGGCCATGTCTCGGTAGGAAAACGTGGTAGAAAAGAGACAAGACCTTCAGTTCCTACTCCGGAGGTTAATCGCTGCGAGTCTCCCATGGGGCTAAGTGTCACCGCTTCCGTTATTAA
Source organism: Cricetomys ansorgei (assembly GCA_026225945.1). Lineage (NCBI taxonomy): Eukaryota > Metazoa > Chordata > Mammalia > Rodentia > Nesomyidae > Cricetomys > Cricetomys ansorgei. Next base: position 6,012,412 of record JAMJFZ010001089.1, on the reverse strand, counting down.
TTTCTGCGGTTGTAGCCTTCTGAGCAAGGGTCTACCCACACTTCTCTAGGGTTTAAACTACTGCTTTAGGAGTATGCCTTAGGGGTATCTCCACAGTCAGAATTTTCCGGAGCTGTTTTCAAATTCTTTTCCATGTGGAAACTAGCTTGGAAATACCAAGGTGTTTCAGTGCGAAACAAAATGCCCCGCTAGGAAATCAAAGTCATTAGCCGCTGTGATCTGAGTGGGAAATGAGCGCGCACAAGCTCACGTGTTTGAACGTTTGTGGAACCTGTGGGCAGAGGGGTTTTCTGGAGGAAGAGTGTCACTGGCCCCACTTCCGGTCTCTTCTCTGCTTCCGGGGAGGGAGGGGGAGTTGGGGGGGCGGATGAACGCAGTGTGACCGGCTTGGCTTCCTGACATTCCTGCCTTAATTAGGTAAGCCTTTCTTTTTTTCGGTTGCTTTCGGCAGGCATTTTGTCCCAACAATGAGGAAAGTAAGTGATACATTAGCTTTGACTAAATTTTATGATGAGACATGAGGGCTGGCTGTTCAATATACAGGTGACAGAAGAGAGCCAGGGAGCCATCTAAAGTCCAGTTCCATCTCCACCCATCATCTCTAGAACTTCTGGAATAGCCCAATAGGGGTAACCTAGGCATGCTGTGGGCTTCCTCAGCCCTTAATTCTGTCTGGCAAAAGAAACCCTTCACATTCTTGAGGCAGATACTTGTAGTGGGAGTCATGAAGAGTCAGCATACTAAAGCAAGCTAATATCTACAAAGAAGCACTCCTGCTTTGGAAAAACAAATAAACAAACAGGTTTACCAAATGCACTGATGAGGGTGGGGTGGGTGGGGTGTGAGGCTGGTCAGTGACAAGGGTTCCTGCCTGCAGCCCAGGTTAGCATTTTTATTGTGCTTCTCTGCTCATTTTCTTAAGTTATTATTTCTAAACCTTTTGCTTGCCCTTTCTTAATTTGCCTATTAGGGAATAAAATTTACATTATACACAGTGCTTAGCAACAAGAGCCAAAAACACTTCCTTTGTGTGTACAGTATAACACCAGGAATCTCAATTGTTCGGTTGTTAAATGGGAATTTTCCTGTCATCCTTGTTCATAGCCCTTGACCCATTCTTGAAGCTTTAAAAACTCTATTTGTTTATTTGTTTATTTATTTATTTATTTATTTGTGAGTGTACGCATGGGGACACACATGATACCATGTGTCTGTAGAGGTCAAAGGACACCTTGTTGGCGTCAGCTCTCTCTTTTCACTGCATGAGTCCCGAGGAGGGGGGTCGAACTCAGATTGTTAGGCTTGGCAGGGGCATCCACGGAGCCGTCTTACTGGCCTGTGAGACACGTTTGGACACGGCTATAACCTTCGTACAATCTGAACTGTGCCTGAGAATTGAGAATTCTGGGATGTGGTGCTAGAGAAACGCAGGACTATGTTAGGAGACGGTTCTGGCTGAGTGACAGTCTTGGTGAAACACTTCGCTGACCTTCTGCCAACATTCTGGCACAGCAGACCGGATTGTTGAGAAGACTGAGGTACAGTGAGGGTGAGGAACCTGCTCAGTGCTACTCAGAACCCAGGGGAGGCTAAAACCTCTTAATGCTTTATCATTTTTGGTTTTTTGATGCGGGGTTTCTCTGTTGTAACTCTGGCTATCCTGGAACTCACTCTGTAGCCCAGGCTGGTCTGGAACTCACAGAGCTCTGCCTGCCTCTGTGTCCTCTGGCTCTTAATGTTCCCTCCCCTGCCACCACTGCTGGCTCTTAATGCTTCTTACTGTCATTAGCCAAGGATGTAGATTTCCTCACAGTGTGGGTGCTGGGCCCATCCTTTGTTAAGCTTTAGATGTGAAGTGTGCCTCACAGAGACTCATGTGTTGAAAGCTGGTCGGCAGCTGGTGGTGCTATTGAGAGATGATTGGCTCATGAGGGGGGTCTGGCCTCTTCAGTGCATGAAGCCTGAATGGGCTGTTTGGAGGTGGGTGTGGTTGTAGAAGGTGGGTATTGACAGGGTGCACTTTGGGAGGATGTATCTTGTCCCTAGAGCCTTCCTACCCTGCCCCCTTCACAAAGAGCGTCTGGAGCAGTCTTATTTCACAATGCACTTTCCACTGTGATGTTTCCCCCTTACCCCAAGTTAACAGGGCTGAGGCTGAACAACCATGATTCAAACCTTTGGAGCCACAAGCCAAATGCATCTTTTCTTCCTTACGTTGACTGGCTCTGTGATTTTCTCACAGCTGTGAAAAGGCTAAAGTCACCATTAAATTTTTTAAAAGTTATTGGGCAGAGAAAGTGTCTGCTGCGGTCGGAATTAGTTGGCAGTTACTACTAAATAAGCTGGTTCTCTCGTGCTCTTATGAACCCTGCGCTGCGACTTGTGTAAACTGACGATCTTCTGTGCATTTTAAGTAACAGAATCTCTGGAACAGCAGGTGCGGTTTTATGCCATGCCCCTGTGGAGCTGGGTTAGTTTGTCTGTCGTTGCTCTCTTCATGGTTCAAGTCCACAACAGAAATGAGAAAATGGCACCCGGGAGGATTCCAGTCCTGTGGTCAGATAGGTCTATGGCTTAAATAGCAAGGAAAAAGAGGGGGAGAAAGAGAGAGACAGGGAGTGGGGAAGAAAGGGAAGAAAGAAGATATATATATATATATATATATATATATATATGTATATATATATATATCCATATATATAGGGAGGGCAGAGGAACAGAGAGAGAAGGGAGGGAAAAAGAAGGGGAAGGGAAGATGAGAGGGGGAGGGAGGGAAGAGTGGGAGGGGGAGGCAGAGGGGCAGAAAGGAGAGAATTCGTGGTGGTGAAATTCTGTACCCTGTTATGCGCTCAGTGTTGATCTATATTTTGCTTTCATCGCCCTCAAGAGTTGACCACAGTTTGAAGCTTGGCAAGGCCTGGGAGCTTGAGGAATGTACTCGGAGGGATGCACAAGGAGGTGGCCCTTCTTGTTCTTCCATACAGGCGAACCCCACTGTGCTCAGAGGTCTCATGACTGAGCTACCTGTGATACTCAGCGTTGCCATGAGTACCTACTAATCCGTGGCTCCAGCGACTGCAGGGGTCTCTCTCACTCCAGCACCCACTCCTGCTAGGATGGCAGGGCAAACATGCTGAAGGTGGTAGGTGTGGGTGACACGAGGAGTCACCAGCTCTTAGCCTCCAACGTCATTGCAAACCAGCATCCATTTTGTTCACATGGCATATCAGTTATATGGGGAAGCTACCCAGGATCCAGCCAACAACCTCCCATTCCTGCTCGTTCGAGTAACTCTAATTAAAGTTGGTGGGTCCCAAAAAACCCAACAAAACAAGACATGAGAGTGGGAGGGGGGTTGTTGGGAAGAAAAGGGGGGTTCAGTGGTAAGGAGGAGGATCAGAGAGGGTGACAGGTAAGGCGAAAATGAGCAAAATTCATTATAAACCTATATATTTATGAGATGGCGAGGGTGTTAAAAAAATAAACAAAGCAGAGGGAAAACTATTACCCCCAGAATGAAAGGAAGGGCGTAAACAGAAGGCTCTGAAGGCATGAGGGGAGCAACAGAAAAACACAACTTAGAATGTACCCTGAGGCTGTCAGTGAGAGGGTCAGAGGGAACAGCAGAGGTGACAGAACTCTTGCAACAGCTCCCTGCCCCCCCCAATCTCTCCTCCACAGCTTGGCCTTTCTACCCTTCACCCCTGCCCTGTCATTATCTGCAGATGTTATCTGCCCAGCAGATGTTGCAACCTGTGAGATCCCAAGACCGGTTCCCACCCTGCCCTGCTTCCCTTCCCCCCACCCTCCTGCCCTGGACTCAAGTCTCCTCAAAAAGAAGCTGAGCTGAGGAGAGGAGGGAGGAAGGACAGAACCCTGAATGCAGGACAGCCAGAAATTGAGGAGAGCTCTTTTGATACAGTTTAAAAAGTAAATATTTTTTTGTTCATGAGTCTCAAGTATTTGATTCCGTGCAGTGGACCACAGGTAAATTTTTGTCTTGATCTGAGGTACCTCTGGAAGATGGGACTTGCAAAACAGGCTCCTGTAAGTCCCTCAATGCTGACAGTTGAAGGGTTACTCTAGTGGCATTCTCCTCCCCCACTGTTTTTGTTTAGAAACGAATGCTTTCGGATGATGAAGTTAGAGCACCTCACCTAACTATTATATCACGAGAGTAAATGTCTATCTTTTGCACCCAATAGAACTCAAGTCCAGCCAACGGCACAAGAAAAGCAATTGCTTAAACCCAAACCTGAAGGTGAAAGTTGAAATTAGTAGTTCACCCCGTGGAACATGGCCCCGAAAATAACCTCAGTAGGAAATGAAGCCTGTGAGTTATGAAAGGCAGAAGGGGGAATGGGCCAGCGTGTGAGAGGGTGGTCCTGCCTGTGAGAAGATTCTTAAGTGTTTTAGTGAAAACATCACATCTAAAACTCCTTAATCTGCCCTCGGTTTTCCTCTGCCTCATTCATTTTAATTGCTTTTGTCTCCTAGAGTATAGAGAAAACAAAACTATTAAATCTTACATATAAAACAAGGTAAACTTAAGAGAAAAAAAACTCGATGTAAAATTGCCTTATGTGCCTGATTTAGGCTCTTCAGCTTGCTTAAGATCATTTCTCCGTGGAAGGGAACTTGTCACTCATTCTCTGGAGGGAACAGCCCTGTCACTCTGTGTCACCCACAGTGGCAATGGCTTTTTCCATCCTCTCTACTTCTCACCTTCTTTGCATTTTCACAGGACAGTGTGCAAAGGACACTGGAATTGAAGCAGGTTGAGCTTCCAGAAACAACCTACCAGGATAGCTACAGGGTCTGCAATTCGTTGCAAGGCAGTCTAAGATAAATCGGTCTAAACTATAATTTAAAAGCCTTCTATGTCCTCCATAAAGTAGAGAGACCGGTTGGCACATTATTCCCTTTGTTGAAACACAGTTGTCCATGGACATCAGAAAAAAAAAAAATTTCTCCCAGATGTCTCTTCGATAAGATCACAAGTGTTAAGTAACGTGGTGACTTTTAACAGGTTGACAATTGCAGCTCTAATTTCATAAGGTCTCTGGGGGAACCTCTGTGATCATATCAGAGCCTTTGGGATTTGTTTTCGCATACCTGTGAACAATAAGCCCATCGGTGATTGTCTAACGTAGGTCAGAGACTTCGCTATCTGCAAGTGGCAATCAATTTTGTGAAAACATACATTAGCCATTAAATTGATATTTCCTTTTGGGAAGTATTTTTTATAAACATTTGTATTTTCTCAGCTCTCTTATCATGATATCATTCGCTGTGAGAGGAAATGAGAAAGAAATCAGTGGTGGGGTTGGATTAAACCTACAGTTTATTGGGACTTTTCAGAGTGTGTCTGAGGAGGAAGGAGTCTGGTGGCACGGGGTGCTGTTCTCGGGAAGTTATTTTTTTATGTCTTCACTATGTCTCAGTTTATTGTTCTGGAATTAGTTTCTTTGTTTCCCCAGCTGCATCTAACTACGGTTGATAACGTGAACACTTAGCTTTAATGTCTCAGGGCTAAATTTTCCTCAGACACAGTGCATGGTAGAAACTGTGCCCCGGGGTTCCTGAAGATTCTTTCTTGGTCTCGAAAGCCTTCAGGTTGGGGCCCCTTGGTAGGAGCCCATCTGTTTTCAGGCAACAGTACAAATGTACTCACCTGTAGGTAGGAAAGAAACTACAGAAGAAAAAGAAAATCATACCCAGGTAAAGAACAACCATGAGAAAGATCGAGAACTCATTTTGGCTTTTCAAACCCCAACCACCAACCTTTCCTTTCTCTTCTCCCACACCTCTGTGGGTTTCCTTTGCAGTATTTATGTAGCTTTATTTTCCGTATGTATATTGAAAGGGTCTGATGGATCGATCACAGGATGGAAACCTCAACTTGGCATGATGAAAGCCTCCTGATTTCCTGCATGTTTATGCTTTTAACATTGTTCAAATTCAAGTTATGCTCTTAACAAAAGTTCAAGATCAGTACAGAGGGAAGAAAGATGAAGCCGAGCTACACGGAAGAAAGCTTGATTCATTTTCTAATTGAAGATACTGTTGTGCCTTATGGACTCAATTTCGAATGAGAAAGGAACAGAACAATCATGGCGTAGCTAGTGTTAAAAGACAATATATAAACTAAAGCCCAGATTCAACTATCCCTGCTTGCAGCTAAGGCAAAAATCTTCCTTTAAAACAGGAAAACCAAACCAAACCAAAACGGAACAATTAGAAGGGGTGGCGGAAGGGGGGGGGGGAGAAAGAACTTTGATAAATTAAAGAACCATCTACCAGTTAAACTGACACTCCATATGCAGAGGACCCAATTTCCATGCATGTTATAAAAAATGTGTTAAATCAACTAACATTGATATAACTTCAAGCAATTAGGAGCATGCTAATAACGATATGAGTCTTCAGCTGTAAATAATTGCGCTGCCCCAAGGCTATGCTTTAATTCTTGGCCTGCTGTATCTATAAACAATAATCACACTGCAAAGCAAGTTGTGTTGTTTTTGTTCACAGTTTGTGAAATGATTTTTATACCCTACAGTGATGCTGATGGCTATTTTGACCTTCAAGAACTCCGGCCTGCGAGGCTAAGAGCTAATGTGTACTTTCATCGATCTGAGTTGGAGGCGCACAGCGGGTTACAGAGCCTGTTTTACCACCAGCACAAAAGCTCTATCGTCAATCAGAGAGCGATGTGAAAGGGGGCTTGCCGCTGTGACTCAATAAATGGGGACATTAGGAGGAAATGTTATAATTGCTACTACCCACATCTTGTTAATGAGTAATGTACACTCAGACGCCATGTGACTGCAGCTAAACTGTTTATACAATTTATTCTTATGTTGCAACTAACATTTAACATAATGAAGTATCATAATTGCGGCCATTAAAGTCAAGATTAAGATTTGTTTAATTAGAATTAAGAAAATGTAAAATAGAAAACTCTTTTCCAATGGTGAGTGTGCAGGATGGATTTGGTGGTACGTAGGGAGAAAGACACTTGGATGGAGCTGGTAGCAGATATTGTGTACATAAAATTGCTCGTTGGAGGTCTCGTCTTTGAATATTTTCCCCCAATGCTCTAGTCAAAAGTACAGAGAACACAAAGTAGAAAGGGCATTAAGTTGGCTCTGGATAAATACAGAGTGTTATTATACAGATCGTTAGAGTTGTAGCTTTTACATTTTAGAATTTACATTACCCCTAGGCTAAACAAATAATATCTTAAAACACACAACTCATATTACCATCCAGGCAAGTTATCAAATGAATTAGAGAGGAAATAAGCCCTTGACTTTGTATAGGAAATGTCATAACTTTGTAAAGCCAAATGGTCATTAAACCTCTATTTTAATTATCTGCATGTCCAAACGCAGGCACTTATATAATACGATATTTTTACATAAGCCAAAGGACAAAACCTGGCTAATGGAACGCTTGGAGGAAATGCAGCCTGTCCAGATTCATTAAGTGAACCCATCTCATCCGGGTCATTCATGTTTTCCTTGCCTTCCTATACCATTAAGTGCTTAAAAGTCCCCAAATGCTGTCAGCAATGGAATTATTAGGGGTTTTTCTTTCCGAGGTGGGGTTTTCACCCTGTCAGAACACTGTATAAGCAACTCTGCTTGTCCTTCCCCGACCCCTGGGTTCACGTTTTCTTCTCAACCTTTTTAAACTTCTGATGAGAATTCCTTTACTTTTCTCTTTTAAATTTATTTTATTTTTGAGGTTATAATTACATCATTTTGTTCTTTCTTTCTTCCTCTCCGAATTCTCTCATATATCACTTCTTGCTCTTTTTCAAATCCATGGCCTATTTTTCATTAATTGTTGTTACATTCCTATCTATCTATCTATCTATCTCATAAATATAACTTATAATATAATTTATAAATATATAAATATAACACGTTACTTGTATGTATGCTTTCAGGGCTGACCCTCTGGTACTGGAAAAACAATTGGTGTGGTCTTCCTTGGATAATACTATTTCTCCCACGCTTCGCATTTCTTAGTTGCCTATAGGTCTTTGAATAGGGTTGAGCTTTACTGGTCTTACACCTTTCCACTTTGGCATGTCAATTATTGTCCTTGTTCAGCTCACATTTAAGCAGTCATGTTGGTGAGACTTACGTGTATAACTTCTGGCATTACTGGGAGACATAGTTCACAGCAAACTCTGGAATCCTCTGACTCTTACAATCTTCCTACCCACTTTTCTGCAATGTATCCTGAGCCTTAGATGTGGGATGTTTTGCAACTGTATCCAGTGGGTCTAAGATCTTTAACTCTGCATTTTGATTGGTTGTGCTTTTCTGTAATGATCTCCACCTGTTGCAAAGAGAAGCTTCCTTGGAGAGTGTTAGGAGGGTGTTAGGAGGGTGTTACTTGTCTGTAAGTGTAAGAACAAATATTTAGAATGTAATTAGGGATTATGCTGGTTTAGTAAAGTGGTAGTTGTAGATTCTCCTCCAAGATTCACCACTTCATTAGCCCTGGGTGGTTGGCTAGGTTTCCAGTCCCAGGCATGATTTCCCTCTTATTGAGAGTCTTAAGTCCAATGAGAGAGCCATTGGTTACTGCCAAATTAAGTGTACAACTACTGCACCCTTTGGGCTATCATACCATGGTGGTCATTGAGAACCATAACCCAAAAGAGGGATTCTCACGCCTGGTGTTAGGTGGTCCTTGGCTCTGAGAGATGTCATTGTCAACTCAGATGAGAAAATACCATCTAAACTATATATGTATACTTCTATACTGACCTATGTGTATTACAGGGTTTCCACGTAGATAGTTAATAGTATGATTTCTTATGACCTTTTCAAACATCTTTACTAGTATTTTTATACTCCTCTCTTTGGGAATTTTGTATTCTTGTCCCAGAAGACTCTATCCATATGACACTTTGCTACAAATAGAGTTGAAGGGAAAAAGGGTTAAGTTCAGAGGAAGAGACTTCCATTCTTTGAGCCTTTGTCCATTTGGCCCACGATGGGAGCTGCTCATCTGACATCTGACTTTACTTCTTCATTAAATGGATGAGGTTAATTGTTTCTGCCCCGTGTCCCTAGTAACAGCTTTTAGAGAGTCTAAGGTCCTCATAAGCTTAGATGAAGCTGCAGCTTTAGCGATCAAAGTAAGGTGTCTGTGAGTCAGCTCCTTGAGATGACCCACAATGATGTCGTCGGTCACAGATAGGCACCAAAACCAAGGTGACACTTCAGTCCTCAGAGGAACACATCACCTTTCCTTCCTTGCATCTTATAACCACCGTGTTATGGAGGTTCTCGTGTGTGAATGAAATCACCAGCTGCTTAAAATGCTATCAAGTCTTTGTTTTTAAGTTTCAATCCACATTCAAATACTGCTAATTATTAAAACAAAAACAAAAACAAAACCAGAGGTCAGAAATCTATTCTCACGTCTCCTTAACCAAAGCCATAAAAAAAGATAAATGTAAAAAAAGCAAGTGATGATTTTATTTTGTAGCAATAAATAGTTCAAGATAATGGTGTTTGAGAATGTTATCTGATTGGCCTGAAGTTACAACGTGGTATGCAAGAGTTGATATCAGATTTCTTAGCTTACTCTAGAATTTATTTTTATAGTCTTTTTCTCCTCCACTATAAATTGAAAATGACAGGCTGATTTCTGTATGTACTTAAACTGTTGCATAAACTTAGAGTTTATCAACTTGTACCAATGCTTAGAAACTTCAACGAGCAAATGCAAGTTAGGGCCTTTATTTAATGCATTTATTTATTGAGGGAACTGACATGTATCAGCCACTGTACTGGGTAGAAAATAGCATGAGTTAAGTCCCATTGGCTTTCATATGGTCTAAAATATGTACTTTCTATTCTTCTTTGGAAAATGGACAAGTTCAGTATGTTGGTACTATGAATTATCTCTTCCTGTTTTATGAACCATTTAAAAATGGTTGGCCAGTATCTTAAATTGTGGTCGCATTCTTTTTACAGATCTGCACTACGTGATTATCTGAGTAAAGACAGTTGTTTTAGCCTACTCTTAATGATCAAAGCCAAGAACTTACCTCCCTCCCTTCTGTATCCTTCCTACTCCACTTCTCTCTTCAAATTATCTCACACTGGCACTCCGTTGGTACCTTACTGGGAGCGTCAAGCGGGTAGGATTGAAGAACAACTAAATATTTTACAGTCTGTTTATTTGTAGCTCAGTTTATTTACTTACAACAATTGCTGTCATGAACGTTATTTCTTGCTAACCACAGCATTATTGTTGGGCAAAACTGCCTTTCCTAGTTGCTGACACTGTGTAGATGGTGCTGCTATGACCAGGTGAGCATTTGGGGCAGAGGTGCAATGTGGAGAGACAGCCACGGTCACCGGGTCACTCGGTGTCGATGGACTTCCTCAGTTCAGGTTACTCTTTCTATTCACCCAAGGAACACGGTCCATTCATTTGAATATTTTATGAGGATGGTGTAACTTAACGATGATAATGGTGGAAAACAAATGCCTGGCAATGACACAGATTTACTTGGTGCTTTTAGTCAGCTTATAAACTACACTTTGATTAAAATGATATATGAACATGAGCTTGAGTTTCAAGCAAAGGCACTTGGTGCAGAATCAAATACGGAAACTGTGATTTAGTTCATGCAACAATTTATTTATTTATTTTTTAATTTGGAAGCTAGCTATAGGATGGGGACAGTAGATGAGAGGCAAGATAAAAGAAACTTAACAAACGTCACCAAGTAGAGCAATTGTGATTGATGGCTTCCCTAGAGCCATCAGAGGAGTTGGTTCATTTTCTGTGTGAATACAAAATTGACAGCATGAGGAGACATTTTGAGAAAATGTATAGTCATTTGATAAGAGGCTTGCTTTCCAACAACCAAAAGATATCAAAGAAATTTGTTACCCCAACTCAGAATTAAATGTCCCAAGAACAACTATCAAAGCAATTTCTAAAGGCGATTTTTTTACACTGACCAGCTATATAACACAACTTGAGTCCTGTCTGACCCACACAAATCCCACTTTTTAGTTAGAAATGAATTTTATTTTGACTATTAAAATTTTGTCATAAAAATTGTAAAAATAAGACTAAATAGTCTTTTTACACCAAGCAAAAGATCTTTAGTTAATATGGTGAATAAATGTCTATAGAACATAAGGACTTAGTAACATCATCAAAGAATTTATGAAAAATCTATCTATCTATACACATACATGTATATACATACATTCACACATATATGTACACATATATACATACACATGTTTACATATACACACATACATACATACATATATGTATGCATATATACATATACATACACATATACACACGTATATATATGCGTACACACACACACACACACACACACACACACACACACACACACATTTGCTGTACTCGGAATCAAATTCAGGGCCCACACATGCTAGGCAAATGCTCTACCACTGAGTCACTCTTAAAGCTCTCAAATACTGTTTTCAATTGTCAATGACTTGAGTGATGTAAAAGAGACACTTCCCTTCCAAGGCTCAGGGAACAGCATGGAAGGGGGGGCTGTAAGGAGATCTCGAGGACAGAGAGATGCTCAGATACGATGTACAGCAAACGATGTCTTCTGGACTTGACACAGCTGTTGCCTTCACAAGCTCACTGCAGCTATGATTATTGGCACAAAACCACACTAAATTGGGCCCTTCCATCCTGGGTGGTGAGCGGCCCATGAGACCTTACCTCTCCCTCAGGGACTACTGGCAATTAATGAATGTTGAAAGAGGAAATCATTTTTCTCAGCCATGTAATCAGTGTAGCTGGGCTGTATAACAAGTTTTAGTCTAGCCTGGACTATACAGGAGAGTCCAGGCTAGCTTGACTTATATAGCAAAACTCTATCTCAGAATAAATAAATTAATTAATGACTGAATAGAGAATCTGTATATACTACGAGTTATTGGCAATTTGTAGGACTGCTGGAAGAAATACTAATAGAAGAGAAAGTGTTCATCCAAACCACGTATTCTTTTCCAGGGCTCAACAGAGGAGTCAGAGAAGAGATTCATAAAGACATAACCACACTGCTCACTCAAAGCAGAGCAATGCTCTGTGAATAGAATTCATTATTCAGTAACCCAAGGCAAGAGCAGCAGTGTGGCTTACATTCTCCCACTGAAGTCCTCAGCATGCAAATTTGAGCCTTTTAAAGGCTTTCTGTAGGAAAGGAAGAAATTACTGATAATCTTAGTAGGGGGGGTGGTCTAAAAATTTAGGTTAAGATCAATAATGATGGCTTCATGACCAGTCATACTGAATTTGTACATTTTTTTCCCTAACATAAATCAATATACGCAACATTTTAGCCGTGATTTAACTGCATTGTGCAAATCAACTGAGAAGCTACAGAAAGTGAAGGGTCCGTTGCTGTTGACAAGTTTACAGTTCCTTTTCAGTTTATGTGAAATCTTTCAAAATTCAGTATCAATCCTGAGTTGACATAGGTCAGTGGATCCACTCAGCTTGGACAGATATAATTCTGAAATGGATATATGTTTGAGTTAGTTAAAGTAAGTTCTTCCCAGAGGGATGAATTGGCCTCGTTAATTGGGATGCTAAGCTGTAGGACAATACTTTGGAAAATTTAAAGTTATGTTTTGGAAAACATGTTGATATGAGTTTTTGTCGGGGAGGGGAATGATGACCTTAAACTTCTTGAGCCTCTTGCCTCCACCTGCCGAGTGCTGGGGCTACAGGTGTGTGCCTCCACATCTGGCTCTGTATTTACTTTTTCAATGGTAAATTTTATAAAACCAAAGTACAGTTCATTCGAATGTAGGATCAAATGGAGACATGTTCGTCAAGGGTACAAACTTCGTATTCTAAGATGGATATGTTCTAAAGGCTCAGTGTACAGCATGGTGACTGAAAATAATAACGGATTCTATTGTTTATTTGAAATACGCCCAGAGAACAGATTCCACTTGTTCTCATGCTCCTGCATACTAAGTGTAACAGAGGATGCTAGTGCTAATTTTATTGGAGAAATCATTTGACAATGTATCTACATATCAAACCATCTCATTTGCCAGTTGTATCTCAAGAAAGCTAGGGTAAACAAACAAAATATAGATCAAGTCTTTTTGATGAAAATTAATATCTTGTATGAGAATAAAACACCCAACTTTGAAGATTTTGACCAAACTAAGAATGCTAAATAGCTCATTAAGGATTTTTTCATGTTGATTGATTGATGTTGGTTATGATGCTTTGGAAATGTTGGGGCAATGTTTTAGAACTATTAGGTCAGATAAAGTATATTATTAAAATTGTGTCACTCATTACACTGCCTTGAATGTGGCGATGAGAGCATTGCATGGCACGCTGTGGCTCAGGCTCTGTTTCTGTTAGACTATGCTTCCGTTCCTCCTTTGCCCGCAATTACATTGTTGTCTAGAGCTGGAGTCATGGAAATTTGTCCTCCCTCTCTCATTATGGCAGACTTCTCAGTGATCCTACAAAACTACCGAGGCCACTGTAAAGATATTGAACTTACAAGCTGTAATTATCAACTGTTTTGTTAACCCGAGTTTTCGAGTATTAGCTCTCACTTGTACTGTCTGGGTTTTTTTTTTTTTTTTTTTTGTTTTGTTTTGTTTTTTGAGATAGGGTGTCCTGAAACTCACTCTGTAGACCAGGCTGGCCTTGAACTCGCAGAGATCTGCCTGCCACTTCCTCCCCAGTGCTGGGATTAAAGGCATGCACCAACGCCACCTGGTTCTGCCTGGTGCTTTTACACAGATGATAAATGTGTGCATTCCCCAATATTATTCTTGCATTTGGACACCATGATGGAGCAGAGAGTTACACATCATTGGTGATGAATCTTACCTATCTGGGTGAGGGTGAGGACTAACTAGATTGTTTGTATTCTACCTCCAGCTACTGACTTGAGCTTGTGGGTTTGAACACACAACTGTAGTTTCCTTGTGTCATGGTGCATGGAAAGGTCATTTGAGATTTGAACTTAATTTCATCTTGACTGCCTCTGATTTCTAGGTCTACCACATAATTCTCAGCCACCTTGTATGCTGATAGCTGGGGCTCGCTTTTAGAATCTGGGACTAGCAGCCTGCAAGACCTTTTATAGGTCATTCCTACAGACTACCTTACTGAGTTTGGGAAGATATGGGAGACAGTTGGCCTGTGACTGGCTTCTCTTTGCATTCGAGCCCGACAGACTGTTCAACTAGACAGATTTTGGTGTTATTGCTACAGGAAGAATGAATCTTGATACACAGCTGAGTGAGGGGAATTTCGTGTGTGTGTGTGTGTGTGTGTGTGTGTGTGTGTGTGTGAAACTCAACATTTCTGATACCTAACTTTTTTTTAATAGAGAGAGCATGCATATTGACTATACACCTTACTGAGAGGAAAGTCCCTGGAAACAGTGCGCAAGTTGAAGTCCACATTGGCAGAGGGAGTCTGCCAGTCACAAAGTATGTACGGTCTCCCAGAGGAAGACACGAGGCAGCACGAGGTAACTAGTATATCTGTTGTGTAGAAGGTGGGTCTATACTGAGGGAGCCGCATTATATTGGAGGGCATGCTGCTGTTGGCTATTGTTGACAACTACCAGGAGAGAAGAAAGTAGGAGCTACAGTCAGCAGCCTAGAACCATGATAGAAGTGGCTGCGAGTTTTTTGTTTGTTTGTTTGTTTTTCTCGAGAGTCCCATGACTCCTTTATACTTACCCTAATCTCCATGAAAGCACACTGTAGGGAGAGGGCGGACTGGTGATTTCTCTAGACCCCTGAAGGATGTCCCGGCATTGATGGCTCTCAGATGTCTCTGCCACTGCGTTTCTTCTGTGAGCCTTAGGACGTGTGTGGCCAGAGAGCTCATTTTCAGTGTGTTATTTGTTATTTCATCCACACTCATTCGCTCACTTCCTCACTCATTCCTCAGTCACTATTTCTTTTACACTCACTGCGTGACAACCTGCCTAAGAACATCAAGCAAGTGGAAGGGAGACGTGAGACCCCACGTACAGCAGTAGTGTAAGAGCTTCCGCAGCTGAGTAAGGGCGCTGAGGGTACGGCACGGGGCAAGAAGCCCCAGGGTGACTGATGAGGTCAGGTGAGTTCAGAATATGTAAGCAGAGGAAAAGGAGGAGTTAGTATAAAGTCACAAGTACAAGAACAGGAAGCCAGAGCCCGGGTGTGTGGCAGGGGCTTGGAAAGGAGGCTGCGGGGCTCTGGTGGGTTGCTGAAGGATGATGAACAACTATCCTTTTTTTTAATGGGAGGACTGGCTTGATCACATTTATGTTTTGGAAAACTAATTTCTGGACAAACATGGAAGATTAACTAGGGAGAAGTCAGAGGAGGTAGGCGGATTGCAAATGGGCCATTGGGTTAGACCAGGTATCATGTCAATGGAGGTGGCAGATAGAGGAGATGGTTAGCCCACTCTGCCAGAGGAAGAGGACAACCCTGATTTGTAGCATTATTTAACTTAATGACATAAACATTATTCCCACAGATCTGTTTCTCTTCTTCCTTTCTGCTTCGCCTTTTTCTTCTCTTTCTATCTCTCCCTCCCTCCTCCTCCTCCTCCTTTGCCCTCCCCCATCACCTCTCAGGCTGAGGCTGGGCACTAGGTTGTCGTCTTTCATACTAGGCAGACAATCTCCCACCGAGGTACATATCAGTCACAATAGTCTGTTTCAGGCCGCACAGTAGCAAAGTGCTTCAGACACAACAGACAGAAATGTCCCCAACAGCACGAATAACAGCGACATGTAGTCATGTTGGAAGTAATGGCTTTTAACCACTTACCACTTTTGCTTTGGATTTAATTGGAAAATTCAATAATTTAACTTTTGAAATCTTAAACTTGTATTAAATTTGTTCTTTGAAAAACATATATTCACGTAATGGACTTTCATCACAATTACCTAACTTTTAATATTGGTTATACACGGCGAACAGCTTATCACTTTCATGAGAATGTAGCAATAGTTCCAATGACAAAAGAATAACAAGTCATCGATGAGAAGAAAGAGAAATAAGAATTAGTCTTGTTTGTGACCTAGAAACTAAGTATATTATTAATCAGACTTTCAGAATAAGACTTTAGTTACTCAGAAAATAATCAATACATGGACTGAATCAAGCTTAAAAGCTTCAGTGCAGCAAAGGAAGCAGTTAAGTGACAGAAGAGACAGCCTACAGAACAGGAGAAAATTTCTGCTAGGTGCTCATCTGACAAATGGTTGATATCTAGAACCAATAAAAAAAAACCTCAAAGACTGAGTAGAAATCAAACAAGTCAGTAAATAACTGGGCCAATGAATTGAGCAGATAGTGCTCAAAAGGTAAAGCACAAATAGCCAGCAAACATGGAAAAATGTTCAAATAGCCTTCAGAAAACTGCAAATCAAACTACGTTGTGACCCCTTCGAATGCCAGCAGGGACAGCGGTCCTTTAGAAAGCAAGCAACGAATAACAACAGATACTGGTGAAGATGTGGGAGTGTAAACTAGCCCACTCACTTTGGCAGCCAGTATATTGGATTGTCAAGAAAGAAAAAAATCGATCTATCAGATGACCCTGTTATACCACTTCTGAGTATTTACCTAAAGGGCTCCAAGTCTGCATATCACAGGGACACTTGCACACAAGCCTGTTACAATATGATCCACAGTATCAAGTTAGGCGCCTAGCAACAGATGAGTGGATAAGGAAAATGTTGTACACAGTGGAATTTTTCATCCAGAAAGAACAAAATTGTGTCATTTTTAGGAGAACAGAATTAATTGGAGATAATCATATTAAGTGAATTAAGCCAGTCTCAGAAGACCTGCTATTTAGCATTGACCAAGGAGACTGAACAAAGGATTGGACAGAGTGAAGAGAAGAGGCAGAGATGGTGATGGATTCTCTTTAAAGATGGGGGAGAAGGGTTTTGCAATGTTACTGCACATTTCGATGGGCATTTTCTAGGAGATGGAAGAGTGTCTGGAATAGCATAGACAAGTCTTTTCTGCAAAGGAAGGCTCACGTGTCACTCACATATATACATATATACATGTATAAATCATATATGTGCATAAGACATGAAGGTAGAAATGAAATTGTCTAGGAGGACAAAGATACCAATGGGAAATGGGGGCAACACAAGGCATATAGAGAGTATAAGGCATATTATGCTCTACATCCTTGTAAGAAAGTATAAATAAAGTAAATGAATAAACAAACAAACAAACAAGCAAATGGCATATGATTAAAGACAGACCATGTATTTGGGGGAAGATAAGGAAATCAGTAAGTTCATCCTCACAGTTTGGTTTTAGATAGGGCTTATTGGCATCCTGACCTATGTCCACAGGGCTGGGATTACAGGCATACCACCACCCCAGTCTTCATTTGGCATGCATTTATGAGGGTCCAAATATCAGAAGATCCCTGTTAGGTTTGAATAACAGGTGGCCAACAGTGGTAGATAGCCCTTTCGGCCAAGGAGATGACAGCTAGAAGGTTCTAGATGAATAAACAGATCTTCTTAAGCATTACCTGAAGGAAGGGGTGTGGGATGATATTGGGACTTGGACTAGAGAGAGGATGCTTTTGGAGCATTAACCACGGGACGTGATAGTAAACTGTGACCAAAGGGAAAGCGACCCAAGTCACAACGAGGGGTAGTCCAAGCAGAACAGTGTGGACACAGTCACTCATGGTGGGCAAGTCAAGGAGGGAGGAGCTTGAAGCAGCTGGTGGTACCACGTCCCCAATCAGAAAGCAGGAACAGATGGATGCTTGCAGTTGACAGCTCCTGCTCTTCACTCACGTAATGCAGAATTCCAGACAGGGAATCATGTCACCTCCAACGAGTGGGTCTTCCCACCTCTTAAACACAGTCAAGATAATCCCCCACAGACACAGATTCTGTGATTCAGGATTCTGTCCAGTTGACAATCAACATGAACCATCACAGAGAGCCAACAAGCTCAGGAAGCACTAGCGTTGGAGGGGAAGGATATTGGATTGGCCTTGCATAGGGAAAATCAAGTGAAAGCTTTTTTTTTTTTTTTTTTTTTTTTTTCAAGACAGGGCTTCTCTGTTGTAACTCTGGCTGTCTGGAATTCACTCCGAAGACCAAGCTGGCCTCGAACTCACAGATACGCGCCTGCCCCTGCCTCCCTCCCCAGTGTTGAAATTAAAGGCGTGCGCCACCACCACCTGGCAACACTGAAGCTTTATTACTAATAATTTACTGGTGGTCTCTCTCCTCACTCTGATCTACATGTATGCTAGAGATTAAAATAGCCAACAGCATCCGTGGATTGCTCTTAATCATTACATTTGTTTTAAGAACAACAATATAGACATACATAATCGTGTGTGTGTGTGTGTGTGTGTAGTCCAAGCTGGACTCTCCCACATCAATCAGCAGTCATGAAAATGATCCATAGGCATGCCAACAGGCCAGTCTGATGGAAGCAACTTCTCAACGGAGGTTCCCTCTTCCCAAGTCTGTCAAGTTGACATCCAAGGGTAGCATCACAAGTGCCCTTAGTCAATGGGAATTGTACCCCACTCCTTTTCTTTACAAGGACGCTACATGCATTGAACTATATTGACTTCTAAGAGGGGATGTTTGTAACAATCTCCACCTCTAGGGAGTGATGCTTTCCATTATATGTGTAGATGTGTTGAAGGAGATATATGAGCTATATGCTGGTGAGTTCCAGCCACATTGAGGAGGAGCCCCTAGAGACAATCCCATCACCTGACACCAAATCTCTGTCAGTTTCCCCTAGCATGCCATGTGACCTCTTGTGAGGGACCAATGAGTGAACAGAAACACAATGACAGGGCTCTGGAGGTGGCTCGATGTGTAAAGCGCTTGCTGTCCAAGCGTGACAGCCCAAGTTCAGGTCCTGGCATCTTCATAAAAGCCTGGTGTGGTGGTGAATATCTGTAACTCCAGCACAGCAGGGTGGAGACAGCCAGATCCCTGGCGCTTGCTGGACAGGTGGTCTAGTCGGATCAGCAAGCTCCAAGTTCACCAAGAGACCCTGTCTCATAAGCTAAACTGAAGAGGAATAGAGGAAGGTATCTGATGCGTACCTTTGGCCTCCACAGGTACATACATGCACAGGCCCACACATACACTCGCACACACAAACACGAAAGCACATACAAAAAAAGAAATATAATAAGGTACTGATGGTGCCCTGTTACATGTTCCAAACACATCTGGAATGGAGAGCTTTGAATAGCTACTGGACTCTAAATATTCTGTACCCACAGATCCTTGGAAAAGCCTGCTTGTTAGTCGTCAAATCAGCTCACATTGGCCCATTTTACAGATTAGCATGGCTGACACATGCAAATGAGTCACAGGAGTAACGGGCACCTTAGAGTCTTCATGCCTCCACCCCCGTGCCTGGAGAAGACTTAAATGGAACAATAATTAAATTGAAGTGGAACAATGATTGTGCGAGTAACAGTGACTCAGTGGATTTTTTTTTTTTTTTAAGTATGGAAGTTTGGGTCTTCCTGAATGTTCTATTCCCACAAATTTGCCAAGTATGTCTAAGAGAGGTGACAATACAGATAAAATGAAAACCAAACCACAATGATCTGAAATATTCAACCGGGGTTATATGAACAATGTCCACAGTAGAACGCTTAAAAAAAATTCCACGGAGCAGCTGACGACTGAGTCCCGCGACTGTTTAACACTAGCGAAGCAATTTCTTCCTTAATAGTTTCCTTGCAAGGCAGAATCCCATGGCTGTGGGATCCGACACTAGTCCACAGCAATCAATATCAGTCCTCTGCCAAATGTTATTAAATATCTCCTTGATACCTATTTACAACTAAGAAAATAATTTCACTGCCAAGGGATTGTAAATGTGTGAGAGGTGTCTGTGACAGCTTACTTCACTCACTGTCTGCGGTCCCGGGTCCGGTGCTTTTGCTGCCAGACAAAGATGAAGGACATAATTAAGGAAACATATGAAGGCTAGCACAGGCCTGGAGATTAATTAGCTGTGCGTCAATAATCTCATCAATATCCGATTAACAAATGAAATGACACATGGCCCAATGAAACGTATTGATTCATGCGCACTCCTCACTGTTAATAAATTGAAGCTGCTTTGCTAAATGAGAAAGCTGACAAAATGCTAGGTTGCTGATACTGCTCCACTCTTGTGATAAAAAACAGAAAATTAGCCTGAAGTATACAGTGTTTAATTTAGGAGGGCTGTCACTCTGCTCATGAGGCTTGTTAATGACTGACATGAAGAGGGCGAGGGGTTTTACGGAGAACTCACTCAAAAGGACCAGGAGAAATTTCCCTAGGGCTGGCTGAGGGAAGGAGACATCCAACAGAGAACCCCGCCACCCCCACCCCCAGCCACACACCTCTCTGTGCTGTTGTGGATATGCATGGAAAAAAGCTTTGTTTTGCCTTTTAAGGGCCACGTTTTAGTAATAAGGAACTCATTTTACTTACTTACTCGGGAAGTTAGTTCATCTTTCCATATGAGATCACGTTGATTGTGCCCTTAAGTTTTCTTTTTTGGTTTTGTGTGTGTGTGTGTGTGTGTGTGTGTGTGTGTGTATGTGTCATTGGTTTTCGAGAAATCTTACCCGTTACTACGTGTATGAGTGGTGAGCGTGCACTTGCAGGGTTGGACCAATTATTAATCTTACCCCCCACCTGGCATCCTCACCTCGGTTGGTCCCTATCTAAAATACAAGCCAACATGGACTCCATCCTCTGAGGTTGGCCATGTCGGAAGAATCAGCCTTGCCGTTGGGAAGGTGAAGGGCTCCATCGATTATAATTCAGTTTTCTCTTTAGCCTGGCGACAGAGAGGTGGTAATAGGGTTAGGCAGGAGGGGAATGAAGTGCTAATGGTGAAGGACCAGGGCCTGATATCTGTTGGGGCCCCCCCACGGAGACTGTGGTTGGGAAACGTGAAGAACCCTGCTGACCTATGGGAAGAGAAGGCCCTGCTAATGATGGCCCTGGCCCACCCCACAGCTCCCAAAGCTAAAATCTGGCCCTGGACTGTCTGGAACATTCCCTGGGAGTTCAGGTGTGGAGTATCTCCTCTGAGGCAAACATTTGCTTGTGGAAAATGCTTTCTCATAGTTCATAGTCCAGAGAAAGGCAGCCAGGAGAGGTATGGCGAGCCCAGTGATGCGGTGACTCTTACGGGTCCCTACGGCCTCATCATGACACAGGGTTGAAGTGATGAGGGCCTTGTAAGACCGGCTTCACTAAGTGCGCAGGAGAAAGAGCCAAAGAAGAGGCTGCTCAGACTTACCTAAGTGTTTCAGCCCAAGCCTGCTTGGTTTGCCATACCTGCTCCTCGCTGTAGGAGGCTCCCAGCCCAGCACTCTTGACTGGAAACCCGAGGCATTTTTGTGCTGGGGACCTTTAAGGAAAAATCCGAATAGGCACTTGCCAAGAAGGTCACCAAGAAACTTGAGCTAAAACTCTGCCTTGCTATGAAGCAGCTGTGTGAGAATGGATAATCACTGACATGTTCTGTGTGTCCATTTCTTTACCTGGAAAGGAGACACCCGACTAAGTGTTCTCTGAGTTCCCTATAATGCCAGGAGTTATTATATTCTTAATGATATCTAGGAACAGCTGTGTCCATGATAGGGTAGAAGGATCTTCAGTCTTTCAATTACCAAGATTAAAAGATAGGCCCACTTGTATGAGCTATAGAATTCGTGGGCCCCCCTGTGCTTCTGGTTTTAGGAGATGGCTGGTCTGTCTCCTCCATGGATCCTCTTCTCTAATGTGTCTCCTTGGAGCGAATGCAGATTCCTAAGACATCTCCAACTTGATAAATAGTTTTGATGGAAATTTGGTCATTAAGTTGCATTAACTATTATTATTATTATTATTTGGTTTTTAAGACAGGGTTTCTCTGTTGTAATTCTGGCTATCCTGGAACACCCTCTGTAGACCAGGCTGGCCTCAAATTCACAAAGATCTGCTTGCCTCTGCCTCCTGAGTGCTGGGATTAAAGGCATGTGCCGCCACCACCCAGCTAAGCTGCATTAACTCTGAATACTTAGATCAGGAGGGAATATAAGTCAATAATTTCCACCAGTCGCAGGAAGTCTATTGAAGCCCATTTCTTCAAGTCACTGTGCTTGGGAACAAAATTTCTTTGGTAGGTTTCTGGAGTAGAAATGATCTTATTTCTTTATCCGAGGTCCACAGAGGAGAAGTTTGCATATTGTGGCAAATTATTAAGGGCTGAAATCTTTTTCAGTTCATAAAAGGGGCCTCACTGATTCTGAGGTTTCCTTTTTCATGGGGATCTTCTTGGTTTTTGGCCCATTATGCTCTTGCTTGTGGCAGTTTTATTGGAGATATGCCAGCTGTATTAGCTGGTCGTGCGTGCGTTCAGAACAATCACTTGTGTTAAAAATATACACGGCTTCCGACAAGAAAGCCAGCAGCAACTTAGCCTGTATCACCCACAAGAACTGTTTGATCTGTGCTCATCTCAGACTCTCTGAGGCCTGACATTGTCATCCATAAATGTGTCAGACTGCATTCGTAGCTCCTTTGCGACACATGGCATGTGGGCTACAGGTTGGACCCAGCTACTTGGCATGTTCTGCCTTTAATAACTTTGCCTAGCTCCTGGCAAGGGCTCAATGATAGTTGCGAACATTCGCAGGTGGTTCAGTGTAACACCAGTTCTAAATTCTGCAGTGGATCATGGTCTCTCAAGTTCAAGCTGTTTTCTAGATCCTTCTCTTTGATCTCTAATGGGGTACATTAGTGAGTAAAAAAATAACCTCACAATGCCAATATCTTGTCTGTCACCAAGTTAAAAAAGATTTGGATCCTTGTCCTATTTCTGGCTGTTTAGAAGCCACAAGAATAGGTGGAATAAGCCAATTCATTGTGAGGTACGACGAGAGAAGGCGACTTTAATCCCTTGTAGCATCTGCCAGGTGAGTAGATCCGGGTGTCTCAGCCCTCATCAACTTTGGTCACCGGATGGGAGTCATTTGAGGGGTTTTACAGGCAGCTGCTTTGTTGGCCAGCTCCACTGTAACTTGTGCTGGTGAGTCAGATTTCATGCCCAATTAGGATACAAGGGGAAGCCTCCCTTGTGGAAAGGACACAGCTGTTCTGGAATTGAAGCCTGAAGATGCTCCGAAGGTTTGTAGGAATCTGATGTCCTTGCCCCAATGCAGGAGAGAGAGTGGAGCAAGGAGATCCTTCACACCCTGGCCTTGAGTGCCCGCAAATTTAACAGACATACATGCACACATTACTTTAGATTAAGTATGCAAACTGCATAAATATAAATACATAATGGCATATATAAGTATTATTACATTAGTACATTTATACAGTATGTGTTCCTGTGAACATATATTATATATTCTGTGTGTGTGTGTGTGTGTGTGTGTGTGTGTATATATATATATATATGTATATATATATATCCTGTGTATATATATTCTGTGTGTATATTTCTATTTCTGTCTATGCATCTGTTGTTGTCTCCAGTTTTACATATACAGAACTTATATTTACAGATGGATCTTAGACATATATATATCCTAGTGTAAAAAAAGAATAGCCTATGCCATTAAATCTACCACGAAGATGAAAATATATGAACTCATATTTATACCATATATACGTAGTATGTAACGATCTGTTTATTGCATGCGTTTGTATTGTGCACAGATATACGTATGTATACTCAGGAGTATACATGCTCATCCCAAAGGTTTGGTACAGAAAGAGTCACAGTAAAGCCACTTGTTTCCTGTACAATGTGCTTGAGATGCTTGATCTTCATTTGTGCCTCTCCTCAGAATCCAGCAGTAAAAAATGCAAGCATGTTCAGATAAAGTGCCTGGTTCACTCTATTGTCCAAGGCAGTGTGGACAGAAAGCTTTTGGAGGGCCCGAGCCATCTGTCGTCCTGGCCTCAAAACCCACCCAGAGCAGATTTGCTCTGTCAGAAACAGCCCAGGAGGTCTGACCTCCATTTTACTTGAAGTTCCAAGATGTGTTTGGCTTCTTCCCCCACGGAGCTATTTTTGGTTTTGACGCTTGCCCAGTCATTTGTTGACTCCTGTGATTTCTTTCTTTCTTTCTGCTCCTCATGCCCCCACTCCCTGCATCCCATGGTCAAGCCCCATCCTTAGAACCCTACCATGTATTTGAACTGCTTTGCTTCTTGCATCCCTGTTGTTTTTCTGAGTTTGGTCCTTCACAGGCTCTTGCCCGGATTAGTACATCTCCAGGGCTCTGTGTGTTTACCCCTTCCCTCATTCCACCCGTGCAAAAGCAATCTTTGTTTCTCCATAAAACATATTTCCAAACAGTCCTCTAAGTGTTGATGCCTCCCTCGGGCCCACAGTGTACTTGAGGCTCACAAGCCCCTTTGTGGGCCGCTTTCCTGGTGTCCCCCAGGGCCCAGTCTCCCCTCTCCTGCTCCACAAGGCCCTGTTCCTGACGTCGCTAAGAAGTTCATTTGTTGTTTTGTGCACACTGCTCTGTCCTCTGCAGCCCACCATGTGAGACTCTCATCATCTTTAAGAATCATCTGCAGGACAGTATGTCTCTGTAGCTGTCTTTTACTCTCCTTCAGAACGTGGTGTTTCACTCCCGTGTTCATGTCATTTTTTATTACATTTAGTTACAGGCATATCATGATGTTTGCATTTCATGACAGAAAAATGGTTTCAAATATCACATTTTTGTTGAATGCTACCATGTAAACATTACAAATATTTTTTTCTTCAGGGACTTGTGTGTATGTATGTATATATATATTTTTTTTTCAGAAAATGCTCATGGTCTAATGTTAAGTAAAGAAAAATGAATACAGTGTTAGATGTAGAGAAAGATGTCATTTTGTAGATCATGTGTGTGCTCTTACATGCACTGTGTGGGAATGATCATGTACATCCCTGAGGCAGGAAGCCTAGTTTTATCTAGATCTGTGGTTAATGATTTGCATTTTGTTCTGTAATAGGTTTTTTCCTTTTCCTTTTCTGTGTTTTTTTTTATGAACAGCTACAGTAAGATAGAAAAGAGCAATTATTAGATATCAACTTATGGATTTATTTAGTGATTTATTTACAATATTGCTTGTACTGTCTGTCACCAAGCGTGGCTTCCCTTGCTACCTGAAACAGAACGACCTGGAGGAACGGCTGGGACACTGGGTCATTGCCTTAGCCTGCTGACCGCCGCTCAGGCTTCTGTAAAACCTCTCTTGCTTCGCCCGCCCCACCTTGTGTTTTAGAGCATAAAACAACAGTACAGACTGGACCTGGGATTGAAGCCTTTCAAGAGCTGTCCTGGCTTCGTCCACCGGCTACGTCTCTCTTCCACTCTAGCTGTTGTTGGGATGCTTATTTCAGAAAGATTTCCACAGCACTCTATGTTTGTAGATGAGGAACTGTTTCTATATACCTGTTTACATAGGTGAGTAGTGATTTACTTAGGGTTTGGAGGTGTTCACGAATTGAAACCGAATCTCCACTGTGCGGTAGTATGAAGCTTAATCCATCTGCCTGTGGTGCTAGGGCTGAGTCTTCTGGGAGGGGGTTAGAGTTAGATAAGGTCACAGGATATAGAGCTTTATGAGGAAACAGAGTTCATAAGGAAGGAGGAAGCAGAAGATGCAGAGACTAGATTTTGCTTCCTCCTCTTGCCACCTCAGGACATCCTGCCTGAAAACCACTCCCAGATATGCGCCCTGTGACCTCCAGGTAAATTTGTACCTGTCCTTCAGTGGAATAAGTTATGTGGCCTGGGTTCTAGTTGCTCTTCCTGAATGAGGTCAGTGCTTCTGGAGGAAGCTTCCGGTAGTGAGTTTTCTAACAGGCTCCACTATCCTCACACTGTGTGCATGTGTATCTGTAGGAGTGTGTATGAGTGTACGCGTCTGTGCGTGTGCGCAAGTGTGTGTCTCTGTGTGTCTGTATATGTTCCTGTCTCTGTGTGTGCATACTACATAAACACTCACTATTTATGCATTCAATTTTATTTGTTATGTGCATTTGTTTTGCCTGCATGTATATCTGTGCATCATGTGAATACTTATCTGTCTTGGAGCCAGGAAAGGGCATCAGATCCCCTGAGACTGGAGTTACAGAGGGTTGTTAACTTCCATGTGGGGGCTGAGACTTCATCTGGGTGCTCTGGAAGAGCAGCCAGTGAGTGCGCTTTACTGCTGAGCCATCTCTCCAGCCCCCATACTACTCTTGAAGGCTGGGATGAAGTGTGAGAAACGAGTCAGTTCAGTTCTGTAGTTCTTGACTCTGTAGTTCTTCAGGATGAACACACATTTTTACACTCTCACCCTGTGTGTATGGCTGTCTGCTCACTCTGTATGCGTGGGTGTGTTAGAGAATTCTAGATGTAGACTGTTTGGAAGTTAGGGATGGAGAATGAAGTCTTCCTCTCCTTTCTACCGTGTCACCTTCTCTGCTCCTCGACATCCACCACTCCCCGTGCACTGAGTGTGCCACTGAACACAATAGGCAATCAACAGAACTAGTGATTGAATAAAAAAATTACTCCATGGGTGGAGCTTAAATAAAACAGACTAATAGTTAAAATAATTTCTCCAGCCACCTGATTTTTAAAGTTTGTTTATTTCCACGTCCTAAGAAAACTCTGCTTAAACCATTGGCCAGTTGTTAGAGGGATCAAAAGTAAATAATTAATGAAAATGCCATTTTCCTAAATTGTTAAATTGGAAATAAATTACTCCCGAGTCATTTAGTTCCACCGGTAGTTTAATTCTGGCAATCGCTCAAGAAACCTGCCGCTGTCCGTGCCCCTCCAACATCACTGGGAAAACTCATTGTTCAGACACACATGAGCCAGATGCAGAGGCTGCCTGTGAACAATGAAAAAAGAATTTCCAAGTAACAGGTAGTCACCTGCTACTGAAAGCCAGTCAGGTTTGCCCTGCCTTCTGGCAGCTTGGAAACCGCCCTGCCATAGGCTTAGTTGATAAGACACTAACTTGCCTCTTTACAAAAGCTTGTCACAAAGTTATTTTTCATTGAAAAATTAGCACTGCTTATACTTCTGTTATTGCTATGATCTGGACATGGGGTTTCCCAGAGGACTATGGATGACAACCTTGGTCCCCAGCCTTTGGCAGTAATGGGAAGTGGTAGAATTTTCAAGAAGCAGGGCTTAACAGCACCATCTACTTGCTTAGCAGTTTTCATGTTGGGTATTATTAGCCACAATCATCATGCTTTGTAATATATCTCTGGATTTTACTCCTCTCCATAAATTTATATCCTTGGACCAAGCCTCCTGCTCCCACCTTATCTCTCTAGCTTGCTACTGACTGGCACCATGCTTCCTGTGAATCAAAGGTGGATGTGTATACTTGTCAGATACTACTTTAAGTTTGTGCTACATGACACACTTAAAATCAGTCCTGTGGTACAATGGGTGGTATCTGAGACAACAGGAAACTCACTCACTCACTCACCCTTAAGTAATCAGAAGCTTTGAAACAGGAATAAACTAACTCAAATTGGATCTAAAGCTAATCTCATTTATGTTTTGTCCTTTATGAATGAAACATTGCCCTTATCTATGAGAGAAGACACTTTCTAAAATGTCAAAATTATTAGAATCTATATTGGTTTAGGAAAATGGCAGTAGTAAACTCTACTCTAGGGCCTATGACCTTTCCAGCCACAGTGCTCATCAAGGCGTGGATGTCCACCTGTTGAGGAGGCATTAAATCTAATTGGAGAACTCTTAGTTACCATCAAGATGAAAGTGCCATCATCATACCTTTGGGGATATCTTGTCATTGTTGTGGTTCAGAGGCTTTCCAGCTGGGTCAGACTATCGGTCGCTTTTCTCCCTTGGCAGTTTGCGTAACCCCTTCCGGTAGTTATGCCAGTCCTTAGGGAGGAGGCCTCCAGGTTAGCTCCAGCTCAATTCCACTAAGTCCTGTATCTGAAGTGTATGCTATCTTTGGCAGCATGGTCTTGTCTTCAAGTTCTAGGAGGTAACCATGGGCAGTGGCTTTAGCCGATAATTGCCTTGGGAGTATCTTGAGCCCTCACGATCAACAACTTAAAGGGGAGACTCCCAACCTTGGCATTGGGATTTTTGCTAGATGTCCATTATCAAACTACATTTAAAGTGTATGGACACACACACACATACATACACACACACACACACACTTTTTTTTAAGTAAGCACTTCAGTTCTCTGTGAAAAATAAAGTCCTAGAAAAGGCAGGAGTGTTCCCTTAGATAGATGAGCAGAATGTTTCCAGGAAGAGACTGGACACCTCAGCGGACATCTGCTTTGATGCCCGTGGTGACCAGATGCTAGAAGGGGGAGCCCTTGCTGGAGGGTGAGCCTCCCAAGCTCCAAGGCTAATAAGGTTCTGTCTGGTTGCAGAACCTGGCCCCTGTGAGAAACAGCTTGGTGCAGATGGTCCCACTCTGGATCTTCAGAGAGGCAGCTTTGAAGACGGAGGTTTTAAAAAGATGAGTCAATATCTTGACATCATATGGAACTTGATGGCTAGTAGTTGAGGTCAGTAACCCATCTGTGAGGAGTCTGGTAAAATTTGACCTAACGTTTCCCAGGGGAGTTTACTTCTAGTTCTTCCATCTGGGTTCTTATTAGATGTTGCTTTCATCCCAAACTCCAAAATGAAAACATCATGTAGGAAGCCAGGTAAGCGTTTGAAACAATTTCAAAGCAATAGAACACTGATTGAAAACCCTTGTCACAGGATCATATTATCCTACTGCCACATTAACTCCCTCCAGAGAGCTTGCAGCCAGGTCTGAGAAGATGGCTTTGTTGGCAAAAGGCTTGCCCTGCAAGCACGAGGACCTGATTTTGAGCCCCAGATTCCACGTGTCCTTGTCGGCCTTCGCTGTCTACTGGACACAGCCCACAGTCATCTGAGAGGAGAAACCTCAAATGAGGAGCTGTCTCACTCAGGTTGGTCTGTTGTCACGGCTCTGAGGGATTAACGATGGAGATGGGCTCATCCCAGTCTGGGCAGCACCATTCCTTAGCAGGTGGTTCTGGGATGTATAAAAAATTCCAGCTAACTAACTATGAGCCAGAGAGTGAGCCAGCAAGTAGTGGTTCCTCCACGGTTCCTGCTTCAAAGTTACTCCTTGAGTGATGGAAGTTCAGTGATGGACTGTGACATGGAAATATAGCCCAAAGCAACCCTTTCCCTCCAAGTTGCTTTTGGTCAGCGTGTCTTATCACAGCAACAGATTGAAAGCAGGAAATCAAGTAAGAAATGCAGGAATGGTGGCATACACTTGTAATCCCAATTCTAGGGAGGTGCTGACAGATAGGACCCCCTGGGGCTTCTGGGCAGCCAGCATAGCCTTTTTTGTGCCAGCTTCAGGACAATGAGGAACATGTCTCAAAAACAAAACAAAACAAAGCAAAATGTGAATTGCACTCAAAGAGCATTCCAGAGATTGTACTCTGGCCTCCACACATGTGTGCAACCCTTATGCACATACGCATTCCCAAACATGTATACACAACTCCAAACATGTGTACCCATAAGCCACAAGCTTACACATACACACACACACATACACACACACACAAAGAACAGCTTATAATCAGACCTAATCATGGGCACCTTGCCCTCTCAAGTGGTCTGTGGAACTCAGGATCACTTAAGTACAACATGAAGACTGAGCATGGCTTGGAGCTAGAGGTTCAGCTCAGGCTTCCCCATGCCTAACTCTTGCCAGCACAAAGCTAGGAAAATGTCTGGTTTGTCTCCATGTTTGAAGTGGGAAGTGGGGGTCAACCCTCTTAAAAACCTTCTCTTTTTTCTCATCCTGTACCTCTGTCATTTCTGAGGCTCTGGATCAGTGTAGCCTGAGGTTTCTCTGTTTCTTCACCCTTTTTCCTTCTAGAGAGAGTTAGGCTGGTCTGCTTTCCCATGTCAGGACTTCCATATCTCTTCCTTTGTTCCCATTGTGTATCTAACAAACAGTGGGTGATACTAGGCCAGTCATTATTTTAAGTACTTACAAAAGTTTTTTCATTTAGTTTAATTCACACAATATTCACTACATCCCTATGAGATAAGAACTGTTATACTTATTTTATAGATGGGGAAACTGAGGCATAGTAATTTAAGCAATTTTCCCAAAGTCACCAAGCTGCTGAGTGAAAGAGCCAGGACTCGAAACCAAGTATACATATACATAACCCCCCCCCCCCCCCGCCCACACACACACAGTTGTGGTCTTTGGATTATATATAAGGAAATATTAACTTGGAGTAATATAAAAATACAGTATCTGGTTTATGTTAGTAAATTTGCAGTAGGATTGTTTGGAAAAGCAGTTCTAAAAGAAAGGAAATGGCTCAGAGTACTTTTGAGTTGCATAAACATTTGAGCAGCCAACAATCACTCTTGACTTCAGCTGAAGGAGGACAGATTTCTGTTGGTCTGTACTTGAGTGATAGTGTTACACACACAAGCTTGCTGGAAGTTGCAGCAATATGATTTTTCTACTTGGTATAGCTATGTAGCATGGAGAGTTTTGAGTCCTTTTGTGGCTTGATGCATGTAGCCCAGGAAAGTCCGTCTATATTTTCTTCCTTCTCTTAAGAAGCAGATTCTGTAACTACTTAAACATCCACTTAAACAGTTGCCTTGGGGCAGATAAGCATGGATTTGGGAGTATGAGGTATTTGGAAGGCAAGCTAGTGTGACGTAATGCAATAGGTTGGAATCACGACTGTTCCTGCTTCCTGGCTACCATGAAGTAAAGAACTTCCTCCTTGACATGATCTCCCACCAATACCTTGTCCACCAGGACATGCAACTATGGACTAACTCTGAAACCATGCACCAAGGTAAACCTTTCCTCCAGTGAACTGTGTCAGACATTTTGTCACAGTGATGGAAAGTCCAACTCATAAAAGTACAAGGAAGTAACAAGATTGAATCATAAGACTGCTGATAATTTTAAGTGTGTAAGTGTTTACCCGCCTGCATGTATGTGCACCACATGCGTGCAGTGCTCTTGGATGCCAGGAGAGGGCAGTAAATCATGTGGAACCAGAGCTACAGAGAAGGAACTGGAGCAACAGAGGGTTAGCGTGCCATTATGTGTGTTCTGGGAACTGAGCGCTGGTCCTGGGCAAGAGGTGTGAGTGCTCTTAAACCCTGAGCCATTTCTGCCCATTTCATGGAGCTTAGCTTAAAGAAGAGATGAGAATGTGTAAGTTGTTCTGAGAGCTTGTTGGCATTAGCTGAGGCTCACTATATACTTCTGTTAGCCCTGTCTGTGCCTTGACACTTTAGCATTACCAGCAAAAACAAATACTCAGAATGTCTTTTCACTGAAAAAAAAAAAAAGGAAAATATTTTCTTTTCAAAATTTAACTTGAATTTTGAGTTCAGGAAGGAATGCTTCTGTGTTGATGATCACATTTTGTTTGTTTTTCGAGTTAGGGTTTCCCTGTTGTAATTCTGGCTTGGCCTAGAACTTATTATGTAGACCATGCTGACCTCGAACTCACAGAAATCTGGTTGCCTCTGCCTCCAGAGTGCTGGGATTAAAGGTGTGCACCACCACCACCTGGCAGATGACCACATTTTAAAGAATCCGTGTCTCATAATAAAGGTGGTAATTTACCCATTATAGGACCTGATGTTAGGAAATGCTGTGGCTGCAGCTTTCTCAAAAGAAAAGGCCTTTGTTTACATCTTGTTCCTCTTGGCTATTGCATTTAATGTTTTCAGCAAAGTAAGGTGATGGCCAATGTCCTTAATATATCTTTCTTTAAAATTTTAAAAATTACATTAATTAATTAGTGAATTAATTAACTCTGTATATGTTTATGGTTGTACTTGTGCCATGTACAGAGCACAACTTTTGGGAGTCAGTTCTCTCCTAGCCTGTGGGTTCTGGGGATCAAAGTCAGGTTGTCAGCCTTGGCAGCAAGCACCATTACCCCCGAACCATCTTGACAGTGCTTTATATACCTTTCTTTTCTTTCACCTTTCTTTCTTTCTTTCTTTCTTTCTTTCTTTCTTTCTTTCTTTCTTTCTTTCTTTCTTTCTTTCTTTCTTTTCTTTCACTTTTCTTTCTTTCTTTCTTTCTTTCTCTGTCTCTCTCTCTCCTTCCCTCTTTCCCTCCCTCCCTCCCTCCTCTTTTTTCTCTTCTTTCTTTCTTTCTTTCTTTCTTTCTTTCTCTCTCTCCTTCCCTCCCTTCCTCCTCCTCCCCTCCCTCCCTTCTTTCTTTTCTTTTCTTTCCATCCTGTCCCTTCCCTTCTTCCTTCCTTCCTTCCTTCCTTCCTTCCTTCCTTCCTTCCTTCCTTCCTTCCTTCCTCCCTCCCTCCCTCCCTCCCTCCCTCCCTCCTTTCTCTCTCTTTCTCTCTCTCTCTCTCTTTCTCTCTGTCTCTTTCTTTCTTTCTTTCTTTCTTTCTTTCTTTCTTTCTCTCTTTTCTTTCTTTCTTTCTTTCCTTCTCTTTCTTTCCCTCCCTCCCTCCCTCCCTCCCTCTCTCTCTCTCTCTCTTTCTTTCTTTTGACAGGGTTTCTCTGCATATCCCTGGCTGTCTTGGAACTTGCTCTGTAGACTAAGCTGGCTTTGAATTCACAGAGCTCTACCTGCCCCCCAAGTGCACCACCACCACCTGCCTATGTACCCTTCTTAAAAATGTTTTTCCATTCATGTTAGCCTCCTCTCAGAGTATTTTTGTTTTCATATATGTTATATGAAACATGGTTTTGGTCTACTTTTTATATTTATTCCATTTTCTCTCCTAAATATAATTAAAATCTAAGTAAAAACCAGTCAGTCAGAATAGTTTCTTGTGTATTTATAGAGGTTTATTTTTCTTTTCTTTTCTTTTTTTTTTTTTTTTTTTTTAGTGCTAGGGATAAAACCCAGGGCTGCATGCATCCCAAGGCAGACAGTGATTTAGACCTTATTTTGACCTGTTAAAGCATCAAATCACTCTTGAGTACCTGAGAGTAGGCATTGCAACATTGTCATGATTCTCTTGACCAGAGAATTGTGTGTACTTATTCTCAAAGGAAAGCAGCATTAGAAATTATTTTCCTAATACTAATGAATGAAAAAGGAGAAATCTATACTATATGAATACTATATAAATCTGTATTTGTGTTTAATTACTAAGGTAAAAGCTCAAGTTTAAATTTGGTTTCAAATGTACCATAATTAGTGCACAAAAATTAATGTCAATGATATTTTATCTAGGTGGTAATCTTCACAGCATGTTTCTTAGTCTATCATATGTATGAATCATATGTATGAATGGATCACTCCACACCCCTATGATGCAATGAACTGCTACAGTCCTCAGTTACTGGTGGTGATACTAAGTCAAGGCTAGACTGTGTGTGTGTGTGTTGGTGTGTGTTGGTGTGTGTGCACATGTACCAGGACCCAAATCAAGACAGTTTAGAACCAGAGTTTATACTATTAACTACAATGTTGTTTTGTTTTCTTGAAAAACAAGTGATTTGTTCTTATGAAATCATGGAAAGTGAGATCTTTCTGGCTGTTTTCATTTTAGTGGTTTTTTGTTTCATGGTAGACAGCTCAGTAGGTCTTGAATTCCAAGGAGATCCATAACTGTCTAGAGTTTGAGTGTTCATCATCAGTATTGGTTATGGTAGAAGCTCTTGACAATTTAATCTATCTATCTATCTATCTATCTATCCTCTATCAATCATCTATCTATCATCTATCTATCATCTATTTATCATCTATATATATATATCATCTTTCTAGCATCCATGAATGGTAGCCATGAATAAGACATGGTTGGCTAAGTCATTTCTATAATATCCTTCTCTCTTCCTTTGCTTCCTTAATTTCATTTTAAATTGCATACACAAACATCATTTGAATCATTTTAGTATTATTTTCAATGCTATTGTTCTGAGTTTCTGAGTTTATTTTGTGGACGCTTGGCCTTCTTGTGCATTTAAGCATCATACTACGCCCTTTCTTTGAGTCCTAAGACATATCGATTGACTCTCATTACTGCTTTACACTCAGGGGAAGAAACAGGGAAGGAGCTGTTTAGGCATCTGACGACTTAGGGAGTAGAGAGAGAGCTGTCTTTGTATGAAAAGAAACATAGTTTATAAAAACACATATCTTCTGGCTATCAGTGCCCCTCCCCCATCACCATCACCACCGCCACCATCACCAGTCAGAGGGTTGTGGCTTAGGCATAAAGGCAGGTCCAGATGCTTCAGCTGGGTGTGTAGCAGTTACTCTGTGAGCCACTGAAGTCCTGCTCCCAAAGAAAGCCAGCTGATGCAATTCTGTCCAAGGCCCCTGCAGCAGAGCTTTTTGATAGACTCTGCCTTTTAATTTTTATCTTCAGTGTGTTGGAATTGAGAATAAAAGTTCTCGTCCTTGATGCTGTCTCTGATGATTCTGCAAATAAGTGTCATGGACAGTTCCTTAAAGCATGTTCTTTTCCCCAGATGGTCTTTTATTTCCTTAAACATCCTCTTTACATAGCTGTAATAATACATAACTTACTAATACATTATATAATCTTGAAGCTATCTTCTAGCCTCATAACGGAATGTGGAATTCTAAAATTTGACATCTATCATTATGTATGCTTGACATTTACATTTATAGAATTTTGGATACAACATAAATAAAATATGCTAAAACACACACTTTTTCTTTCTCTTTGGACAAGGATGTTATTGTTCTCACTTAAAGATATCTAAATATTTTTCCTTATACATCCTAGTGGTTTTCATTCCCAGGAAGATAAAATCAGAAATATTATTCTCAGAGAGACTTCTTTTCTGTCACCAGATTCTTAGGCCAAAGAGAAGCTGAGTTACTCCAGCTCCTGTTGAATGCAACCAAAGGCCTTGGCCGTGATGAAATCAAGACCCAACGGTCACCATAGAAACCACAGTGGAGAGACAGATAGAGTTTCGAAAGGGAATTGTTGCCTGGGACAGAGAAACAGGTAGGAATTTCTGAAACCCTTTGGTCATAAATTAAACTTTGCAATTGCAGGGAATCCTTAAGAATTGCGTGGAACCTGTCTAGGGAGAGAAGAAATAAAACATCTTCACTTATCAGAGTTGTTTATACTATGCAGTGGCCTTGGGGCTTGTAGAAGGAGTTATTCTGTGCTGGAGCTTGCTGAAGATAGCACTCGAAAGCTACCAAGACGAGAAAGGAAAACCAACTTGGCCTTAGAATTGAAAGATACTATTTCTGCATTTTGGAGAGGAGAGAATCTGTCACCTAAAGACTGTGCTTGTTTGGTTTTGAAGGATCAGGTAGTCTAGTCTTTAAAGAGTTTGTACTGGAGGAGGGTGTCAAGCCTGCCTGCTCCTTTGGAATTTCACTTGCCTTTTATCTTCCTTCCAATAACTTTTACTCTTAAAAGCATTGGTGATAAGATCGAGAATGCTAAGCGATGTCACACCTCCTTGCCTTAAAATTTTTGTTTTATTTATTATCATGTGTGTGAGAGTGTGGCTCCCATGGTGCCAACTTTGGGGAGTCAATTCTCTCTCCTTCCACCGCAGGCTCTCAGGACTGAGCTCAGATCATCAGACTTTGTACCGAGTGCTTTTGCAAGCTAAGCCATCCTGTCAGCCTTTTTGCGCATTTAAAATTATTTTAAAAGGTTTATTTTATTTTTATTTCGTACGTGTGCAAGGTGTGTCTTTGTGTGTGTGTATGTGAATGAAGGTGCCTGAGGGAGCCATAAGAAAAAGTCATCTCTGTGGCTGGAGTTACAGGGCTTTGTGAGTTGCCTGACGTGGGTGGTGGGAACTGAGCTTGAGTCCGCTGCCAGAGCTTTCAGAGCTCTTAAATATGGAGGTGTCTCTCTAGTTTGTCCTTCGAGCTTTTGATGGGAATGTTTATCTAGTGCTCGGGACAGTAGACACAGTTGTGACATCCACTGTCTTTGTCCCCTGTACTAAATAATGTACGACTGAACTGCTGCACGGCTTAAGGAAATTTAAAAAAAAATGAAATGATGAAGTGTGAACATAAGTGTAAACATGGCTCACAGCAGGCCAGCTTCTCAGCGCAGAAGTCACTAAGGACACCTGTGTTTTATCTTGTCATAGTACTGGAGCAGCCCACAGGCGTGGAGATATGTAAGCAAAGGCACAGAAACAGCTTACCTGGAGGTTCTCTGCTGCATCTCTTCCTTTCTTCCCTCCTTCCCTCACTTATTCAGAGTTCAAACAGAAGGGAGGTAATTTACATACTATTGATGCCCCCAAAAGAATTTTGACTTCAAACAATTTCCCATGTCTTGTGCTAGAGTAAATAGTTGATTGATGTATTCATTGCAACTAAATGGGCGAAGGAATTATTAATGATTAGTGAGTTATTGTGGAGGATTGCCCCAGGCTAGAGAATATGCCATCACAGAGCCAGGATCCTTTCCCTCTCCCCCAGCTTTTGAGGAAAACTGTGTGGCATTGTTGACTATTTATAGCCTTTTTTTGGGGGGGGGGAGGCGGGGAGACTGTTCATGCATTTTATTACTGAAAGAAATTGGAAATAGCACAATTTGCAATAAATTGAATTTTAGCCTGGCGGAGCCTTGAGCACTGGATTCCAAGGTTAATTTTATTGGTGTTGAGTCAGATTTTGCACAAGAACCCACTTCTCAGAAGCTTCGCACCGCAGATCCAATCCTACCTTGACTTACTGGAGCTCACCACTGTTTCATTGCTTATTACCGACTCTCAGTTACAGACCCAACAATAGGAACCCCTTGCTCCCAGAAATGCTTCCTAGAGAGATGGGATCGGTAGTGTTTCTAATTTGGGCTACATTGCTTCTTTGAACATTTATGGAATTTAAAATGATTTGGTGACTGTTGAAAATAAGGAGAGGTCAGAATCACCAGGCTGTAGAGAAGAAAAATCTCTTGTTAGACTTTTCAAAAGCCGAGCTGTGTGCTGAATAGCGAGACTCAGATTTGCTTTGTCAGATGATTTCTTGGCTAGGGCAGGTTTACTATTAGCTAACATTCCACAAGCCGTATTATTCCCCAAACATTCCCATGCATCTGTGATGTGAAGAATAGACACTTTTGTGTGTCAGTGGCTTCCATTTGTCGTCAGACAGGCACAGCGCACCAGCTTCTCAGGTATTTCTTTAAATGTATGACGCAAAAAAAAAAAAAAAAAATCAAATTTATAAATTAACATAAACCATCCAGTTGACACAATAAAGATAAGAAACGGTTTAAAAGAAACCAATTCCTACAGACATCCTCAGACCAGTAAGTCTTGTGTTACCATCGCACAGGAAAATCTGATGACCGAGTAGCCGTCTTCAAGAAAAGACCTGGAATTACTTAGTTATCCAGACAACAAGCTGATGGGTAGTGAAGCAATGATTCCGTTAGTACCAGCGACACCGTTTGATGGCACAGTCGCTTCGGCGTGAAGGGCCATTCAGACACATTTGCACTCCGGTGACCCGGTCAGTGACTCAGCATTCCCGTTTGAAGGGACTGAAGCTCAAGTTGAAAAATATTTCTCTAGTGCAGTAATCATCTGGTACTGACTGACGCCAGCAGCTGCCAACGTGGCCCTCCCTTTCACCAGGAACTCCAGGGTCCGTGGCTAAGCCTCTGACCCATGACTTGGGAGAACAAGAGAACAAATGGGTAAGAGAGTAAAGATGAGCGAGTAAACACAGTCCCTCCCTGTTTAACCCTACGCAGGACTCAGGTGCCACACTCCTTCTCTTCCAGCCTGACGCCAGAGCAGTGAGACCTCTCAGCTTCCCCCGAAAGGAGCCCTCTTCCGAAGGGATTTCTGCAGTCGCGGTGGCGGGGCGTCTGTCTCTTCTCTGGGCACTTTCTCGTCATCTACGGGCATGCTGCAATTCTCAGACGTCCTGGGTATTTGAAGGAACTCATCAGTGCCACGCTGTAGAGAACTATTATTCAATGTGGCCCGGGCTCCTCTAAAATAGCTCCCTCCCTCATCCTAGCCAGAGTTGCATCATCTTCTTATTCTTATTTGTAGATCGTTTTGTGCTGTAGCCTTCACTGGGTGAAGAGTAGACATGCTCTTTTTTTTCCCTTTTGTTGAAAATAGATTCTTTCTCACATAATATATCCCAATTATGGTCTACTCCTTCCAGTTCTTTCCCACCGCCCCTGCAATCCAAATCTTCTCCCTTTCTGTCCCTCATTAGGCATGTAAGGGATAGCTAATAAAATATAACAAACTAAAATATAAAAAGATAAAACAAAATCAATCACACCGAAGTTGGACAAGGCAAATAACAGAAGGAAAAGATCCCAAGAGAAAGCTCAAGATCAGAGACCCACTCATTCGCATGCTCAGGAGTCCCACAAAAATACTGAGCTGGAAGCTATAATATATACACGAAGGACCTGATACAGACCTGAACAGACCCTGTGTTTGCTGCCTCAGTTTCTGTGAGGTCATAAGAGCTTCGATCATGTTGACTTAGAGGCTCTTGTTCTCCTGGTGTCCTCCGTACCCTGTGGCTCTTACACTCTTCTTACCTCTTCTTCTGTGGGGTTCCCTGAGCCCTGAGGGGAGGATTTGATGGAGACATCTTATTTAGGTCTGCGTGTTCCAAAGTCTGTCATTTTCTGCATAATGTCTGGCTGTGGGTCTCTGTATTTGTTCCCATCTGCTGCAGGAAGAAGCTTCTCTGATGATGGTAGGGCAAAGCACAGTTCTATGAGTGTAGTAGAATGTCATTAAAAGTCATTTTATTGCTATGTGTTTTTTTTGTTTGTTTGTTGTAGACCAATAGTAATTGGTTTTACCCTAGGACCCTGGGATATCTACTCTCTAGTTCTTGGCCACAGAAGCAGTGTCAGACATGAGTTCCATCTTGTGGCATAGGCCTTAAGTCTAATCAGATATTGGCTGGTCACCCCCACAGGCTTTGTGCCACCTTTGCTGTAGCATATCTTGCAGGCAGGACACCACTGTAGCTTTCTTGTGCCTGTTTGGTGTTTATGTTTCTCTTTTGATAGCATGCAAGGAACCTTCCCATACCAAAGAAGCTAGAACATAGGGGTGAAGGGAATAGGCACAAATGTTTGACAACTACTTAGTCAAACAACCATGTTCACAGGATGCTTGAAAGAAGCTAGGGTAATCAGGATTCTAATTTTCTGAGTTAAGCTCCAAATCAACTCAGTTGATCTTAACTTTAGTGGCCATGAAACACTTAAACTAGAGTTAAGAAAGCAAATTAACTCAGTTGATCTTAGTTTAGAGTCCCTGAGACACTCGGGTCACATATGCAAATCAAGCATGCATAAAATATTAGGGGACCTACACCAACCATAAGAACCGTAACAGATGGCGTAAGTCTTCATGAAAAGAATCAAAAGTGGTGGAAAACATAAAGGGAAATGCTTTTCTCTTTTCAACATGCCATTAATTAAATTATTACACAAAGTAGTGTTCGTGAGTCTCCCATCTTGTTTTTGTTTCCTCTTCAAACAAGTGCTGGCTTTATTATCTGAAGGTGTCTGGAAATTGTTTTCCTTGGAATTTGATTTTTATCTCCGTCATAATTATAGCGGAGGAAGCATACTATGATTCTGAAGACATGCGTGCTAGTTGACTAAAAACTATTTGGGGACAGGGGGCGATGGGTTGTATTGAATTAGTCCTGGCCTTGTAGTTAGAAGAATGAATGGCTCTACTTATCTTTTGAGTTTCTATTTTCCCTTTTAAAATATATTTTAAATGGTGTGGGTGATCGAACCCAAGGTCTTGTTTATGTGAACTGCATGGTTTACCCCAGCCCATGTACCTTTCTATCTGTAAAAAAAACAATGATACCTGATATAAACTAATTTCCATCATCTAGGTGTGATCTAAAGCACCTTATATAGTCCCGGACATACATGGTGGACATTCTTTAAATACCATTGCTTCAGTGGAGAACTAGGAAGAATACTTCATCTGTAAGATTCTGTGACTTCTCAGAACCTCATGTAGAATTTCAAGTTTTTAGGTAGTCACATTTAAAAGGCAGAGTTGTGTTTAAATTAAACTTCCTATTATACCTAACCTCATCTACCCAGTATATTTCATTTCAACATCTAAATCAATATCAATACATAGTTTTCTTGTATATGTCTATATAGTTTCCAGGTGTATACGTGTGTGTACAGATTCAGACATGTATGTACATGTACATGAGGAGGTCCGAAGTTGGATGTCTGTTTTTATTATTCCATTTTATTGA
This sequence comes from Cricetomys ansorgei, assembly GCA_026225945.1. Lineage (NCBI taxonomy): Eukaryota > Metazoa > Chordata > Mammalia > Rodentia > Nesomyidae > Cricetomys > Cricetomys ansorgei. Next base: position 5,972,052 of record JAMJFZ010001089.1, on the reverse strand, counting down.
GGCAAGGCCTCTCTCTGAATGGTGACCACCAATTCTAGCTAGTCTAGCTAACCAGTTTACTCTTGACACCTAACCTCTGCTTCTGAGTCTTAGGATTACAGGTGCCTGACATACCTACCCAGGTTTTAGGTGAATTCTGGGAATTTGAACTCCTGTCCTCATGTTTGCACAATGAGTGCTTTACCCACAGCCTGATGCTAATCTTTTGATGTGATCTTTTACTTGTTATCATTATAAAGACTTTGAAATTTGGTACTTATTTTCCACTTTCAGAAGGTCTCAGTTTGGAATAACCACATTTAAATCATGCAGTTATCTCCCATGGCTGATGGTTTCCTTTGTGGGAAACATCATTTTGGAAAGCAGGTCTATGCTTGCTAGGGACATAGAAATGTTAACTGTTTTTTTCCCACGGTGACTCCAAGTAGCCACAAGGATTTACCACGGGAACTAATGGTTCTTAACTTGGGATCTTTTGCTTCCCAGAAAACATTTATCAAATGTGGGGAATGGTTTTGGTCATCATAACTGGGGAAAGGGTTTGCTGCCATCACCTAGACTCTAAGGATAAAGCTAAACATTTTACAATGCAAAGAACAACTTCCTCTGTCCCAAGGAAGAATGATCCAGTCCAAACTATAGTTCTCACGTTGAGAAATCTTGGTTGACAGAGAATCACGGGCTGGACAGTGAATATGGGACATTGGCTTCTATAATGGGCAGACATTGGCTGCTATAGAGATGCTTTCTCTCCCTTGCTGAACAATCTTTGAATATATGTTGAGTTTCTGCAGTTCATGATAGTACGGTCGCAGCCATCTGAGCAAAGACGTATGAGATCTCTTCTGCCTCAGTATTTATGATGCTTGGTAGATGGCACAGTCTTTAGAACGATAAACATTATCCAGGTGTAAGGATCAAAATCAGAAGTTGGAAAATGTGCTGGAGAAACACTTACAATGCTTTTTTACTCATACGACAGAGAAACCAAATCACAGACTGGTAGCCTTCTGGTCAAGCACGAGGGCTCCACGAGGGACCAGTCTTGAGAACATGCGAGCAGTTTATAAGAAGGTAGCTATGTGTTTGCCGTTCAGAGTTTTCAGACTGATGACCTTCAGTTAACTTAACTTAAACACATACATTTCTCTTTCCATCATTACTTCCACCCTTGTAATCCAAGAGTTCTGGGTGGAATTCTTAAATTATTTATTATCGTTACTGTTAATCAGCAATGCTGGTGATAGATCCCAAGGCCTTCCTCATGCTAAGCAAGTACTCCTCTACAGAATGAAGGCTCTACAGAATGGGGATTCTGTATGCTGCGTGTGAGCCATGCTACATGTGTGGCTTTCATTTTTATTTTATTTCATTTATTTTCATTTTTATTTTGTTTGTATGTGCCTGGGATGTGTGTCTGTGTGCTGTGTGTGTGCCTGGTGCCTGCTGGAGGCCAGAAGAGGGTATTAATATTAAGTCCCTTAGAACTGGAGTAACATCCGGGTGTGAACTGCCCTGTGGGTGACTGGAAGAGAACCTGGGTCCTCTGGAAGAGCAGCAATAGTTCTCAACTGCTAAACCTTTTTCTTCAGCACTGCTTTGTGTATTTGAATGGTGCCAGTGTTTCTACACCAATCAAACAAAGTAAGAAGAATAGTAACTAAATTCAAAGGGTAAAATGTCATACGTAGATTAATATGAATGAGATCAGGAAAAGCAAACACACTTTTCTCTGTTAGAGACAGTGTTTACATTTTCTATGGCTACATAGCCAATTATGGCACTCACGGCTTAAAGGAACAGGAGTTACTATCTTATCTTGGCTACAGGTCAGGAGTCTGGGTGTGACTTACTCTGTGTTCTCTGCTGAGAATCTTGACAGACTGAAATCCACTCCTCTGGGGCTGACTTCCCTTCCAGGACTGGGTGTTGCAGAGTCCCATGCCCTCTGGTTGCAGGACTGTGGCTTTCAGCTCTCGAAGGCCACTTGGGGGTTCCTGTCCCATAGCCCTGTTTACATGTTTGATTTCATCAGGAAGTAAATGCTATACTGCTGCAGCCCTCTCTGGGGTCTCCCACCTCTGACCACACAACTCTAGGAACATTCATGGAACCAGGGCTTTCTTTCCATTTGCATGATGGGGTAGGGACTTTAAAACCCAAGAGTTTTGCAGATGCGAAAACCTTTGCCTTATAACATGTGTGTAAGAGAGATAGCTCATTACTGTCACAGACTCTTAAGGAAGGGTTTCTACAGGATGGGTATATCATAATAAAGAGACTTTGGGGTCATTTAAGGACACTGCTTACCAAAGCTAGAGTAGCTCAGGTATTTTAAACTTCTAAATAACAATAGAATTCAGTAATGAAAAAAAATCTGAGATGTTTTCTTCTTGTTCTTGCATTTGTCTACCGTTCTTCTTCCAAATCTCTGTATATTCAGATTCATAGCTGAACTTAACGCCTGTCTTGTTGGCAGCCTGAACCTACTCACATTTCTTGCTATCCTTCATATGTTCGAATTTATTATCTCTTTGGTAAATGCTGGACTATTCTGATCTCATTGATTCACTGTTTTAGTGGATCCTCAAGACGGAAAGAAAATGAGCAGATTCTCAGACCACACCGTCCTGAATTAGGTTTTCCCGTTTATCTGTGAGTGTTATCAGGACATGATACCGGGACAGAAGAAGGCAGGCTGTCTTTGAAAATATTGGTTCCGCACATTCTTCCATTTCTGCTGAAAAAGCCTGATCCTGTCATGATTTGTCAGCTCTTCCCAAACCTACATGATGCCCAACTGAGGCGGATACATGAGACACGACTCCATTGCAAACAAATGAGAACTGTGCTCCTTTATTTCTAACTTAAGAACTGGAGTCCTGTAGTTTTTGGCTTTGTTTTCTTTTCAGGAAAAACAAAGATGTCCACAGTGACCCAATATGAGAAATGAGTGGTTTGTGTTTTTGTTTTTAAATTAGAGATTTCTCACTGTGACTCAAACAGTGTTACATGCATTTGTTGTTTGAGTTTGCTTAGACTGGTGATGTTGTGTATCAGTGTTGCTACTATAAACCTACTGCGTTTCCAACACTAGTTTAATGTCAGTCTGTACCAGTTTTGGATTCTCCATTCATAAAAAACAAACAAACAAACAAAAAACCAACTCAGAAATGCATTTCCAAGATTTCTAAATGTTTGTAGCATTTGGTACTAGTTAAAGAATTAATATAGAGACCAACTCAAATAGCTCATAGTTTAAAGGCATATCATCTTTAAAATAATATTAACTATGTTTCAACCAAAATTACAACTGCATCAGATAAAGTAAGAACTCACAGGATGTCAGAATGAAACAGTATATTGGGGTGATTTTGCTTATGGGATTGTGTAATCAATGTGTTATGAGCATGTGTGTGTGTGTGTGTGTGTGTATTGTTTTATATCCTGTCCTAAATGGCAAGATGCACTAGTTAGACTGGTTCCTAAACACAACTACACTCTGGGCTGGGTGTCCATGAAACAGATAACTTTATGCAAACTGCCTTACATTATGACTAAACTCACTCTTGTTATTACTTTGCAGTAGCATGGCTTGGGAGTTGAATTATGTGTTCTCGTGATTTCTACACAGATTGCAATTTCGTTTTCATAAAACCTGCCCCCTCTTTCTTAGTTGAGTTATAATGGACCTAAGAGAAACTACATAAATTTTAACTTTACAAACACGCACACACACTCTTCTTTTGGTGTGGTTGTGTTTGGAATAGAACCTGGGGCCTTGCTAGGCAAGCACTCTACCACTGAGCTGTGACCACAGCCATGCACACTTTCTTATTGTTTTTTTGTTTTTTGAGATAGAGTTTTTCTGTTGAAACTATGGCTGTCCTGGAACTCACTCTGAAGATCAGACTGGCCTGGAACTCACAAAGATCTGCCTGCCTCTGCCTCCCAAGTGCTGGGATTAAAGGTGTGTACCACCACCACCTGGCGCATGCGCACTTTTAAAGCCACCATCAAATAAAGATAGCAAACATTTCTGTCATATGCTATTTCTTCCCTCACGCCTCTTGGAAATACACATAATAGACGTACTCCCCACTCAGTGCACAGCTCCTCATCAGTGCGTGTTTGTCCCTACTTACTTTCTAAAGGGTTTTTTTTTTTTTTGTTGTTGTTGTTGTTTTGTAACTGGAATCATTCAGTATGCATTACTCTTTGACTGGCCTCTCTCACTGAGCAGAACAGTTTGGAGATTTATCCACATTGTTGCATACACTAATAATTCATGTCTCTCCATCATGGAGCATTACATGGATATGTTTTCTCTCATTTTTTTATGACCAGAAACAGAGGTGCTGTGAATGCTCTCATATTTAAGGAAGTCATATTTGTTGATTGGTTTTCTCATGAATCAGTGGCTGGTAGCAGCGTGAAGAGATTGTACGGCACATGGATTGTTAAGATTGGAAGGTAAAATGTCACTTATAGGCTGTCGTGTGTGGATGTGTGCTCCTCGGCGGTATGCTGGCTTGGGGAGCTGTAGACCCTTCGGGGGATGGGACTTGGCTGGAGGGAAAAAAATGATCTCTGAGGGGTGGGCCTTGAGTTTTAAAGGCTATCCAGTCTTCCTGTCCTCTCCTGTCCATGCTTCCTGTTGTCCAGCGATGTAATGAGGTGACATAACCACATGCCCCCACTACCATGGAGCTGTCTGCTGCTATGCGCCCCCCCCATGTCTCCTTCCCCACGATGGCTGATATCTCTTTCAAATGGTGTGACAAAACAAACCCTCCCTCAAGCTGACTTTGCGAGGTATTCTACAGCAACAGGTAAAGCAAACAATACAGTTGCAATTCAGGCGATGGTTGAGTTGCTGTCCAAAGCGTCCATCCCATTTACTGTCCCCACAGACATTGGGCTGGAGTTCTCCTTCCTCTACTGCCTTGCCAGCACTGGTTTTTAGCTAATACCAGTGCATGCGCACTGTCATTCTGTGGTCTGACTTGCCTTTGTTTGGCAGGCAGTGAAATTCAACATCCCTTCATGTTCTTACTAGCTGCCTTAGTTAGCTTTTGTTTCTGTGATAAAACACCATGACCAGAACCAACTTATGGAAGGAAGAGTTTATTTTGGCTGACACTATAGTCACTGAGCTATCTCCCCACCTCTGAAATACTCTGATTAGCCTAAGAAATCTGGAATGGCTGGCCTTTCTCTAAATGCCTGAGTTAATTGTTCTCAAAGTGTAACTCATTCTACAGCAGTTGATGTGCCCCGTGAGTGCCAGCTAAGAAGGTAGAGTTTGGACTTCAGGTTGATGGTCCTCTCATGATATCATCTCTCCCTCTCACCTCACTCATGACCCATTTCCAGCTCCTCCTCAGACAATTCAAAGACCACGATAAATCAGAATGATTTAACTAGCAACTCTCATCCATCATTTATCATCATAGAGGATACAGTAACCGGAGAACCTCATGAGCTAACTATGGTGAACTCCACTTTGCTGCAAGGTACATTTTCATGTAAGTGTGATGTGTATCATCAATGGATGTTAAAGGTACCAATACCTGAAACTGTAAAGAGAGCAACTCTCTCACTGTTGTTCTCAGGGTGACCAGTTAGTGGTCTAGGGATTGAGCCTCAGAGCAATAGTCAATTGTGATTGGGGGCTGGAGGCCTGGAGATTTGAGAGGTGATGGAAAGTCATTTTGAGGTGAGCACACATCACTTGTAATTCCTGCTATGGCACCACAGACATGCAGCTCATGAATGAGGAATGAGAATTCTCTCAGACAGTCCCAGGGGACGGTGTGCAAGGCACCCTCCGGTTTCTTCTGATTTTCCTTATGTCTTCCATTCAGGTTGGTTGTGGGTTATTTTTTGTTCTTTTTCTTCATCTCAGCAAATCTCCTGGGGAGAACATAACACAACATTAAGAAATGAAAAAAAAATTCTTATAAAAAATTTGAAAATTGAAATTTAAATATAATTACATCATTTCCCCCTCTCTCTGTCTCCCTCCAACCCTTCCCATGTATCCCCCGCCCCCTGCTCCCTCTCAAATTCATGGTCTCTTTTTAAAAATTGTGTATATATATATATATTTTTTTTTCATGTTCTTAACTATATAAATATAATCTGCTCAGTCTCTATAATATTACTTGTATGGGTATGATTTCAGGGCTGACCTGCTTCTTTTTATTGTAGTTTTCTTTAATCACCTGACAAGATAATGTTGCCGCATTTCTTATCATTGAACAGATACTAGTTTAAATCCCAAACCCCACCTGATTTGGGGGCCTAACACTGTTACATTGCAAGCTGCTTCTTACTGGTTTGTTACACCACAGCATGTCAGACATTTTTAATCTAGGTGGTCAGCTGTGTCTGAGTGTGTGTCTTACAACGTAAATACTGTGTGCATGTGAATGGGAGAGTATTTGTATGTGAGTACATACCAGCATGCATGTGAGAATGCAAATGTGTATGATTGTGTTCACGTAAACATGTGTATGTAAAATCAAGGCAGACTCTGAGAGGAGGTCCTGACCATGGACCTGGGCTAAGAAATAGAAGGTCTAATTCTTAACTGTGTAAACATGAAAATACCTTTGAATTGTGGTTCCTTCACTGAAAGGAGAAAGGTGTTCATGCTTTGTGGATTCCTTTCTATTCGACAAATGCGCAGCGAGCAGACAGGGGCAGTGTGCTTTTCGATGACATCATCGCATTGTTGGATCTGTAAGTGAGATACGGTATGTCAGCAAGCTTAGTTATCCCTATGGTGTCATCCGAGTGGCATGGCTGTGTGGGTCATGCGAAGAGGGATGAGAGCAAGTGCCCCAGAGTGCAGGAAGCTGGCCACTCCTATGCGTTCTAGTTTGGTTTCCTGTTGCTGTGATAAAATACCATGACCAAAAGTAACCAGGGGAAGATAGAGTTGATATGGCTTACTGACTGCCGGTATTGAAGGAGATCAGGGCAGAAGCTCAAGGCAGCAATCTGGAAGCAGGAATGGAAGCAGAGGCAAGAGAGAAACACTGCTTATTGGCTCACTTCCCCTGACGTGCTCAGCTACTTTTTTCTATACATCCCAGGTCCGCCTTTGCCCAGGGATGGCACCACCCACATCATGCTGGACCTTCCTTCATCAATTAACAATTAAGAAAATGTCCCACAGACATGTCTTATGGAGACGGCTCCTCAGTAGAGATTCCCTCTTCTTTGGTAAATTTAGGTTTGTGTCAAATGGACAGAAACTAACCAGCACAGTATGAGAGCCTTTCAATGTGGCCACACACCTATGCTTGGAGATGAGTCCCAGTCACTGTGGCCATTTGGAAGAACTAAGGAGAGTTGACCTTATGGATAGATAGGAGCTGATCTTGGTGTGCAGAATGGCTGGACTCTGGATAAGCAAAGACCAGGCTAGAGAGAACAACTCCAAAAAGGAATTGGTCTCCTTGACTCCCTGTAGCAAACAGGATTCATATTCTCTGGAAAGCTAATTGCTTATTGATTCTCTGGAGACTGGTGCTGTAACTCTCATGGTGATTTTACTCTACCTTAACCTTTTTATTTCTCTTCCGGGTTGGTTGTCCATTTCTCCTTCGGTGACATCACAGTTTTTGTTGGGAGGGTTTTGGTGCGTTGTGAACAGAAACGAGTGCCTGCTTGCTCAGCACTCCCTGGCTTCATGTCAGCCTCTGATTGTTTCTAAAAACCATTTCCTAGGCCTGTAACACGTCCCTGCCACTCGTCTGCAGAGAGTTTGAAAGTAGTAAAGTAGATCTAAACATTTTGCTGAACCACTGAGCAGTAAGCATGGCTGCAAGCCTGCAGCAGCTGTCAGTGTCTCTGCCTTGCATCTGGTGTCTTAACCGGAGCCCTTTATGTCAGAACACAATCTGCTTAAAAAGGTTCTGTTTATGTCACAAATAATAAGCCTGATGGTTCGTTACAACACCCAGTCTCCTTCAATTGCCATCTCAGACGAGAGCCTGTTTTCTCCAGTGAAGGAATGAAACGGCATTCCCTTTAGGCTTCTTGTGGAATCTCCATTTTCTTGTATGAGTATAAAAAAAAAATGTAACAGGCAGGTTGTGCCTCAACTGTGTTTAAAGCATGCATACAGTGTCACTAAATATCAAAAATGACATGGTATATCCTGTATTTAAAACAGCTTTAAAGCATCTACTCCCTATGCACGAAATAGATGCTAAGATACACATGCATGTAATCCAAGAGAACACAGAGTTCTCTAAGACATTCCATGCCTGATGGTTTTCAATTTGGTGGCCTTATCATATACCCCAAGACACTGGGACTGAGTCAGTCCATCATTTAAAATTCCTCCCCCTCCTTCTCTTTCATTTTACTCACACCCTCCAATTTACATCAACATCTTCAAACATCCAGTTGTACATAGCCAGACCTCACCAAAGACTGGTTCAGTTTTCCTTTTACTACTGGCTAGATTTTAGGCAGACTTATTTTATTGCTCCTTTACAAGTAAAAGCAGGAACAAAAGAACCATGGGCCATCCTAACACACTTTGGGTGGGATCAGCCTCACTCAGTGTTATAGGCTGAGACAAAAGACCTTACATCAGTATGGACTGATGCGCACTGTCCTGAACATGTTTGAACTGAGGTCAAAGAGAATGGCCACCTGGTTCCATTTTGATACCAGGATCAACTATGGAACTTGGAAAAGTAAACACGTATCTCTTAGACTAATTTTATCTCTTTTAGACTAATTTGGGTTCTAAATAAACAATAAACCCCTAAAGCAAAAATATACTTGCTGCAATGACAAATTATGAGTAATTTAGCAGTAATTAGATATAGATAAAAAGAATGTCAGTAAAGTAGAAGGATAAATATGAAAAATACAGCCTACAGTCCACAACCTCTACAGAGATTGACAATAGACACAGGGTAAAATAAGGTGCATTTGAGTCCTATAAGGAGACAGCAGAGAGATGGGAGAGAGTTTCCAGAACAATAACAGATTTTGAGTCGTCAGAGTTGAGAAGTACAGCTTATTTTTAAGAGGGATAAGCAACTGAGGTCTATGTTTATTATATCTCCATTATATGGATTATTATATTTATATTTATGATGATGGCACTTTGAGGCAAAGTGATGATGCAAAACCTGACAGAGCTGAAATGTTAAATGACAGTATCTGAGAAGTTTGGAGGAGGGTGACAACACTCAATGGGTTAAAACACTCAATGGTTCCTACTTCGACTGGCTGGAGCCTTGGATGGGTAGAAACATTAAATTTCCAAGAACAGAGAAGAAAGAATTTAACGAAAGCTGTAGTGACGCATTAATAACAAGATAACTTGGGGGAAATTAAGAAGCAGTGCGACACAGGTGGAACAGAACAAGACACAGGGTAAGATAATAGGAACAGGTAGAAACCAGTGGCTGCGTTAAGTGTAAATGGCTCATTTTCACCAGGACCAAAGCGGACTGAAAAACTGGTCCCTGGCTGCTTATAAGAAACACACCTAGCCAAGTGGTGATGGTGCACACCTTTAATCCCAGCACTTGGAAAGCAGAGGTAGGTAGATTGCTGTGAGTTCAAGGCCAGCCTGGTCTACAGAATGAGTTCCAGGATGGCCAGAGTTACAGCCGAGAAACCCTGTCTTGAAAAAAAAGGCTCTCAAAGAAACATGTCTTAATCAAGAAATTGAGTGAAGAAACCAAGAGACATGTCTAAAATGTCTTTAGAAGTATTGTTTTTTTTTATACAACAAAATAAGAAAATTGAAGTTGTACGTTCTTATGTTCTTTAGTGGGGGATATTTGAATACCTCGTGGCATATTTATCTGTAATATAACCAATAAAACTGAGTAAATGGCAATTACACATTGACACAGATGACTCTAAAATCATGATGCTGGGTTTACAGCGTGTTTAGAATTTTTAAACATGCACATTTAATGAGTATATGTGTAAGAAAGCCTTTTAAAACTGTGAAATCCATGTTTAGAAAATTTAGTGAAACTCTCTCTTCGGGCGGTACTAGAGGTGATTTTTAGAACAGTTATAGAGGTGTGAGCTGCGACACAAGGCCCTGAGTTTAGGACTCTATGCATGGTTTGTAGTTCTGTCGTCTCCATCTTTAAATTCTCCATAATTCTGAACAAAGGGCCTGGCATTTTCACTCGCCTCTTTAAACTCTAAAGTTGGTCTCAGAGTTTTTAAATGTTGAGAGACAGTGAGGGATTGTACTGATGATTTAAAAAAAAGATCTGGATGATAATGATTTAAAATGTTACTTCCACAGCTAAATGGAACACCCAGGCAAAAAAGTCTCATGATCACAGACTAGGTGAAATCAAATATTCTTTTTATGTGGTAGTGAGTTGGAAATTGGTCTGAGTTGCTGAGTAATTGTACTTAAGCATATGCTTCTGGCTTTGTAAAACACAATTGAGTAGAATCAGTTTGAGGAAGAGATGAGCCTCAGAGTCTTGACACAGTTAGGTATCCAGCCGTGCTCATTTTCTGATTTCCTTTGCATCTGTAATTAGGTAGGATTAGCAGAGAAAAATTTGGGACAAATAACATTTGTCCATGTTTAATTAGAGTCTTCTTCAAGCTAGGTAAATTGGGTATACTTCTCCTCCTCCTCTTCCTCCTCCTCTCCTTTTTCTTCCCCTCCTACTTCTCCTCTTCCTCTTCCTCCTCCTCTTCTCCTTCTTCTTCTTCTGAGAGAGAAAGAGAGAAAGTTCAGAATTATCTAGCACTTTGTCATTACTTAAGACAGATTTATTTTAAATTATTATCGGAATTTTATCACCTTGTTTCTTTTACATGTTCCCAGTGTAATTGCTTATTTATTTTTAAGAAGATTGTGTAGCTGAAATTTCTTGAGGGGGAGTTAATCTTAATATCAGGAAAAAAAATATATGTATATATATCTGTATATGTGTGTGTGTGTGTGTGTGTGTGTGTGTGTGTGTATACATATTGTTAGTAGTGAATTTGGTGCACTGCCTGCCAGTTGTACCCACGCTAGGAAGGAGCCCTTAAATCAGGACGTGGTAGTGAAATGGCCACACGTCTTTGACTCAGGTAAACCTCAATCTGAATCTTGCTACATGACGTGCTGTTTTCCAGCATCTCCAGTGGCCTTTCGTGGATGCATGTGCACCCAGTGTTTATTTTACTGGAATGATGACGGGATTGCATAAGCTGACACGCCTAACACTTCCTTATCACCTCTAGATGGCGTCATACAGATGCTAGAGGCTATTGTTAATAGCAGTTTTATTAACCTTTCTGGTTTCCCCAGTGCACTTATGTCTACTGCATACACAGAAGGAGCCTGCATTTTCAGGAAACAGTTCAAGGCCACTGGATTAAACCGAAGGCCTTTTAAAGTTAATACTTTCTGGAATTGCCCTGGCTGGGGAGCATCGTCTCTTTTCATGTTGTTTAGATTTTAATGGCATTTTGTGGGTGGTCTGCCAGTTGAATGCCTGTCTTCTTTCCTTAAGGAGACTATCTATAATTCTTGAAGTGGATATTTTTGCCAATTTTCACATGCTTTGTTTTCTCTTCTCAAATCAACATGTCTATGTATTTATACAATTCATGTTCAAAAAGCATCCATTACCCCGCTGTCACTGTACATAAAGACAATCAGAACGTATTATGCCCAAATCTAAAACAAGATCCAGCTAAGCGAACAGATGTGTTGCATGAGCCGAACCACGCCATGTTGTTTCTATTTATCCCCCGTGTTGTTTGGAGGGCGTGCCTAGTGCCGTAAGGTAGTGGATTAAGGCCCTTGCCAATTCCACTTACTTAATGAGTCATTTATGCACACTTTATTCCCCGGTTCTGTTGTGTGCCCTTTGGGTGACAGAATAGTTTGAAGGAGTTTAGTTAAACTTGTCAAGGCTTTGAAACGGCTTCAAATCTGTTTTGTGGTTTCAAAATTAATTGCATTTGTTTCAAAAAGTAAGACGTGCTTTCTTGATTTGGAAGCTAGGATAATGAGTTTCCAAAGTGCAGGTAGTTTAAGTAGGAAGAATCTATCCAGCTTTCATACTTTGCACAGTGATTTTCTGATTCTGTTGTGGCTATTTCTTTCCCCTTTTGCACTTTAAGCATATAAATAAGAAAACACAAGTGTGCACCAAGGGAAAGTAGAACCAGAATCTCTCTCAGGTGGAAGACTCAAAACTAAAGATACAACTGTCATATGTTCCAGCTAGCCTACTACTGGTTACATAGCCAAAGGACACATCAGTAAATTCAAGGGATAGCTACCATGTCTTGTTTATTGTAGCATCTTCACAATGGCCAAGACCAGCACATCACAAAAGGTGTCTTTAAGCAGATGAATAGGAAAAGAAAACATACATAACAGAATATCACTCAGCCACAAAGGAATGACATCATCTCCTTCATGTTGACATGGGTGGAGCTGGAGGGCATTGAGTGAAATTAACCAGGTTTGGAAAGACAAATATCACATGATCTTACTCATATGTGGAAGCCTGAAAAGTTGCTTTTTTGAAAATAGAGACTAGAGGAGTAGCCAGTGAGGCCGGGGAATGCTGGAGGAGGCACAGAGGCAGGTTAATAATGGGCACCCACTCATATCTCGAGAGGGGAATCATTTCTAATGTTCCAGAGCACAGCATGGCGGCTCTGGTTCACAACAATTTGTCATATGTTTTGTGAAGAATTACAAGAGACGATTCGGAAAGTTTCTTATGCAAATAAATGATAAACTGGTAAAGATATGGAAATGTTGTTTACCCAGATTTGATTGTTACACGTTATAAACACGTATGGGTTCATCACAGTGTACGCTCTACATGTGGACAATTTTTATATGTCATGGAAGTAGGACTGAAAGCACGAGAGGCTTGTTGGTAGGATTTTCCTTCTGGCCAGATCCATCATTTGTGTTCCTCCGGAGTGAAGGAGACTGTCCTCCCATCAGCATTAAGGAAGAGATGTTTCTTATGGTTACTTACTAGTGCTTTCAAGGCGAGCACTAGGCTTTTAGTTTTTGAGACAGCATCTCATGTAGTCTGGACTGTCCTTGAATTCCCGCCTCCGTTTTCAAAGGGCTTAGGTTGCAGGTGTCTGCCACCACACCCACTTGCCCAGTGATCCTGACAAGAAACATCAATTTGGTCTACCTGGTGTAGGTATCAGCATAGCTCTTTATTAATGCTTGCTAGAGGCAAAAAAGATTAGCTGGAAATTATTGGGATTTCAGGATGAAACGAAGTAGGAGCTCTCCATCCTTACAGCTATTGTTACAGCAGCGTACTCTGCATCTTGGGTAAGGCTGTACTGAATTAAGAGCTCAGTATCGGCCCCTTGCCCCCCCTTTTATTGTTTAACTCCTAGGTGTAGCATACCTGAGCCCAGATTCTGGCTATGTTACCTCTGATAGCAACAGACAAGGAAGTCAACCTCTTCTAACTTGCGTTTCTTCACTTATGCAAATGGGAATACCACTGAGCACCTTCATCAAAGGCCTTGTTTCAGAATAAAAGCAAAAGCACCTGATGCTCTCTGTGTGCTGGGTCTTGCTTAACTTTCTAAGTAGCATTCTGATGCAATGGGAGTTTCAGGGGATGATGAGGCAGACAACAGCCACAAGGCTTTGGGTGTTTCCTTTGAGGTTCCTATAAACACAGTGTTAGTCACTCTGCCTTCAATTCTTTGCCAAAGCTGTAATTCTTCCTTTCTCGGGCAGAAAAAAAGAACTCCCTATATGGCTAACAGCCCTAAGGGTGGCCATAGGTGGTGATGTGACCTATATTCTACAGTCAACATCCACAGTGTGGACTTAACTGTGTTCCATCAGAGACATCCACACGCAGCTCTTACATCATCAGAGACATCATCAGAGGTGACAGACGATCTGGCCTTCTTTCCTTGGTGTAGACAACCGCAGGGTAGATCTTTATTTTTCTTCTTATCTTTATTCCCTAATTGAAACATTACAAAGCAAGCACTTTCATAATTTATAGAAAAACAGGCTTTAGGCAAGAGATTCTGTAGCGTGCCCCCCCCTCCACTCCTAATTTGGCATAATATATCTTTTGGAAATAGGACTTGCCTGAGCTCCATTTGCTTTGACAGTTTCTGTTTACTGACCCAGAATCTTCTGAAACCAATACTGTGTGATAAGATCAGAGAGCTGATAGGAGATGCTGTATTTACTGCTAAATGAAATGACATACTCCCAGCATGTAGCAGGGGGCTTGGTCCCAGGCTCATCAGTGTAAACAGTGACCTGGCTCTCTCACAAACCACCAATTGAAGCTGCTGTTTAACATCAAAGTAGTGGTTTTTCACCTCCAAATTCAGTCTTAAGGAGAGAAAGATTATTCTATTTTCTCTCTTATTTTTGCCTGTGACATAACTGGCAAATGGCAAACATTATGCCTATCATATCTACTCGTCCTACCTTGCTTGTATTATTGGGGAGAGAAAACTCCATTTGGTTTTAGGCAAAAATCACAGAACTTAGTTTAAGAATAACAGGAGCACTGTCCCCTCTTTCTAAGATTCCGTTATTCACGGATTGAATTATTTCCTCTCTATCTCACACCACCCTGCGTGCCTCCTGGGTGAAGGTTTCTTATTTATTTCCTGTTGACTTCTGTGTGAGCTCGTGTCAGTTATGTGTGTCTCCTGTCTCGACACAATGAAGGATAAAGAAATGTTTAATTTTGAAAGGAACTTCCAAGACAGCCTCATTCCTAGGCATCCTTCCTTTCCAAACAAATACTAGTTTATAGACTTTCTTTCAATACCAGACTTTCCCAACAAAGAATTAAAGCCTATGTTTTAACTACAAAGCTGATTGGCGCAGTATGTGCAGCACAACACATCGTGTTTAGGTGGTGCTTTGTTGGGGACGAGATAACTTACTACTTACTTCGAAAATTTGTGGTGGCTGTGTGTGTGTGTGTGTTTCCTGAATGCCTGATTGTTCTCAGTATGTGTTAGAACTCTATCTAGGTATTTCAGTCATTTGGACTTAAGACATGATGCTTCCATTGGTTGTCAAGGGTAGAACTCCATCAACAGGGACCTGCTGACACCACTGGGAATCTAGCTAGGACATGGCTGTAAGACATGGCTGTATAATTCGCGCATCACCAAACTGAAAAAAAAAAAGATGAAATTACTTCAGAAAAGTAACATTGATTCTAGTTTTGTTTTCAAAACTAGAAAGGACCCTCAATGTGATTACATTAGCTGTTTTATATATTTATTTATTTATATTTATTATTTTGTTTATTGTTACTATGATGAAAATATATGAGAGGACAATGTACAGGAGGAAGAATTCTTTTGTCTCATGGTTTCAAAGAATTTGCTTATGGTTGGAGACTTACACGGTTGGTTTGGACAATATGTATGTGGCAGCTTGTAGCTAAGGCACTCCTTCACTGTGGATAACATACACACACACACACACACACACACAGAGAGAGACAGAGAGACAAAGATGGAGACTCAGACTGAGGCAGAGACAGACAGAGGAGGGTGAGCACAGGGGATGCATATGCGTAAGAGGACCAAGGCGAGATATATCCCTGAGAGCATGGCTCTAATGACCTACTTCCGATGAGCCCCTGGCTCCTGGTTTTTACCTCTCAATAATGCTGCCACACTCTTCCATCTTCAAGTGTTAAGTGTACTGATGAGGTTAGATTCCCTCATGACATGTTTCTGACAATACCATCACAGGCATGCCCACAAGTGAGTTTCCCTAATTTTCTAAGAGTTTCTTTTATTCCTTTCTTTTACAGTATTTATGTATTTATTAATTATTGAAAATAGATTTTTCATATAATATTTTCCGGTAATGATCTCCCTTCCCTCAACTCCTTTCAGATCCTCTCAAGTTCTACACTGGCCCAAATTCACACCCTTTTTTTCTCTCTCATTAGAAAACAAACAGACATCCATCCCTAACCCAGAAGCTATCTCCAATTGATAACCGCCAGCAAAGAAAATAATAGCTTTCTCCAGCTGACTCTCACTGGGCATACAAACCACACTTAAGGGTAGGCCGCACGCCCAACAGTAGATAGCCAACACAAAATAAACTCAATGGTATCTTTGTAGATTTTTTTGTCTCATAATTCTTTGTTGGGATAGCTTTTTCTCCTTTGAGATCATTTGCTTATATATTATGGTTTCTTATTTTGTTTTTGATGGGTTTTCTGTGTGTGCGAATGTGTGTGTCTCAGTGTCCTTATGTATTTCTTGTGCTTTCTACTTTGGCTTTTTAAAAATTCTGTTTTTGTTTTGTCATATTTTGGTTTGTTTTTATTTCATCTAAGCATTTCTTATTTCAATCAACTCAACAATCAAAGTTAACCACCACACCCACTGATGACATATTTGTAAAAAAAAAAATAGTGTCTTGAAAGCAAGTCATTAGTTAAACAGGCATCAATATCTGTTTTAAATAACTGATTAAATACAAGCTCTATGTGCAAAAGGGGAGCAGAAGACTGCCCTAAATTCGTATAGATGATAGTGACACAAATGTGGATCCGAATGTGCAGATGTCTGCAAGAGGACTCAGAGTCCTTTGGTTTTGCACCCATTAGTGGCACATTTGGATCACATGGTAGTTCTATTTCTAGTTTTTTAAGAAACCTGATTTTCATAGTGGCTGTACCAATTTACACTCCCACCAGTGATGAGTAAGAGCTGTTCTTCCCTCACACTTCCACCGACGTTTGTTTTCCTGATGTAGGCTATTTTGAGTGGGGGTGAATTGGACCTTAAAACAGCCATTTGTATTTCTTCTGAGACGTATCTATTCAGTTCATTAGCCCATTTATTGGTTAAATGCCTTGTTGTTTTTGCTATTTATTTTTCATAGTTGGTTCTGTATTCTAGATATGGACCCCTTGTCCAATATATGGTTGGCAAAGATTTTCTTCTATTCTGTAAGTCATCTCTTTGCTGTGGAGATTTTTTCTTTGTGGTACAGTAGAGTTTTAATTGTGTAATACCATTTGTCAATTCTTGGGCCATGTCTTATGCTACCAGAGTGTTTTTCAGAAAGTCCTTGTCTATGACTATATCTTGATGTCTGTTTTTATGCCATTATAATAGTGTTTACTACTATAGCTCCATAATATAATTTGAGGTCAGATATTTTGATACCTAAAGCATTGTCCTTTCTATTTAAGATGGATTTAACTATTTAGAAAGTTATTTTTCAATTTTTTTGTGAAGAATATCATTGGGATGTTGATGGATATTGTATTTTGTATGAAAATACTTCAGGTAATATAATGGTTTTCACAATATTAATTCTGTCATTCCATGAACATGGGAAACCTTTCTATCTTCTAGTGCTTTCTTAAATTTCTCTATTCATTATCTTAACATTTTTCCTTGTAAAGTCTATCATCTCCTTGGTTAGGTTTATTCCTAGTTGTTTAATTGTATTTTTATTTTTGAAGCTGTAGTGAATGGGATAGTTCCTTATTTCTTTCTTGACAACTTGCTGATTGGTATATGGAAAAATTAGTGTTTTTTGATGTTGCTTTTATATCCTACTGCTTTATTCATTAGGGTTTCTGTTGCTGTGATAAAACACTATGACCACAAGCAACATGGGAAGGAAAGGGTAAGATTTTATTTTACAACTTGTAATTCGTCATCCTAGAAAGTCAGGGCAGAAACTCAAAGCAGGAACTGATTTAGAAACAACAGAGGAGTGCTGCTTACTGGCTCTTTTTCCTCATGTCTTGCTCAGGCTTCTTTCTTATAGCACCAAGGACCAGCAGCCCAATGGTGGCACTGTCCACAGTGAGCTGGGTCCTCCCATATAAAATGTCAATCAAGAAAATGCCTCAGAAGCCTACACACAGGCAAGTCTGATGGTGGTGGGGGGGCATTTCTCAACTGAGGATCCCTCTTCCCAAATGACTCTAATTTGTATCGTTGACATAAAACTAGCTAGCACATTTACTGAAAGCATTTTATTAGATTCAAGAGTTTTCTGTTGGAGTCTTTAGGGTCTTTTAAGTATTGGATCATGTCATCCGCAAATAGGGATAATCTGACTTCTTGCTTTCACATTTTTGTACCCTCTCTTACTTTCTCTTGTCTTATTGTTCTTTGAATTTTCTTTCAATATTATATTGAATGAAAAACAGTTGCAGGCCTTCTTGTCTCAGATTTTAAAGGAAATGCTTAGTTTTCCCCACTTAATACAGTGTTGGCTATAGATTTGTCATACAGCATTTATTATACTAAGATACGATTTTTTCTATTCCAATTACTTCAGGACTTTTATCATGAAGAGTTACTGAAATTTGTCAAATGCCTCTTCCATTGAGAAGACCATGGGATTTCCATTCACAAATATACCATTACGTTTTGTTGGATTTAAAAAATTTTGGGCATCTTGAACCATCCTTGCTTCCTTGGCATGCTTGGTTCTAATATACAATCTAATATATTCTTCAATTTGTTTAACATGTATTTTGTTGAGAATTTTTGCATCTTTTCATTAGAGAAATTGGTTTATAGTTTTCTTTATACCCCTTTCTTCTATATTTTCCAGGTTTGGGGAATATAAATTTTGAAAATATTTTCTAATAATTTCTGGATTTCACTGAAATCTGTAGAAGCACCCTTATCTTCATCTCTAATTTTGTTAATTTGAGTTTTCTCTGTCTTTCTGTTGATTAGTTCGGTTGAGTCTGTCAGTTTCTTTGATTTATTCTATATATTGTTCTTCTGATCTCCATTTCATTAATTTCTGTCCTACTCTCTATTATTTCTTGCTGTCTACTGTATTTGAGTTTGTTTTGTTCTTGCTTTATAACAGTCTGAGGTGCATAATTAGGTTATTTGTTTGAAATTGCTCTGAGTGTGCATAGCTATAAATGTTCCTCTTAGAAATACCTTAGCTGTATCCCAAGTGTTTTATTATGCTGTGCTATCGTTCTAATTCAATTTAGGAATTTAAAATACTTCCTTCCTGATTTCTCCAATGATCCGCTCTTCCCTCAAAAGTATAGTGTTAGCCAGGCAGTGGTGGTACACACCTTTAATCCCAGCAATTAGGATCAGAGGCAAACAAATCTCTGTGAATTCGATGTCAGCCTGGTTTAAAGAGTGAGTTTCAGGACAGCCAGAGTTACAACAGTGAAACCCTGTCTTGAACCCCTCCTTTCCCCCAAAAAGGTGTAGCATTTGTTAAGTCTCCCACATACTATTATTTTTATCAGGACTTATTTGAACTTTCAAGAGATCTTTTCTTTTCTTTTTCTTTTTTAATGCTATTAGGAATCCCAACAGTTGATTGCTAAGCATTCACACTTATTTTATGTACTCAATGAATTGTTCCTTTCATTAATATCTCCTGGTGTTCTTCATCTTTTCTCATCTTAGCTTGGTTTTAGAGTCTACTGTATCATCTCAGAATAGCTATTTGGCTTCCAAGGTGACTTCAACCCACTGACTCTGCTCATGGCTCTTTGCCAGTGGCGTGAGTTTCTGGGAGACAACAAATAATTGGTTTTTGTTTTCTAATGCAATCAGCTTGTGTGAGTCTTTTAAATGGGGGAACTGAGGCTATCCATATTAAGATTTTCTTTGCAAACGGTTGCTATTTTATTTGTTTGATGTTGGTTGCTGGTGGTATTCTGGTTGTTTGCATTGTTGTTTGTCATTTTCTTTTTCCTATTAGTATTATGAGTTTGTTGGTTTACTTTGTTGGCTATAGTAGAGTCCTTTCCAGGTCTCTCTTACCCATCTATTCCTTTCATGAGATAACATTTTTTTCTGTGTTTTTCTGAATGATATTTCTTTCTTCTTCCTCTGTGTACAGTATTAGTTTAAGTAATTTCTGTAGTAATTTCAGTATTAATTTAAGTAATTTAAGTAATTTCAGATTGCCTTAAGTTTGTTCTTCTATTGAAGTGCTCTTATTATTCCACCAAAAGAATTAGCTTTTCTGTGTATAGAAATCTTGTAGGAAGTTATTTACTTTCAGGGCTGGAAAGTCATTATTCCATGTTCTCATGGATTTTATGGTTGCTGTTGGGAGATATGATATTATTCTAGTGTCTTTGACTTTGTAGGCAAGTTGACCTTTTCCTTTTATAGTTTTTAACTTTTTTTTCTATATTTTTGACATCTCACTTGGTATATCTTGGAGAGGTTCCACTCTGTTCCTGTCTACTTGGGTTTCTAAATACTACTTACATTTAAATATTCATTTATTTTTCATGATAAATTTTATTATATTTAGTATTATTGTGTCTGTATGATATATGTACATGAGTGCATGTATGAATATCAGAGAACACTTTGAAGAGTTAATCCTTTTATTTCACCTCGATTTCTAAGGATTGTTCTCAGCTCACCAGGCAAGCCCAGTAAGTGCTTAAATCTGTTGAGCCATTTCTCTGGTCCTAGATATATATTTTTTTCCTCCAGGTGTTAGAAAAAAATTCTGCCTTAATTTCACAGAAAAAAATGCCTATGTCTTTAGACTAGACCTCAGATCTTTCTACCACAGTATTCTTAGATTTAGTATCTCAGATATATCCCTGAGTTCTTGGAAATTTTAGTCATGTTCATTGATATTTTTTTATATATATCTGAATTTATTATTGTCTTAACCTTCTTCTCCTGCTTGGTATTGTCTGTTCCATATACTTTTTACTGGTTTTTTTTTTAAATGGTTGATTTCATCATTAGATGGTGATGATGATGGTGATGATGATGGTGATGATGCTGATGGTGGTGGTGATGATGGTGGTGATGATGGTGATGATGGTGGTGGTGATATTAGGCTCTTTTCTTCCCAGCACTTCAGTCTGATTTGCTGTCAGTGCCAATCCCTCTTGATACCCCCACATCTTTAAATTTTCCTCCTAACTGGAGACTATTTCACACACCTTCCTAACTTTCTTATCTAGACCCCCACTTCATTCACCTCTCTCTTCTTTCTCTGGCATATCAGCTAGCTCACTATCCTTCCTTCTGGTATTGGGTTGTGAGCTTATGGAGGTGTCCAAATGGATTGGTTTCTCCTCCTCTTTCTTCCTTTTTCTTCTTCTCTTCCTCTTCCCTCTCCTTCTCTTCCTCCTTCTCCTCTTCCTTCTCCTGCTTGCCTCTTTCTTGTGTTTTGAGCATCTTTTGGGAAAGGTGTGTCCTTCAGTCTTTATTTTTCCTTTCTCCTCATTTTTTATTTTAGGTAAGCCTTCATGGAGCACCGTTTTCACTTGGATTTACGCCCCCCTATCATTTAGGGAGAGGAGCTGACTGCAGTAACAGATACAATGGTTTCACAGTGGTTTCTGTGTTATCTTGCTGTGGAATATCAATGGCACCAGGATATTGATCAGGAAAAATATGGTTTCTAGATTTTTAGGGTTAACACTACTCAAGTTATTAATAACTAACTAGTAAAATGAGGATGGAATGGCCAAGAGGAAAAAAAGGAGTAAAGTGTGAACGAGACGGAAAGCATATGTGTTAGAAGCACGCGAAATAATAGAGAAACTATTAATGAGTGCACACAGACGAAAAAAGGGGCAGTCATAAAAGTCTATTCAGGTAAGGAACAGGTTAAAGCAAAATGAGTAAAGAGTAAAGTACAAATGTATAAATAAAATAAAATTAAATAGGATATATTATAACATCAGTCAGTGTTTCTTCCTGGTCGGGACAGATACGGTTTCAAACCCCTTGTCCCTGGTCTGTGTTTTGTAGCCATCTCTGCAGGTTGGGGAGGGCTGCTAGTCTCAGTAATTCAAAGAGAGTAAATCAATGCGTCCTTTCTCCTGAAAGCGATCTTTGTATGGGACCACTTTTTCTTCCAGAATGCCCCAGTCTGAGACTCCCCTGTCTGCCAACTACAACTTCTCTGCTTCCGAGAATCTCTGTTTCCATGCAGGGTTCCCTGTGACTGAGGTTCTGGGCGTGTGTGATGAAAGGTCTACCCATCTGTGTTTACCTTAGTTGCTGGGCGTTTTCTTCCTGGCTACCGATTTTCTTGTGCTGATTAGCGAGATTTTGAGCACACTGCTTACCCTCCATGCTGGTGCGTGCCCAGACAGCGCACGCAGGCGTTTCCTTTGAGACTGTTCCCTCTAGAGCAATGGTCGAGACTCAGCCTCAGCTTCTCTTGAGCACTTCCGCCTCCATCTCCATAGCTTGGGCTGCTCTCACATCTCTCTTGGCAGGGTGTATCTAGATCTCCTTTGTGTCTCCACCACTGAGTCAGTCTCTCTCCGGCTCACTATTCTTGGGTTGTCAGTATCTAGGAGGGGAAGGACCTCTCTGTAAGCCACAGCTGACTCTGCCTCAATTTACAGTCAGGCAGCTGGGTGCCAGCTGGCTACCACTCCTGGCTGCTTCCCTGTGGGGAAGATTTTACCTAGGTTGATTTCCTTTCTCCTCAGCTCTTTCTTTCTTAAGAACTGTCTATTGTATAATAGCTTGTCTTTTCTCTTTCAGTGAGTCACATAGGAGCATCTTACCTGACATCTTACTTGGAGATCTCAGAGCTAATTTTTTAATATAAAAATTAGTCAACGCATTCATTTCATTATTTAGTATGCAAAGTTGCTTTCATCTGTAACAAATGATTTGTGTGTATAGCAAAGAAATGCTTTAAAATGAATCTTGTTATGATTGATTATCAATAATGTTGGATTTGTATTCATCTATCATCTATCTGTCTGTCTGTCTTCTGTCTGTATGTCTGTCTGTCTACCCACTTACCTATATATGCCTGGGTTTGCATAAAAGTTTCTTGGGTGAAAATATGTCATACTAGAAAAAGCTTAAGAAACCCCGCTCTGCCTGAGCCATGTAGTAGCTCCAGTTTTCACCCTTTGAAGACTATCCATGTGAATTAAACAGTGGACACAGTTATCCACATTCCCACCGGAGTGTGCACACGTCCCCTCTCCCCACACCATCACCACTGTTAATTGCCATTTGTTTTCTTGATTACAGCCATTCTGCGTGGAGTGAGATGCGGTCTCAGTGTAGACTGGGTTTGCACTTCCCTGATGTCCAAAGACATCACACATTTCTCATGCATTAATTGGTCTTTTGTATTTCTTCTATGAGAAACTGCACATTCAAATCATTTGTCTATCTGTGCAACTAATGGTTTGGTTTTTGGGTGTTTTTGGAGTTCTTTATATAGTAGTAATTATTAATTCACCATCAGGTGTATGATTGGCGAAGGAAGCTCACTAGGTAAGTTGTTTCCTCACTCTGCTGAATGCTTCCTTTGATGCTTAGATGTTTTAAATTTCACGCAGCCTCATTTGTGAACCCTTGCTGTTATTTCCTCAGTGATTTGAGTCCTTTTCAGAGAGCCTTGCCTGTGTTCCTGTCTCAAAGTATTTCTCCTGTGTTTTGCTCTGGAAGTTTTCAAGGTCTCCTGTCATACATTAATATATATATTCTATCCCATAGTAGTATGCTGCTGTGGTGGCTCAACAAGGAGACACGGAGACATAATCATAGGTGCAAAATTTGCCAGACCTCATCAGAGGGAACCACTATTTGGCCAGCGCCATACTGAACAGTGGAACCTGGAGCATCTGAGCTCAGGTGTTTTTTATTGATTTAGAACTCTTTAGGTGGTCTACTGATAGCACGTGCAGATCATTAGCAATCAAACATCCCCTACATAAATCTAACACCTGCAGACAATACAAAATGCCAAGGCCTAGGTAGACCTTCCCCCCAGTAGTGCACATAACTAAAAATAAATTTCTATAACACCATCCAATTGTTTTTTTGTTTTTGTTTTTGTTTTTTTTGGTGAAGCATGAGAAATAGAAATGTATTTTTATTCTTCTACATGTAGAAACCTAGTTTTCTCAGTACTAGTTGTTGAAAAGGGCTATCTTTTAATGTAATGACTATTTCTAACAGCTTTATTGAAAATGTCAGCTGACTGTAGCTATGTGGGTTGCTCTGCATGCCATGTTGTTTTTCATTACTGAGGTTTTACTGAAACTTTTCTGGAGATAACATGGAATCTGTAGATAGCTTATGATAATATGCCCATTTTTATGGGGCCACACGTATATTATACACTAGGGTAACACTGAGTCCACTGTAAAATCACCACATCTATCACTTTGTTCAGCTCCTCCCTTCTAAGTAATGGGACCATAAATCCAAGCAATGTAAGTCTTGTGAGGGTGTGTGTGGTATGTATTCTTTTAAAGGATGGAAGTTCTACAATCTTTTATTCTCTAAATCCTGACCAGTCATGGGTCTCTGTGTTAATGCCCACCTACTTTAAACAGAAGCTTCTCTGATGAGTGTTTAGAGATGTGCTAATCTATGGGTATAATGATAAGTCGTTATGAGTAGGTTTAATACTATGTCCATTTAGCAGCATTATTAAGGTAGGTTCTCCCCTATGGCCTATGACCAGTGCCCAGTAAGAGGTTCTTGGCCCAATAATGGTGTCAAGTATAGGCTTTATTTAATGGAGTGGAACTTAAATCCAAGAAAAAATGTGGTTGGTTGCTCCCATAATGTTCATGCACTATTACACAAGTAGGCATGACTTTCTAGGAAAGTCATTTTTTGTAGACTGCAGAATTTACAGCTGGGCATAACTGAGGATTCCTTTTCTCCTGCAGTAGCTTTCATAGTCCCTTCTAGTACTCTGCAAGCTACCTAGTAGAAATGAAGGTTCATTCCAGCTTGATTTCATCATGTTCTATGATTCAAGTATTTAGTGATTTTTGTAATAGGGTCTTCTGGAGGGTAAGAGCAATGACAATAGCCCATACAACAGTTGGGGGTGGTAGTTACTGGGACTCCATAGGTCAACAACTCCAAAAGAAGTAACCCACTCACCCATTTCTGGCACTGGTGCCTAGTAGGGGAATTGGTGCTCTGTTATAGGATAACTCTATTTTAAACTTTTAAAAAAGTGTGTGTGTGTGTGTGTGTGTGTGTGTGTGTGTGTGTGTGTTTATCTTAGGAAATGTCTACAGTAATTGGTTTCCACATGACTTTTTTGAAAGGTCTTTAGTGCTTTAGTGTTTTTCTTTCTTTCCCTCTTTTCATTTTCTTCTTCTTTTTCCTTTTTTTTTGAGACAGGTTCTCACCATATACCTTTGGCTATATGTTGTATAGACAGAATCAGCCTCACATCTGTGGGAACAGAGAGGTCTCTGCTTGGGACGATTCTGAGCTTCATAGTCTAACTCTTTGTCTGGTTATTCATTCAAATCCTTTATACCAAGCTGACAATAGTAAGTGAAAAGTAAGGGATGGACAAGAGGAAGAGAGTTTTGGACTCTCCAATCTGCAGTGGGGCTGGACAGAAGCTGGGGTAACTTGGGAACGCACTGCTTATAATTACATTCTAAAGTGCAGGGAGGAGCAGACTTGGGGGATCAGCCTTTTAACTCGCAGAGTCTGTCAGCTCTGGGTAGTGTCAGAATCGAATAAATTGCAGGACTCACAGTGGGTGTCATGAGGAATTAGAGGATTACTTGGCACTGAAACTCCCTCACATCTGGTGTCCAATGTTACAAATAGGAAATAGTATTTTTATTGTTATTTTGTTTTGCTTTTTAATTTTCAGTGCGGGAAAATTTAGTGTTGGGCTCACTGGGGAAGCTCTTGGTTTGACTGACACTGGCATCCCTCGCAACACCAGCTATGATCAGCGCTGTGGTCCTGAGCCTTGTTATCCAAACTGGGGTCCTCGGGTCAGTGTTGTGGGTATCATCTGCTGCTTGTTAAGAATGTAGGACATCAGTGCTGGGGAGGTGACTCAGTGGGAAGGGTGCGCGCTTTATGCAAGTACGAGGACCCTAATCCTTAGTTTCTAGGTAAAAGCCAGGCCTGGCCCTACATACCTGGAACCACAGCAATGGAAGATGGAGACAGCTGGATCCTGAGAGAGTACTAGAGAGCCAGGCTTGCTGGATGAGTGAGCTTCAGGTTCAATGAGAACCTGTCTCAAGCCAATAAGGTTGGGGGTGATAGGAGAGACATTAGACACTCCCTTCTAGCATCTGCATGCATGCACAAGGGCACGTGCAGCCTCACGCTCACCTCCATACATTCATCTCACACACACACACACACACACACACACGAACCCAAGGCCCTGCCATGAAACCAGAATCCCCACATCTCATCATGCTTTCTAATGTTACAGAATCACATCCGTAGACCTTGTTCTTCACTTCATAGTGCAATCAGAATCTCCAAGTAAATGTGGCTCTCCAGTTGTGAACTGTAGTCTCAGTGTGAGACCTTCGGTGGATTTTTCTGAGAGCGGCTACCTTTGGTAAAGCACTGACCTGGAATTTAACTGGTAGGGCTACAGTGAAGTCTCTCGCTGCATTTGTCCTGGCTTGACTAACATGACTCAGACAGAAGATGATTGAAGCTCGACCATGAGCATGTGCTGAATGGTTGCGTAGAAGATACTGCCTTGGGAAAACACTGGCACAAAGCGGAAGGTCTGTGCTGAGAAAATCACACATGTAATATCGGCCAATATGTATACGTAAAGATGAGTAGAAGTTGTGAAATATTAACTACTGTTGAACCTAAGTGCAAGGACTGTTGGCATGCTTACTAAGATTCTAAGTATTTTCCAATTTTAAGTACATAAAATTTTAAAGTGAACAATTATTTCTCTCTATTATCTTTAAATAAGCATTAGAACAACAAAGCTCTCATTTTTATTATTTTGGAAAATTTCTAAATATTTCCATTTTGCACTTAGAATTTCATTTCAGAAATTATTTAAAATTGATTTCATACTCCCCTAGACTATATTGTAGAACAAAGAATAATGAATATTTAATGTATATTATTGACTCCCAATTCTCTCCCTCTCCCCATATGTGTGTGTGTGTTTACATGTGGGCACACATGTGCAGCATTGTGCATGTACCTGTAGGCATGCTCGTTTTGGCCCCAAGTTCATGTTGAGTGTCTCCACATTATTTATTGAGGCAAGAGCTCTTGTTGACCCTGAAGCTTGCTAATTCTGGCTATTTTACCTAGCCAGATTTCCCTAGGGGATCCTCAGCATCTTTCCCCTGAATGCTGGGACTATGGATGGCTACTACATCTGTTTTTATGTGGGTCCAGGGATTCGAACTCCAGTCTCCATGCTTACAGAGTAAGTACTTACCCACTGAGTTCTTGCCCACCCAAAACTATTTTATTATAAAGGAAATATTGTTAGTTTGGTAGATTTATTCAGATGTCTCATTTATGTTTACTTATTTAAATTTGAGCATCTGTATCAATCAATGTACCTTTTAAAATTCTCAGCATAGTTTTGAAAGTTCATTCTAATTTTTTAAAATTTTCATTTGGCTCTTATTCTGCAGGAGTCTAAAGTGGCAGTGCAGAACATCTTGATGCTGTCAGTGTATCTTGCTTTTCTGTGAAGCTAATCCACCATGCGGCTAAAAAGAATTCTAGAGAATTTCTACTTTCTACCCTAAAATACCGCTATTGTTTCTTAAGTTTTGATTAAGCCTTGTTCTTGGTAAACAGCTAGGATATTTGGACATAGAATATTTGTAACTATTTCTGAAATCTCTATTATGAACTGACTTACTTCTT
This sequence comes from Cricetomys ansorgei, assembly GCA_026225945.1. Lineage (NCBI taxonomy): Eukaryota > Metazoa > Chordata > Mammalia > Rodentia > Nesomyidae > Cricetomys > Cricetomys ansorgei. Next base: position 5,944,401 of record JAMJFZ010001089.1, on the reverse strand, counting down.
TAGAGCAGATGAAATTTTTTTCTGTTTCTATGCAGAAGGGAATGTGATCTCTCAAAAGTGAACAGTAATTGCATTTGCACCTTTCATTTAGTTTACCGGGAAGGGTTTTGTTTGTACACATTATAGCTTAAGAATTGGTGTGAGAGACATTCAAACATTAGGCTCCAAAAGAACCAGTGTAAACCCTGAAATAGCAAATTGTGGTCCACAGACTCACGTCCTTTTGAAGAAGATGCATGGCAAAGAATTCTCTGTAGAAATATATGGCCAAGATGCAATACAATGACCCCTCCATATCTGAAGGAGATCCGATCCAGCACCTGCCACAGATTCTAAAAGCCATAGGTGCTAACATCCTTAGCATGCACATAAAATTCACATATACCCTCTCTCGTGCTCCCAGTCATCCCGAGGTAGTTATAAAACATCCACTCACTCGCGCCATCTTCTGCTGCCCATTATTTTGGATGTGTGAACGTTTCTGTGGAAAAGAAAGCAGAAGAATGATTTCAACATCTTCAATAAGTCCTAGTATTTTGATTCAAAGCACCAACGAGAACCTGCAAAAGGGAAGTGCAGCCTTTATTTCGAACCATAAACAAAGCAGCTGAATCCCATGGAAATGGCTCCTTCATGTTGTAGCAGTCGCTGAAAGAGAGGTTTCAAGCGTCACTAACAGTTTCTCAAGCCTTCAGCTTGTGGGAAAAGTCTTAAGTACAGATCAGAAAGCCATCATAGCATTGCTGTCAGTGGTATCAATGCTAACTGAAGAAGGAAGCTACACGCTGGATCACTGACTCAATTTTTATAAAACAAGTATCTATTATATTACACATGCAGACCTTGAAGGACCCTAGATGGGAATCAGCCTCTTGGAATCAAGACGCTGAAGATTGCTTAGCCGTGAGTTGAGCTGTAGGTCAGCGGTAGAGCGCTGACCTAATATCCTACTATGTGCAGAAAGCTTCATTATGATTTTCATGCAAATGATGGGGCCGTGGAGCAGAGAACAGAGGGACAGTTGCTGGAAGTCGTCTAAATTCAGATAACTGTATTCCAGCTGTATTCTCTCCGTCCCCCAGCTCACGTCCACAGCCTATTTCTAATGTTCCAAATACTTCTAGTGTTTCAAAGCGATGCACTGTATTTATTGGAGTAGGTACACAATTCTTAACTGTTCAACAGTTAAGGCTTCCTGTCTCTGCTACATTTCTCTGTTTTCCTCTAGAGTCAGGGTAATGTTTTAGATGGCTCTTCCCCAACCTCATTCTATGCCCAAAGCCCTGCTACATTTGCTGCTCTATTATGCATAGGTTAAATGATTTTGCAGGGATGTATAATTCTATGAGAGCAAATCTAACAGCATGGGAAAGGATTTCTTTTCCTCATGAACACAGTGATTATATTGACTATCAGGTACAGGCCCCTGGAGTTTTTTGGTTTGAATGACCAGCTAGGTTCAGCATTCTGGATCGGCTAGAGAATTGTGTAGAATGCTAAAAGATTGTTGCCAATGACCCCTGACAATAGGTTGAAGTCTCAGAAAGGCCACAAAACTTGTCCAAGGTTAGCAGTGAGAGTGACAGGTGTTGTTTCAGAACCCTGGTTTTGACTCATAGGCTACTGCTCTTCCTGCCAGGGTGGAGTAAAGCAGGTCTCTCACAGACCTGTTCTGCCTCATCTGTGATCTCGGTATCAACACATTTCAGTGGGAGGGTACAGATCTCAGGGATCTGGGGAGTCACATAAAATACTGAGAACCACTGGTTTTGAACAAATCACTATTTCTCCATGATTCAGGGGAGACACAATAATAAAAAGTACATTGAAATCATTAATAATTTTCTTGTGGTGTTCGTAGATTCAAAAGACATATTTCTGAAGGACTCTAAGTCCACACATCACAGAGACACTTGCTCATTTATGTCCACTGATACACTATTCCCAAGGGCCAGGGAATGGAACCAGCCTAGCAGTCCATCAGCAGATGAATGAATGGATAAAGAAAATATGGTATGTACACCATGGACTTCTATGTGGCCATAAAGGAAAATGGCATAATGACATTTGTAGGAAAAGCATCATTTTAAACAAAGCAGATCAGATTCAGGAATCTGAATATGTGAAAATAAGTTTAAAACTATACATGTACACACACACACACACACACACACACACACACACGCGCACACACACTTGTCTATGTGTTTTCGTGGGTCATGAGACTAGAGGGATGATCACAGTAGTAGGGATCTTAAAGGATGTGAGAAATAAAGAGATGATCACCACATATTAGAAAGCAGAAAGAGGCACTAGCTGGAAGAAGAAAGGGCACCAGTTAGAATGGGGAAAGTCATGGAAAGAGCAATGGAGAAAGAGAACAAGTCAGAACAAAGTATAATGAAACGCGCCTACAAAGGCACTGTGGTGCGACCCATTACTGTGAATTTTGATCCCCAAATTAATAATAATTTAGGAGCTAGAGAGACTGATCAGACTGCTCAGCAGTTAAGAGCACTTATTGCTCTTGCAGCAGACTCAGGTTTGGTTCCCAGCACCCACATGGTGGCGTATAACCATCTGTAATTCTAATTCCAGGGCATCCAGTGTTCCTTTCTGACATCTTCAAGCATCGGGCATGCACATGGTAGATATACACACATGCAAGCAAACACTCATACACATAAATTAAATCTATGTTTTAAAACTTATTAACAGTTTAAAAACACAAAAGAGGGTACTTAAAATATGCATGATTTTGAGATCTTGGCTTTACCCATTGATGTAAGTATGTGAGAATCCATACAAGAAAGCAAGCCAGCAAAGACTAGAAGAGATCAAAGTTCCTTTTGCATGAGTATAGTTAAACAGCTAGCTGAGGTCTGATGTGGCCATGATCTCAGGCATGACAAAGGTGGTAGCTAAAGAGATAATTTCATCAGAACACAAATTGATGTGAGTGGGAAATATGGGTTGGAAAGTTCTTTCACTTTTTTATATGCCATGGGATTTCCAGCAACCATTTTTAGTGACTGTTTATGGTCTCTGTACCTGATTGCTTTGAGGTTAACTGACAGCTTTTACTTGGTGATTGAGAAAGGTTCATCTTAGTCACGAATCACTTGGGAATCCATGTAAGAGACCTTCAGCTGCCTCAGTCATGTAGAACAAGTGTAGAGTTTTCACCTATTCTGAACCTTCTGTTTGCTTTCCCAGAAGTGATGGGGCTGTTTGTTCAGTTAAGAGCATGATCTGAGAGTATCATGCATTTTCATTGGTGCAAGCCCTTCCAGACCACAGCAGAGGGAACCACTATCATGGCCAGCACCACACTGGACATTTGTACCCTGAGTGTCTGAACTCAGTTGTTTTTGATTGATATAGAACTCCTCGGGTGTTCTACTGATAGCATGTGCAGATCATAAGCAATCAAACATCCCCCACACAAATTCAACACAATACAAAACTGCAGACAATATAAAACTCCCAGACCTAGACAACCCCTCACCCAACAGTGCACAAAACAACTATTTTATACATAACAAAGAATAAAGTTCCACAGTATCACACATCTTCCTTCAAAACATGGGTGCGAATGGCAAAGTCTTGTGGGTTACATGTTTGACCGATCCATTGATTGCTTTAATGTCCTTATCTGGAAAACAGGCATAATACAACCTGCCCAGTGTGCCATGTTGAGGAATAGCCACAAACAAACTCATGGGAGGAAGATACTCTCTAGGCAATTGCCATACATTTATACATATACTTTCAGGGAATATGGTGCCTTTACTTTTCCTGCTTCAGTCTAATATTTTTGCGGACTTTAGGTTTTGGCCAGTTTCTAACTAGTCTTTCTGTAACTTCTTTGGTCTCATCATGATGGCTTTCTCTTTTCTAAAGCAAGTATTTACATGCTACTCACTTTTCCCCTAGTCCTAGAAAAGGCGACAGAGAACATTGCCATTTATCATGCTAAGCATAACCAAGTAAGTGTGGGCCTTGGAAATAAAAAACAAGACTAACCCAGGCCACAGGTTTGATGATGAGGAACATTTCCACTTAGGCAAAAGTTCAGGTCCTGGGTATACTGATGAGGTAATGGTGTTCCTTAAAACATGTCACTCTGGGCCATTATTCTCCCTTCATTTGTGAATTAGCCAAGGCCTGATTTTCAGATGCTTGACAAAGGGCTGGAAACCCACGCTGATGTGTGTTCTGATATGTATAGCTGGTGTCACGTTGAATATGAAGTAAAATGAAGTGGAGAAATGTGACCATATAAACAAATAGACCCCGTTGTTTCTCGTGAACCGGTATGTGACACTAATCCAGAAATGCATGCCAGGGGCAGTTGAAATATGCTTTGAATTACTCGGAGGGATGCTTCCGGGACTACTCATATGGCATGATTTATGGCCCAATGTTTTCAATCAGATTCCAGGGATCGATTAATCACACCATCAATAACAAAGAAACAGGTGTGTTTTCGAAAGACATGTGCTTGCCAAAGGCGATTTGTTCTCCCCTGTTGGTGCCACCTCATAAATGCTGGTTGGGGTTTTCCTTCTTTCTGGTGCTAGGGAACCGCAAGTGAAGTGCTTGCTTAGATAAAGCAGGTATGGGTTTTTATGCATAGACTGTAAGTCTACCGATCAGTAGAGCACACTGCTTTTTAGGATGCAGCAGCTGGCCAAATCACATCTGAACTGTCAGCTGGCCAGGAGAAGCTGTGCTGAGGTCACTCAGGGAGAATCTTTGCTTCTCTTCACTGAGTGAAGGCGGGTGGTACATTTAGATTAGTTCACAGAAATGACCTTGAGGTCTTTCTTTGGATTTTTGGTTTGAGGATCCCACTTTTGCTTTTTCTATCTTAAATCTTCACTAAAAGGTCTCTACAGATTTAATGAAAGGGTGTATGATGGGAAGAGAGGAAATGTAGGTGAGAGAACATGATAAATTCGTGGAAAATAAAACACAGTTGAACAAGCATTGGTTGATGAAGGAAAATAAGAAAGGTAGCCTTGGGGAGTTGGTGGGGAAGGAGCATCCCCAGCAAGATGGGAGAGTGCTCACAGGAAAGCAGAACTCAGCAGTGAATACAGGGATCAGAGTTTAGTTGGTAGCTGAGGAGAGCTGGGTATGGTGGAACATGCCTGTTCCTCCAGCTCTCAAAAAGACTGAGACAGGAAGATCATAAGTTCCAAACAAGCCCAGACTATAAGGCAAAACCCTTTTCAAACAATATTGAGAACAAGTACCAAAAATTTCCTGCACGCATACACAGGCTTTCGTTTTCCATATAACGTGACACAAAGGTTTTCAAACAGTTAGCTTTAAAGCAACCAATTTTGGAATTTGTGTACTCCGTGTGGTCACATTTTTACAAAGCTGATCCGTTTTAGAACACACTGGCTGTTTTTCTCCATGGTATCACTTGGTGTCTTCTCCTGGCATCACCTCCTGAAATCGAAGCACTTCCACCTCTGATCTCTAAATGAGTAAAAGCATCGCTGTCACCTGTACAACAGTTCTGCAAACTAGAAGTCTGCTTTTAAGTTTTTGAAAAAAACGTTTCTCATATGATGTACTTTAACCATATTCTTTTTCTCCTCCAACTCCTCCCAAGTTCTCCCCCTCTACCCACCCAATTTCATAATCATTCTCTCTTAAAAAAACAAAAACACAAAAGCAGCTGGGTGGTGGTGGCACACACCTTTAATTCCAGCACTTGGGAGGCAGAGGCAGGAGGATCTCTGAGTTTGAGGCCAGCCTGGTCTAAAGAGTGAGTTCCAGGACAGCCAGGGTTACTACAGAGAAACCCATTCTTGAAAAACCAAGATAACAACAACAACAAAACCAGACCAAAAGCAAACCAAAACAAAAGACTTTGCATATGTGTACACCATGTGTTTTGTGTTGGCTAGCTTCTGGGCATGGAGCCTATCCTGAAGTGTGATTGATATAGACCTAGTGTCACTCCAATGAAGAAAACCAATTTTCCTTCTTTCAGCAGCTATCAACTGCAAATGGCTTCTGACTTAAGGGTGGGGATTTCTTTCCACTCCCCTTCTCTGTGCTTACATTTGTCTGGCTTGGTTTGTGCAGATCTTGTGTGTGCTGTCACAGTCTCGAGTTCATGCGCTCACCAGCACTGCTGTGTCTGAAAGGTGCCATTCCCTTGGACCGCTCTACTTCCTCTGGGTCTTAAAGTCTTTCCTCCTCCTCTTCCACATAGATCTTGAGGGATCCCATTCAGGGCTGAGCATTCCAAAGACTCCCACTAAACATTGTTCAGTTATAGGTCTCTGTTAATTGCCATCTATTGCAAGAAGCTTCCTTGTTGAGGATTTTGATGCCCTGGTATAAAAATGTGTCATTAGAAGTCATTTTATTGATATGTGTATTTAGCAGAATAATAGCAGTAAGTTTTCCCCTAGGTCCTTTAACCTATGTAGTCTTAGGTTCTTGGCTGCATTAACAGTGTCAGAGTTGATTACTCCCATATTGCACCAGTGGGTTTATCTTTCAGGCAGGTTAGTATTGTAGCTTGTGGTGTTCATAGTTCAGTGAAATTGATGAGTACTTTTCTTGTCTGTAGTATGTATAGGAGATTAGAAGTCTTAAATTGAGATATTAACTAGGTTGGTTCCTTTTAAGGGTTGTAAAGGGCAAATTGCCTGTGTTCCTCTCTCTAGCTTCTGGAATCAGTCCTTGGCTTGTTAAGATATCCTGAGCCTCCTCCTCCGTGAACATTGATGTTTTTACTGTGTACATGTTTGTCTCTACTTTCTATAAGAAAAAAATTATTCAATTAGATCCATCTTAATGATGTTATCTTAGTTTCAGCATCTGTGAAGACGTTCCAAATAAGGTCTTATTCATACGTTCTGGGCTTTACACTTCCACTTTTGGGGAACTCTTTCAATTTGCAACACGGCAAAATTATGAAAAATTATGTAAAGGCTGTGGAGATGTCTCAGTGACTAAAGCATTTGCCACACAAGCCAGAGGATGTGAGTTGAGATCTTTAGAACCACATAAATAGAGCAGAATAATATGCACCTGCAAGCTTGCAGACTGGCTAGACTGGCTTTTACAGTTACCAACAACAGAGAGACCCTGTCTCATGCAAGGTAGGAGGTAAGGGCCATCACCTGACATTGTCTCCTGACTTCCAATTGCATGTTGTGGCATGCGTGTGCTCATATAAACATACACATATGAACATATACACTCACAGTCACAAGGAAAAGAAAACAGCGTAAGATATATTTAAAACATAATAAATTATAATTTAACGTTATTCATTTTTATTATTTCAATGTAATATATGGATATGGCATCAATTATAAGAGATATATAATTATATTAACTAGAGTAATGGATCTAATCAACATAACGACACCCAAACTGAAATAGATTGAACACATTCTCCTTTATCAGTTACAGACTGGGGTCGATGAGTCTCAGAGACCAGACATGAATTCACTCTTTTGTTGTATTTTATTGGTTGATGTATTAATTTACTTAATGGAAACCGGCAAAATTAGAGTTCATTCTTTTATGAGTATCCTAGAACACTGAAACTAATAACTAGTAACTAGAACACTAGTCAGTTGCTGTAACGAGACACCATTTAATCGGGGCTTGCTTACAGCTTTAGAAGTTTAGCCCATTATCTTGGTAGGGAGCGTGGCAGGGGGCGTAGCAAGGAGAATGGTGCCTGCAGGCAGACACGGTGCTGGAGAAGCAGCTGAGCGCAGGCAGCAAGAAGAGAGAGAAACTGGGCCTGGCTTGGGGTTTTGAAACCTAACTTACCAGGAGCTGCACACTTCCTCCAACAAGGCTACACCTACCCCCAACAGAGCCACACTTCTTAATCCTTTTCAAGTAGTCACACTTCTTGATGACTAAGCAGTCAAATATATGCGCCTATGTGGGCCATTCCGATTCAAACCACCACAATGAGCAATCTATTTGTGTAAATTAGTTTATCTGTTTTCATTTTAAATTTTAATTAAATATTTGGTTAGCATACAGAGAAATAAGCTTCACTGGGTCATACACACGTGTGTGTGTGTGTGTGTCTTTATATATATATAAATTTATATATATTTATATATGACACACACACACACACACACACACACACATAGTTCACAGTTTCTCCTTTCCATGTCCTCCCTTCCTCTCCTGCAGGTTTACTTCTTTCCCCCAAATACTCTCTCCCATTCTGCTTTCGGGACATGTAAATTCTGTTACCCTCATTCATAGGTTTGTCTTATTAAGATATAATTAATATGCAGTATAATTAACACAGTTTTAACAAAAGTATTACACTTATGTAACCAAACCCCAACCAAAACATGGAAAATTCAGTCACTCCCCTTACCATGTCTTCTGCATTCCTCTCCCAGTCTTTATCCCAGAAATTCTCTTCTATAGGTTTTTTTTCCCCCAAACTGTGGTCTGTGTAGAACTGTGATATGTATATTCTTTTCTTAGCAAACATGTTTTATATTTATCCATATTTTTTCATGGATGTACCATAGCTCTGCATTGATCCATTAGTTGGTTAGGGGTCATTTGGATTGTTTATACTTTCTAGCAGTAAAAATCCCCGCGAACATTCACATATGGATTTTTGTGTACACGAAGATGTATGTTTGGTTTGAGGAAATGCATGAAAGGGCACTGTAAATCGTTGTTATGGTCTGAGTAGGAAACATCCCCCGCTGGTTCATGTGTGACACATTTTGTCTTTAGTTGCTGGTGTACGGTTTGAGAGTGCTGAAGATGTTGGGAGGGGAGGCCCCATTGGAGGGTGTAGGTTACTGTGGCATACTCTTGAAGGTGTAGCTGGCACCCGGTCCCTTGCCCTCTGCTTCCTTTCTGATGAGATGCATATACCCTGCCCCAAGTTCCTACCACCAAGATGCTCAGAACTCATCACTGCCGCTGAATCAGCATCGCCTAGGACTGAAATATGTGAAACCACAGCCCAAAATAAATCTTTCTTCCTTTATTTTGTTTATGTCCAGATATTAAATGAGAGAGAAGAAGCTGAATAAGACAAATGTCTATTCATGTTTACTCATTTTGTTCCCGGGTTGCTTGCCAAGTTACTTTTTATTTTATTTTAAATTAAAAAAAATTTTTTTTTGGAAAGGATTTCCTGTGAGCTCTGGCTGTCCTGGAACTCCTGGGTAGACTAGTTTATCCCTGAGCTCACAGAGATCTGTGTGCCTCAGTCACTCAAGTGCTGGGATTGAAAGTGTTCGCCACTACGCCCAGCGCCAAATTACTTTTCAGTGACACATATTGTTTCCAAACTCTGGATAAGAATTATTATTTGTAACGCCTCGAAAACACTAATTTCATAAGAAATGAGTTCTTTCCCTAATCCCTTCTTCATGTGTTTCGGTGGGCGGAACTTTTAAATATCTCCCAAGTTCCAACTCCCCAAAGTTTGTGGCCCTGAGATACGCTATCAAATCTAGGCATTGCTGGGAAGGAGTTTCGGTGAAATGAAAACCCTTGTCACACCGGCACTCTCGGACGCTAACAGGCGGACATGGTAACTCTCGGACGCTAACAGGCGGACATGGTAACTCTCAGACGCTAACAGACAGACGTGGTAACTCTCGGACGGCAACAGACGGACGTGGTAAAGAGTGCTGTGCTTCAGAGCACAGTGCAGCCAACCTGAGTTCGGTCTGAGTTGAGAGTCAGCCGCGGGACATCACTTTCGGACTGCGGGACTGCGAGCTGGCTAACGGGCATTTTAAGCTCTTCGTATTCTGATACCGTGGCATGCGGCGATGGAAAGCGTGAATGTCCTTTAGAGGTGAACCTTTCTAAATTTGAAAAGTCAACGCATCGTTTTCTCGTTTTCTTTTTATGGCTGTTTTGGCGCTGTATCTAATTGTGTCATAAAATTTTCTCTCTTAAATTTTACATTGTAAATTTTAAATAATATTTTATATTAATAAATATAAATAAAATAAAGAAATAATAAAATAATATTAAATAAAATTTTAAATAATAAAATTTTACCTCTTATGATTATTTTCTCAGTACAGTTTTAGAAAAGGAATGTTTTTTGGAGGGCGGGACTTTCAGTTTCAAAGATATATACACTTTAAATGATCTTCTTATATCTTCCTTCTGATTTTTCAAGCGTGGTTTCTCCCATTTGCTCACAGCTGTAATCGACTCGCTGGTGACTTTGGTGAACAAAACCTCACCGGCTTGGCTCGGGGTTGATCTCTGTTGACAGCTCACTCTCCAGAATATAGGTCATCCTTATTTTTCTGTCTTTGTCTTGTAAATGTCTGCTGGAAATGGGACGTTTTAGCCAACACACCATGACAAATAGGGCTCCTAGTGTGCACCTTGAAAGCTGTCTATTCTGTTGGCTGTGTTATTGTCATTTGTTTTAATTTTAATAAATTGTTGCACCTGTTAAACCTGTCTTCTCTGTGATATGTGGCTACTGATGTTAAAAATCAATTCATTTTTGAAATTAAAGAATTAAATTGTATTTATTATTATTGTTGTTATTATTATTTGTGTGTGTGTGTGTGTGTGTGTGTGTGTGTAAATGTAGGCATCCGTGTAGAGATCAGAGAACAACTTTTAAAGGTTGTTTTCTCTTTCTACCACAGGTTCTAGAGATCAAACTTAGGACCTCAGACTTGTGTGTCAAGTGCTTTTACCAGCTGAGCCATCCAACTGATTCTTCAGACCCTCATTTTCTCTTTCTCTTCTCCCTCCTTCCCTCCCTTCCTCCCTCCCTCCCTCCTTCCATTCCTTCCTTCCTTCCTTCTTTCTGTGTCTTTCTTTCTATTTTGGTGAGGCTGGGAATTGAACCCAGGGCCTCTTGTATACAAGTATTCCATTGCTAAGTTATATCTACAGTCCTAACATTTGTGCATGTGTGTGAGATTTAGCACGTGTAGTGTCTTTTCCATGCCTTCATAGCTCGCATAGCTTGATACTCACCCAGCATTCATCCTCAAATCCGTGTTCTGCTCACAGATCTGATGGATACAGAGCACATTCAAAACTCAGGTTTCAGATGTTCACAGATCTGTCTTCCAGGCTCTGTTGTTCTATTGGATATGTGTTGCAGATCTGTACAGCATCTGAGTCAGCCAGGGGGATGTAGGATGCTTGCTTGCACTCTCTGAGTCTTCCCTGCAGTGTCATGCACCATGGGCAGTCAGTTGTTTCTATAGTCTGTCATGTTGAAATAACCAATGAGGATTTGGATGGCATCCAGCATTCTGTGTAGCCATTCCTCCCATTTGTGTTTCATTGTTTGTTTGTTTGTTTTTGTTTTGTTGTTCGAGACAGGGTTTCTCTGTTGTAACTCTGGCTGTCCTGGAACTCACTCTGTAGACCAGGCTGGCCTTGAACTCACAGAGATCTTTTTATAGTTAATGTATTCCTCCCAAGTTTTTTCATTTAGTCATGTATATTTTCCACTTTTTATATTAGAGTCTTTTGCACATTATATTAAATTGTCTGCTCGTTCCAATATCCGGGTAACCATGGATTATATTTAGTCATTCCTTTGGTTATTTACTTACCTGGTTTTTATTTTTGTCAATTTTCAGAAAGCTGGCATTCACAGTAATTGGTTTCATTGTGGCATTTTCTGGTACGTACGTCGTTATGCTTTGTTATCATTTCCCACACCGCTCTGCTTTATTCTCTCCACACACTTTCCGGTCCTTTCTATCCTCTCAAGTTGTCCCTGCTCTGCCTTTGTGTCGCATGCCTGCCATTTTCAGTTCTCCCTGCCTTTAAGATCTCTCCCTTCTGTCATGGTACGTGGCAAAGGGAGGGTCTGTATATTTCAGGACGTCCAATGACATCTCTGATCTCTAACTACCACATACACTAGGATTACCTGAGCTGTGGCAATATAAACATTTCTGGACATGTGGACATGTGGAAGAAAGACTGCTCCTTGTTTAGAACCGTTGCTTTGGACTCATCCTGCTTCGTCTTCTCTCCAAGTACCCAAGCATCCAATGGAGAAAAACCAGGGAGTGAATGTGGATCCCACTTGTGTTTGAAGACCTCATCGGCTTGTAGTCTTACGTTAGGTCATTGTGCCACTTAGCTCATACTGTGACAGAATGCCTGAGAGAATAAAGTTAAAAGAAGGATAAAGTCAAAGAGAATAAAGTTAAAAGAGGTTCATGACTTAGTCTGTATTCAGTTAGCGCTATTGTTCTGGGACTGTGGTGAAGTATGATATTACAGAGAGAATGTAGTATTCATGGAAGCTGAGAGGCAGGGAAGAGGGCCAGAGGGAGGGGAGGAGGGAAAAGAGAGGAGGGGGCAGAGAAAGAGAGTTGATATCCCAGGCTAAGTGTTCAGCCACCTACTTACCATGGTATTCTGCCCTTTCAAGGTTTCGCCACATTCTGTCAGTGTCAAAGATGGAGGAAGCCAAGCCTCAAACACAGGGGTTTGGGGGAAGGCACTTACCCAAACCATGGCTGTCACATTCAGATTTTGGAAACCTGTTAATAGTTTTCAGCCGATTTCTTCTTCCCGTTTATGAAGGGTCTGCACGTGTGCCCAATAAAAGCAGGCGCATTTACTTCTTGTAGCTACTGAATGATCTCTGGATTTTTGTGTGAATTGCTCAATTTGTAGGCTCAGTTCTATGACACGAGCTTATCAGCTCCGTGGAGAGTTACTGTGTCTTCATACTCTTCCAAGGTATGTTTGACGTGTTGTTTTTCCGCTTGTATAGATATAGATTTAGATGGTAGAAAACACCTGGGTAGAATAAACTTGAGAGGTGCATTATCATGGGCACCAGGCCTGGTCTCATCACTCTCCAGAACTTTCAAATACGATGGCTGTGGGGGTCTAGAAAAGATGATGAATGAGTAGAACGTGCTGGGTCTATTTGCTTGTATTTTGCCTGACTTTTGATCTACTTTTAGGGCCAGGGAGAGAGATAAATAATTTGTGAGCACTCTCTGTGGCTAAGGACCTAGAAAATTTCTTTGGCCTGCCTGTATATAAATGTCTTAAGATAATTTTTGCGCATATTCTGTTATCTTAAAGCCACCCCTTAAAGGGACCTATCTCTACCTCTAGAAGATGTCATTTCTATTAACTATGTGTCAAGGCACCAGTATTTTCCTGTCTTTGCCCTGGGCTCGCAGGGTGCAGCAGTGAGTACAACAAACCTGTCTGTCCTTAAGGTGTTGTGCTCCAGTGTGTGGTCAGCAATAGGGAGGGAAGGGACTCTCAGCCTGGACAGACACAGATGCCCCTCCCCCCTCCCCCCTCCCCCCGGCCCATCACTGCCAGCCACAACTGTTGACAAACTATTTTTTCCCCCCAAAGGATCCACAAACTGGATTTTTAAATGCCATATTTTCATCTTTTAAATAAGGGCTCACAATGTCAAAAAAACAAAACAAAACAAAAACAAAAACAAAAATCCCACTGTGCAGTGTTAAACAAACCACGTTTGCAGGCAGGCTCTGGCGTGTGACCTCTGTCTAACTCCATCTTTGTCCTTGCTGGTTGGCTTGAGATGAGAAATGCAGTGGAGTGACAGCTGTAGCTACGCTCATCCCTCTCTGAAAGCAACGAGGCGGTCGGTCGGCAGAGATTATTCGGCCCTGCCAAGGCTTGATTTGCAGCACCAGTTAACAACTCCAGTGAAAGTCATTTGGAAAACCATCCTTAAGACAAACAAAAATGTGACTACACAAATCAGCTGCGATCACTCAACCTGGACTTCACAGGATGCAAAAGATAGGTGACTTGCCAGTCCGAGCCACTGACACGAATCTTCTAGCCAAGGTCACGACCGTCTGGGAAAGAGAGTGATTTCCAACACACATACCACTCCGGCCTCCAAATCTATAACCACAGTGTGCGTTTTGTAATGGGCTCATTAGTGATTGAGGTGAGGGTTCTCCAAAACACAAGAGTGGTTTCTTTTTTGTCCTGTAAATTACAGTTCGTGACATTGTACCCCTCTTCATTTCGGAAAGCAAAGATAATTTGGATAAAGTAGATTATCTAGATGGAGTAGCACATGCAACCATTCTCTGCCTGGCTCCATGTGGAGGTGATTACTCAGTGGTTAGTCTTTGTGGGAGGTGTGGGGGCTGTGAATTCATCACTGAACTCCCTGACTTCATTACTGACCGGCAGATCCTACCCACCGTCCTATGAACTCGTCACTCACTCCCTCACTCCCTTCTCTGCTCACGTCCTTTCGGCCTGCCTTTTGCTGTCTGACTATGCAGTCCACCCATCCACTTCCTAATGTTTTCCAGAGCTGTGTGAATCCCTTTCCAGGACTCACTGAGTCCTCCCAGCTCACCTCCCTCCTCTGGCTTCTAGAACTCAGACTCTAGGTTCAGTTATTCGGTTTTCCAGAGCTCTTAGTCACCGAAGGAAGTCTCTACCCTGACTTTCAGTCAGTGACTCTCCCCTACTTGGAAGGACCTCAAATCAAGCTCTAAGAATTGCATTAGAGATACACTTTGATGCAGCAATCCAATCTCCATTAGGGCTACAATCTTGTCCAAATCTTTTGCTGCTCCAAGTCAATTCATAGATTTACTGATTTTCCTTAGGGTCAATGTGGGCTGTTTGTTCTTCATCAGCCCTAAGGTGATGCTTGTCTTTGAATTGTGAGGGGTCTGACTAAATACCCCAAATTCCAGTTCACAGAAACTTGGGAACTGAGATTCTTTCTTGCAAATATTGGCTGACTCAGGCTTCCAGAGATCCCCCAGAAGGGAGATGCTCTGGGTCACAGCCATTGCTCCCGAGACAGGGCAAAGGCTGTTTTCTCACTTCCTTTTCCTTTAATGGCAGATGCTTTTAAATGATTCGCCACTTGTTTCTATCAGGCCACATTTAAGATTCAGCTATATATGTTAAATGAGGTAATGAGTGATCGTATCTCACAAGTATGTTCTTACTGTGCTGATGTCATATCCTGGATATTTGTGTAGAAAGGCGATTAACGTCCTACAAAAGCAGCAAGGTGATCTGCTTAGTCAATGTTTTCTGAGAATTCTGTTGACATTAACAGAGGTGACATAAATATGCTTTTTGAGCAAATCCACTTCCAATTACATGTCTGCAAAGTGCATTTATGAAAACAATGAAATCAGCAACTTTGCATGTTAAAAACATTTCAAAAGATAAACAGGAACTGTTAAGACCAAACTCAAGGAAACAGAAGAATATTATTTTCCGTTTCACAGTGGTTTTGCAAAATATGTGCCAATTGCTCTTCAGTTATCGTGCTGGGGGTAGGTGGGTAGGAGGCAAACAAACCCAACTTTAACTTCTGCACATGATCTAAATTCTCCCTATTTTGTGTCGGTAGCTACTGGATCACTTGGCAGGGGAGAGAGGCGGGCACCTGCGCCTGCGCTAGGTCAGTACTTCGGGGCCCATAGCACACGTGTGCATGGCCCTTTAAATGGCAGGGTTTTGGTACATCAGCTGAAAAGTCCACCAGAGCAGTACCCACTTCCTCTGTCTTTACAGAAACCTTGTTAACCAATATTGGCTATTGGGCCTTTACTGACCTTTACCCATCCCTCTCTGATTAGCAAGCTTTAGATAGGCTGATTGAAGTGTCTAGTAAGCACAGACCAACGCTATTGGACCTCCCCTTCTGCACCACCCTGCTTTCTCCATAGAAACTCAATTCCCTCTACAATAAATGGATTTGCACCATGGAGGCTTTCTCCAGAGTCTGTTTCTTGGGTTAGTGACTCTGCACCGCTTACTCCCTCGGGAACTCTGCACCCACAAAATACAATTTTGATGGTTTTTGTTTAATTCGTTGCACATATCTCACTTATTTTAGGAAATGATTACTTAGTACAATCTTTGATTCTTCTATGTTATCTGATAAGTAACAGTCTTAACATGAGCTAGAGGACGACAAAAGTCCTTAGGTTTTTTCCCCCAACACCGAGAGGTATTAAAAGCTCTCACACACACTCTGGGAAGTGACTTTAAAATATAATTGACAGCTCTAAGAAATGTCAAGTGTACGTATCATATGTCACGTGCTTTGTTTTAGTGCTGGATTGCACGATCATTTCAGAAGGACCAAAACTCTTAAGTTTAAAAGAAGTCTTTGCTGAATTTTATAATAATTTAATAAATGCTGAGGCCATTGTTTTTTTTAATTTCCCATTTATTATAATCATCTGGGCTCCAGACTATTCTAGTGCAATATTTTTGTCAACTGAAATGATACCGAATAGAAGAACTTGAAGTTGCTAATTTACTGCTCTACTCCAAAGAGGTTTAAGAGTGTTCAAAAACAAAACAAAAACAAACAAACAACAACAACAACAACAACAGAAAACCCATTTCCCCTCATTAAAATTTTTATATTCTGTATCTTTGCTGGATATTTGCAGACTTTTAATCTACTTGGCTCAAAATACACACGTTTATTCTTGACTTTCAATTTTACTCATCTGCAGTAGTTGCAAAACTGGTTCATCGCCATTTTGTAAAAGAAACAATCCAGCATCCTAACTAAGGTGTGCATAGCAAGTTGACGCTGGATCTTTAATAAAGTGTGTAAAATTTTCACCTTTGGACTGGAGCTAAGAAATTTTGGTTCTGTAAGCTGAGTCTTAATTTTTCTTTTTTCCTGGAGATTGATTTTTGTTAAACGCTTTGTGGGGATTTACTGAGTCAAGGTTTTAGGAGTCTGACTGAAAAAAAAAAATCCACAATTAAGACCCAAGATTGGATCCCATTGACATGGTACTTAGAATTCTTGAGACTATTAAGTGTCATCAGAGTCCCTCAACCCCAAATTTCTTTATGTCACTTCTGATCAGGCCAATTTCTTCTGGCATATTCTTTTTCTTTCTTTCTTTTTTTTTCTTCCAGGAATTCGATTTAATTCTGCACATCGCCAGGGGCAGAGAGCAGACAACATGGATAAAGAGGTGAGATTGATGTTAACAGTAGTTCCCCTTTTTGATATTTTCCTTTAAAAGCAGCCCTTTTAGCTCGATTTTTCATAATATCCATGCGCAGAAAAGTACAGGACTGAGCAGAGCTCGAGCGTCCTTTGTAGCGCTCACGAGTAAACAGGGTGATTAACGAGTAGGGCAAAGAGCACGGTAGCAAAGAGTCCATAGAAGTTAAACAAAAGTGCCCTCAGAATTTCAGGATTCCCATGATCCATACGAGGACCTCACCGCGTCTGTCCACCGCTTCTATTTTTGATTAGATTTATAAACACAGCGCCACGTATTTTCATGTGGCTTATCGCCCAGGGGCAGAATTAGATTGACTGCACTGAAGCTAGAAAGGCTGGAGAGTTTTGGGCCAGGGCTGCAGTGAAATAAGTAGTGTAATTGTTTCTGTGGGGTGAACGTGGGACCTCTTCTGCTCTGAATTACACATGGCTCAGCCCTTTGACCTAAGCAGGCTCAGCCATGGCTGGCGCAGCTCCTAAAGTTGCAAGGAAGGGTCATCGCCTAGCGAGCCAGAACGTCATCTGTCAGGCGAGATGCCAGCCAAGGACTCTATTCAATTACGCCCCTTCCTGGTGACACGCATTTGCTACCACCTCTGCTTCATTTAACCCTCTGTCATATCCGTTATCATCTCATCAGGAAGTGCCAACAGGGGGCCTTGGAGAATCTACAGGAAGCATGGGTCCTTCAAGAAGAAAACCCGTGTGTCTTTGTTTTCAGTTTAGTAAATTTCAGGTCCTCTTCAAGAACGTGCCTCAGTATTCTAATGCCAAGATGACAGTGTTTCTGAACACATAAGGTTTTGAGAAATGTTAATAAGCCACGCTTACTGTTTCTTCCTCTCAGAGAACTTAACTTAAACTCGTTCGAAACAGGTGGTAATTCATAGTTACAGCTCTTGAAATAATCAGAGCAAACAGGACAGAACTTTTAGAAGAGAGAATGTTACCTGTTGACTTTTTTTTTTTTTTTTTTTGCAATGGTGGAGAATTCATAGTTCTCAAATTTTACAGTGATTTGGATCAATGCATTGACCTCTGTCTACCCAGACAAAACTCTATAGTCAAATACTTGTGTTTCATTTTGATCTCAGTAAACCGAAATTTTCAAAGGCACCTTATGCAGAGTACCCAGGGTTTACATTCAGACACTTGACGTTATTCCCAAAATTAGTTCTGCTTCTAAAACACGTTTAAAAAAAGTTAAATTTGCTTTATTTCATTGCTAAGTTTATAAGTAAACGTCTCCGTGTGTCTTTTATAGGTGTGATAACTTGGAAATAATTCAGCATTAGAATTTTTTCCCCTTCATCTGAAGCAACCCAGGCTAAACCTTGATTTAGTTCTATGATGTTTAAACGTTTAAACATTTCCTTAGAGAGTGCACAATGTCACTTTAAAAAAAAAAAACTGTATTAATTTAACCTAGGGACTCTGATATAAGAAAATGCAGAGGCCCCTATCAGATCAGTGACAAAAGCATCAAAATCACCCCCCCCCATATCCTACACTCTCCCGAATGTTATTCTCATTAACAGCACTAGTGTTGTTCCCCACCTGATCTGACACACACACATACACACACACACACACACACACACACACACACCGCTCAGAGCAGACAGGTGCAAATTGCAAGCGTTTCACTGTGACTGTCTTTCTTTAAATTGACAAAGTAATAGACTGGGAGAACTAAACAGATCCAGGGAGGAAAGTCTGAACAGGGACAGGCCAGCTGGCCAGGGGGCTTCAGTAGAGTGACCCTGCTAAATCGCACCTCCATGCCACTTGCCAGGGACAGGTCCTCCAGTGCCCTTCCTTCCCACCCCCACCCCTTTTCTTACTGAGGGGAAGGCCCTGCTGAACCATGCTGTGGCTCTGATGTGTTGTAAAGGCCAAGGTACATGAGACCAGAAGCCAAATGTACCTGCTCCTCTTTGTCTCGGCCACATCTCCACCCACCTCCCTCCCTGGAGCAGTTCAGCGTGGTTAGCTTCCTAGAGATGGACCAGATTGATAGTGCTTCTATCCATCTCTCTCTCTCTTTTTTTTTTTTTTTTTTTTTGCCTGATTCACATGAAGCCCCGGAGCCTTGAAACAGCGGAATGATCACCCTCATCTCCACCCCCACTCCCAACCAGATGAATCTGCTGAGCTTGTCTGTAGGAAAAACCCAATTGTTCTACTAGAAATACACAATTTCATTTCATGGAAGAGACGTGCCACGCCAGCCTCTGTGGGAATCAAAGGCAGGCATTTTTTAAAAGAGACCGGGCACTCTGTCATCCCAAAGGGGCTTCTCTTTGTGACTGCCCAGTGTGCCCTAGAACTGTTGTATGCAAGAAGCAATTTGAGCTCCGAGAGGTCTCTGACTCCAGTCCAACTGTGGGATCTGCCCATGTTGGTAAAGGGTAGGGAGACAACTTGAGCTGGCCTTGTTTACAGCTGAACAGAAGAAAACAGCCAGACACAAATGAGGGTTGACGGTTTCATAGAGCACGCTGGCTGATCCCAGATGCGATGTGACTTCCCTGAACTGAGCGATGATCCGTACAGTATGCAGAATTCTCTCTCTGGCTGGTCTGTGCCCACCAGCCTTGAAAAGACTTTCCTCTCACTCCACAGCCACAGCCGAGCGCAACCAGGGCTGAACAGAAGCACCCTGGGACCGATTCCTTCTGACAACAGTCACATTCTTTTACAAACTTATGGATTTGGGTTGTCACTGGTTATAAATGGATTTGTTGTTGCTCAAGTTGGCTTACTCTATCAGAGATTCCCTTTCCAGTTGAGAGTGCGGGCATCAAAACATATTTGGTGCTTTTTAGTGAAAAGGAAGTTATCATGGGAAATACTGTCACTTTTTCACAAGTTTAGTTTTTCTTTTCTTTCTACAAATCAAAAATCATTGTTTTTAACCATAGTATGTATTGTATTAGTAGTTAACAGAATTCTCTTTCCAAAATTAAAGAGAAATTGATTTGTTTCCACTTACGAATATATATGACAGAAATGTATTATAAGCTAAGTGGATTTTGGAGATCTGTAGGACATTGTGCTATGGCTTACCCTACAGTATGCAACACCACAGTGTATAACACCACACTGTGTAACACCACAGTATATAACACCACAGTGTGTAACACCACAGTATATAACACCACAGTGTGTAACACCACAGTATATAACACCACAGTATATAACACCACAGTATACAACACCACAGTGTATAACACCACAGTATGCAACACCACAGTGTATAACACCACAGTATGCAACACCACAGTATGCAACACCACAGTATATAACACCACAGTATATAACACCACAGTATGCAACACCACAGTATATAACACCACAGTGTATAACACCACAGTGTATAACACCACAGTATGCAACACCACAGTGTATGACACCACAGTGTATAACACCACAGTATATAACACCACAGTGTATAACACTACAGTGTATAATACCACAGTGTATAACACCACAGTATATAACACCACAGTATGCAACACCACAGTGTATAACACCACAGTGTATAACACCACAGTATATAACACCACAGTGTATAACACCACAGTATGTATGCAACACCACAGTGTATAACACCACAGTATATAACACCACAGTATACAACACCACAGTGTATAACACCACAGTGTATAACACCACAGTGTATAACACCACAGTATATAACACCACAGTATGCAACACCACAGTATATAACACCACAGTATATAACACCACAGTATATAACACCACAGTGTATAACACCACAGTGTGTAACACCACAGTGTATAACACCACAGTGTATAACACCACAGTATGCAACACCACAGTATATAACACCACAGTATATAACACCACAGTATGCAACACCACAGTGTATAACACCACAGTGTATAACACCACAGTATGCAACACCACAGTGTATAACACCACAGTATGCAACACCACAGTATGCAACACCACAGTGTATAACACCACAGTATGCAACACCACAGTGTATAACACCACAGTGTATGCAACACCACAGTATATAACACCACAGTATACAACACCACAGTGTATAACACCACAGTATACAACACCACAGTGTATAACACCACAGTATGCAACACCACAGTATGCAACACCACAGTATATAACACCACAGTATGCAACACCACAGTATATAACACCACAGTGTATAACACCACAGTGTGTAACACCACAGTGTATAACACCACAGTGTATAACACCACAGTATGCAACACCACAGTATATAACACCACAGTATATAACACCACAGTATGCAACACCACAGTGTATAACACCACAGTGTATAACACCACAGTATGCAACACCACAGTGTATAACACCACAGTATGCAACACCACAGTGTATAACACCACAGTGTATAACACCACAGTATGCAACACCACAGTGTATAACACCACAGTATGCAACACCACAGTATGAAATACCTCTTAAACATTTGAGAGGACCGATCTCTCGTGTTATCTTTTCACACCTCAATAGAGAAGTATTGAAGCACAAGATGAGAAACTGCTCATTTTGATTTGAGGTGGAAAGTAACTCTGCATTTCTGTAGCAACTAAATAAAAATTCGAAGGGGGGAAAGGAACCTGGACGAAAGCCTTTGGAGATTTTGTTTAGCTTTCTAGATGATTTTGCCTATCTTCAAACCTTAATTGAGATCAGGGAGAAACAGGGAGATGACAGTGGCTACATTGTGTTCCTTGAATTCATTTGAGTTTTGAAATATGCTACAGATGATTTAATAAGTTTAAGTGAATTTACTTAAAACGGTAACATTTCCTTAAGTGGTAATGAACAGGACGATGATGCAAATTTGAAAGAAGGACTATAATTCCATGAGGTAAGTAAGGAGATAAAAATCTCACCAGGAGAAAGAGAGTTCTGAATTGAGAAAGGGGTAGAGACAAATGCAATTTACACTGCTTAAAGGTGCTCATGTGTAAAGGAGAGAAAAGTGAGGAAGTTGGTGGAGAGAAGTCAGAAATCCCTCCTCATTCCCTCTTGAACATGTGTTAGCCGCTAGGAGGTCACGGAATACAAAATGTCACTTGGTAAGCCTCTCAGGGGACCCGTCTTGGGGGGATGGGGGTGAAGCCTGACATAGAGTCCCTCTCAAACAGGTGAACTTGACAGAATATCTTTGAGCCCTTCCTAACGTTAAGAGAGCAAGTGTGTAATTTCATTTGAAGTTCCTCGGGAAGGAAATGAGGTCTATCCAAGGACCACATCCATGTATTTAAAAGTGTGTTTAACGCAATTGGAAAGGACTGAAGTGCCAGACTTACTGAACCGTGTCAAGGAAGCTAGTACCTGTTACTATCTCAGGTGAAGGCTGCGAAAAAAAGATCACACTTCAGCCCTGTTCTTTACAAAATGTCAGAACACATCAGGAACTGCTGTTTCTAGGAGTTTACCAAGTTTTTAATGAATAGCTTCTAATGGAGTGTTTCTCAACCTTCCTAATGCTGCGGCCCTTTAATACAGTTTCTCATGTTACGGCAATTCCCAACCATAAAATTATTTTCATTGCTACTTTATAATTGTAATTTGCTACTGTTATGAGTTGTAATGTAAACACCTGATATTCAGATGGTTTTAGGCAACCTGCAAAGGGGTCATTTGACCCATAAAGGGGACGAGACCCACAGGTTGAGAAACACTGGTCTAATGCTTTAAGATTAAAACAGAAACTGTATTAATTGTGTAATTCGCTTTATATTGTAATTTATAGCATTGTTTTACATTATTTCTGTGCGCGTGCACGCGTGTGCGTGTGTTTACCAAGATACATGTGTGGAAGTCAGAGAGCAACTTTGTGGAGTCAGTTCTCTCCTTCCCCGTTTATGTGTATTCCTGGGATTGCTCTCAGGTCACCGGGCTGGCATGGCGACCTTTACCTGCTGAGCCACCGCACCAGTAGCAGCCTGCGTCAACTGATACGTTTATCTAAGCCACTTGTAGGGTCTGCACCACATTCTGTGACGGTGCCCTGAGTGCTATTTACATCTTCTAAAGAGAGCAACTGTGCCCAATGCACTTTGTGTACTTTATGGATTTAAATAAGAAACATTAGGAATTCAGAATAAAAAGATTTATTCTTTATTTTTAATCATGTGTATATGCGTGGGGGCTTTTTGGTGCCCAAGGAGTAAAGGGGCATAAGATCCTCAGGAACTAAAGTTCTGGGAGGATTTAAGCCTTCTAATATAGGTTCTGGGAGATGAACTTTGGTCTTCTGGAAGAACAGATTGTGTTCTTAACTGCAGAGCTATCGATCTAGCCCTGAGAAGTTTGGAATTCTTAAACTGAGAGGAAAAAAAGCAAACCTTAAAAATGACTGAAGTTTAGCAAGTCTGCCCCGCACTTTCTTCAAAGGAATACATTGACTTAGCTCTTGAAGGTGTTTGACACAGGGTCTTGCAAGGTGTACGGCTTGTCTGTAACTTGTCTGTAACTTGCTAGGTAGCTTAGTTTGGTCTTAAATTTGACATGCCCCTGTCTTAACCTCATGAGAGCTGGGATTGGAGGCCTACACTACAATACCTGTCTCCAAAGGTGTTTTTAACACTTTTTAAAGATAAGGTCTTACTTTTCCTGACCTTACAGACCATCCCTCTGCCTCAGCTCCCCAAGTGCTGGAATTGCAAAACTGTGTCAACATGCCCAACTTCCAAACATCCTTTTAAGTAGACTTATTTTCAGCTTGGTTTCTAGTGTATGAAATAACTGCAACGTATTGTACATTAAACATGTGTTTGAGAGAATAGATTCTTAGAAAACAAGGCCTTGCATTTTAGTTGCTTTGGGCATATCAATTTAAAACCTTTTGTGATGTTTCTCTGCGACACACTATCTGATGATTTAATTGCCCTCTGATGCTGTAAGACGGATAGGAGTATTTTTGAAAGAAGTAGAACTTGTTGCCAAAATAGTAACTAAAAATTAGAACACTAGACAGCCCCATAATTCATCGGGATGGCAAAGTGGAAAACAAGTGCTGTCATGGGCTAAGAAGCAGCATCTTTTCCTTCATGATAAGATGTTTGAGATGCAGCATCCTTTCCACTGTTTGCTTGTCCCTATAGACTTCACCTATTATCCCCCCTTCACTTCTTGTTAACTTGAGTTTTATCATTTGTCTGAGGTTGGGTATTTCTACCAGGTTTTTTTTTTTTTTTTTTTTTTTTTTTTAGTTTAATTGGACAGTTACTCAGGATTCATTTTTAACTTATAAGAATGTAGAAGAAACTCCAGTCATATTTCTGGCTATACATTTCCATTTTTGACCATTTATTATGCACGATAATATTAATGGGGTTTTCAGACATATAATGAATTCTAGTTTTCCCTGGTGTGGCACCTCATGAGATCTTTGAGACTCCCATAGAACACGACTCTCTTGGTATTTTGCATGGTCCTGCCTGCTACTGGAATTTGTCAAGGTTGGATTGTATATTATCCTGATTTTATTTCAATCAATTACTCCCCATACTAGACTCTAGTAGTTTAAAACAAATGTGGGTGCCACCAAGAAAAAAAAACCAGGCAGGAGAGGCAAGCTGTCATGTGTGAATGTGAGTGAGTGTGTATGTGTGTGGGGGGGTTAGGTCTTCACCTCCCACCTTGAGATAGGGTCTCTTGTTGCTCATCATAGCATATTCCATGGCTATCCGGCCCCAGCTCTTCTAGGATTCTCCTGTTCACATCTCCCATCTTACTGTAGAAGTACCACATATGCCCTTATGTTTGTTCTAGGGACCTGAACACAGGTCCTTGTGCTGGCTGGACAAATACTGAAGCCACTGCTCCATCTCCCCAGCCACGTGCAGATTTTCTACAAGATAATTTCATTCCACCAAAATGAGATTGTATCTTAGCACAGTCTGAACGAATGCAAATTGAACTGTGTAAGTTTTCCACTGTTCTTAATTTGTTGAGGGCTCTTTGTATTAATTAAAAATGATAAAAACAAAGTATTTTAATGTGACCTTCATTTGGCATTTGTATTAACTTTTCTTATCCTATTTTATTTAATTCTTCCACTTCTGATGTTCAATTAGTGTTTGACCCCTTTAGGAGAGATGTAAATTAAATGACATTTCAATGCCATCCGCCATCCCATATTTAAAATACTGTGTTAGTTGTGGATCATAAATGATGATCTTCATTCTTTAGCTAATTTATTCATTTAACAATTTCCCTCCAGAAGTTTCAGCAGAAGGCTGTGAAGCAAACTAAGCAGAAGAAATCCACGTCGGCTGAATTTCTGATGGGTGAGCCTTGCTTGATGAGTTATTGCTCATAATTTGTGTAAGGATTAATTAACTAATTACAGACAAATGGCTGTGGGCGAAATTTTGCTGTAGCTTGTCAGGGTGCAATTTGTAATTATTTTAATCATTTATTCTTTTTTTTAAGAGTTAATTTTAACCTAATTCTGTTTTGGTGACATTTGAGGACTATACACTTGAGTCTTCCTGCACAAGAATTACTGGGAGGAATTTTCTACTTGGCATTGGAATCCGTTCGCCTATTGTATGGTCTCCTGACCTTGTTTTGCTCTAGTTAAAGAACTCACAGGAGCCACAGAAGGTACGGAGAATCCAGGTTTTACCATCAGCAGCCCAGAGCTCTCTGCACATCAGTCTCCAAAAGAGAAAGTTACTAGACATGACATCCTGGATCACACCCTTGCAGCTCATCAACAAAAACCCAGGCTGCCAGCCTCAGCAGGATTCAGAGGTGTGACTTCAGTCCTGATTATGCTCATGCTTGGTGACAGTTGCCGCTCTTCTCATCTGACCTGGGCATACTGAATAGGAACCTGGCATTCCATTCGAGCATGCCTGTACAGCTTCTCTATAGCTTCTGAGGAGGCTCTGCTTAGGGCTTGGGGTGGGTGGGTGCTAAGGACCTGTGCTGTGATTGGGTGCAGGTGGTACACAGGGGTAAAGGATGTGGGCCAATGAACTGACCCTTCTTTGGACCAGCCTTCGGGGTGCCAGAATTCTAAGACTCTTGGCCCTGGTACAGACAGGGTTTGAATACTCTTGTTTATGGGATGTCACCAAGTTAATATAGTTGAGGACTGGGTTGACACCCTAATTCTGGGCTTCAGACTGTAGCGACTTCTGCCCTTTAGATGAATCATACTTGTCTTGGTTCTAGAAACACATGCAAGAATTTACAAATAAATGAAGAAAAACTATTTAAGTGTTTAGAATTCCCTTGTAGTATTTTACTTGTAAGGAAAAGCTTCCTTTATTCTCTGGATGAGGTATAGCTCCCATTATTGACCCTACCAGTGCCTATGGAGGCAAATCCTCTCTCTGCATAATCTTCTCTCTGTCAATACCCCGTGGCTGCTCCTCCTGCCCTTGAAGCTGCATTTCTTCTATGCTCTGATGATTCTATACTTAAGAGAAAGAAGTCATTAAAACTTGCTGTCTTTGCTCTTATCTTCATCACTGAACAAGCCAAAAGACAACAGAATTTCATGAGCAGATAGCTCTTTTGAGGGGAAACTCCAAAGTAATGAAGCGTGAGCTGGTGCAGATGTGCTCTCTGCTGGTCCCACTTAGCAGCCTCATCAGGATGCCCACCTGTACAGAGCAGGCCCTCCATATCCCAGTAGGTTAGCTGGTGACGTTTAACTCCTGAGGCTGGGAGGAAATTCTGCCAGCTTAGTGGTTGTTACACTCTGCAGTCACATCATCTATGTGCACATCAAGTAGGTAGCTTGGCTCTTCCTTGCTTCATGTGCACAAATGTTTTTCTTGGACGCCTATGGCCCAGTGAGATGATGGATGGCTATCAAAGTGTCCATCCTTGAGTATCTACTCTATATTAACCCTACATTGGCCACTTGGTGTACTGCATGCATCTCTTGTAGTTTAATAATCTCAGAAGTTGTGTTTCAGACAAGAAATTCAGCTGTGCAATCAAGAGAACTCTAAAGGTGATCAAGACCTTGTGATTCCTAAGCTATTGTTTTTACTTAATGTTGAAAGTCACTTAATAGCATCTCTATGTTCCAAGGACTGAAAGCAAAGAAGGCTGAGTAGAGGTAATTAGGATGCTACTTCTGTTCATATCTCTTTTGCTGGAAATTAGTCACCTGGCAACAGGTAGCTGTAAGAGAGTCTGGGAAATGTCGTTAGTGAGGAGCCAAGTTTTATGCTGAAGCTGGAACTCTGCTGCTAAAGAAGAAGCCAATACATACTGGAGTCAATCTGCAGATCCTTTCCCAAGTCCATGTGTCCGTTATCTTTATTTTATAAACAAGGAGGAAAGACTTATTTTGGCTCACGATATCAGAGGTTTCAGTCCATGGTCATGAGCCTCTATTGCCTTGGAACTGGGCCACTATGAGAGCTTGTGGCACAGACTCATGGTGAGTGGCAGGGAAGCAGAGGCAGGAAGGGAAGAGGGATGGAGGAGGAGGAAGGAGGAGGAAGAGAGAGAGAGAGGTACAGAGAGAGAGGGGAGAGAAAGATAGACAGAGAGATTGATTTTCTTCTGGGAAGAATAAACACTTTATCATCCTAGATAAGGCACCAATAACTGAGCAAAATAATGATTACATTAAAATCCAATTTGGTGAACTATGTTTGTAGGGATTACTTACAGGCCTATGAGTGAGGAGTTGCCTACAGAAACATAGATAACTCAAAGTTATCTATGTCTCTGCAAAGCCCAGTTCAACATAGATGGCAACTCATGAAATCATGGCAACATGGAATCATGTGGAACTCCCTGCACAACTTGCAGGCAGGTTGGGACCTCCAAAATGGAGCGCTACAGAGTAGAAGATTCTCTTCTTGTAACCTTTGGCAAGAACCTTATGAATACTGTTAGTTTCAGGAATTTTCTGAGACTCGAGAGATGCTTACTTCCCAAGTCTCATTAGCTCCCTCTCTACCTGCAGGAGAGAATGTTTCAATTTGGAAGAAATTGCTGCCCAATACAGAAAAAGAGAATCTTTAGGCAAAAGTACATAATACTGGCAAGCATTAGCCAAAAGAGTCATAAAAATATACCATATAATATGAGTCACAGAAGTAGTTTTAAATTTCTAAGAGCCACCTTACTAAAATGAGAGAAGTGATTTAACTTTAAAAACATCTTCTTAAACTAACATCTCCAAAATAATATCCTATCACCCAGCCAACAATGTCAATGTATGGACACCTTGTAATTTTAATTTTGGCCAAAAGTCAGTGTGTGTATAATTGAAGACTTTGTTGCTAGCAAGTCCGATTTTTGGTTATTTGGAAATTGTCCATTGACTGAGTCTCTCTCTCAGAGAGATAAGAATGGACATGGAAAGTAATAATTTTTGTGATTGATAGTTGGCCTGATTCTGGAAAACAGAAAAAAAAATATAATCCAAAGTAGAGCCAGGTGGAAGCAACCAAAAATGAAAAGACTTTTATGGGAAAATCTAGGAAATGTTTAGCATCTGCACCAATCTAGTCAGACAGTGAAATAGAGAGGGGTTTACAATGTCTGTCCTGGAACACAGCCAACTTAGAAAGAGTAGATGCATCTCTCCTACACTTTGGGAGAGCCTCTAAAAATTCAATTGCAAATGAGATGTGCGATTTTATGGCCTGTGAACAAGGAAGAATATTTTAAATATGTGAATTTAGAAACTGCCAGACAGCATAGAACACAACGTTCCTTGTTAAACAACTTTAAGGACACTTAGACTGTCTGCCAAACGTGATTACTTAGACAAAGGAGAAGAGCCGTTCATTTCCCCCCACGGTACCGTTGTAATTAGCACAAATTATTATCTTATGAGTACGTATCAGCACACTTGCCCCTTAAAGATGCATTTCAAAGAAAAGTGTTGTAAGTGATGGCAGAATTCCAGTACTACTTATTTGTATGAGCTATCTCAAGGAAATATAAAATTATTAGATAAAAGGCAGTGTCTGGGAGAGAAGGTCTAGGAAAGAGGGTTTCTGAAAAGAAACTTTAGATAAGAAAAGATCTCAAATGTATTGTCTTGAGCTCTGTAATAGAGTAAATTATACACCTGCTGTGGTAGTTTGAGTGAGAATAACCCCCATAGACTCATATTGAATACTTGATGCCCAGTTGGTGGAACCATTTGAAAAGGGTTAGGAGGCGTGGCCTTGCTGGAGGAGGTATGTCACTCTGGGTTGGTTTGAGGTTTCAAAAGCCCATGACATTGGCAGTTAGCTTTCTCTGAGTCATGGTCGAGACTCAACATGTGAGTTTTCAGCTACTGTTCCAGCACCATGCCAGCCTGCCTGCTTCCATCCTCCCCGCTATGATGGTCATGGACTCTAACCCTCTGAAACCACAATCCCCAAATTAAACGCTTTCTTGCATAAGTTGCCTTGGTCATGATGTTTTGACACCTGCCTTTAGGAACAGGTGGAATGGTCAGCTCCTGGATATTTCGGGATACTTTAGAGGTCCTTCTTATCTACCTGTGCATCTCACTGGGAAGGCATCCTCACAAGCTTCCTTACTGAGGTCTTCTCAAGGAAAGCTACTTTGTGTTGTGCAGCTGATGTCCTCAGTTGCATTAGGCATTTTGCTGTGGTGTGTATAGCAAGCAAATCAGGAGAGAAGTTGGCACTCAGACCTTCCTGCCTCTCCTTGCTGCATTTGGGGGATGCTTGGCCTTTGCATACTGACTTCTTCAGAAAGCGCATTTCATTTTCTTCCAGTTACTGTTGGCCTTTCCTTTATAAGCAGTTAGCAAGCTTATTTACCCGTTGTTGAGTTCCTTGAGAAATACACACATGCCATTTGGGGTTGCATGGCTCCAGCTCTGCTTTGCCCTTTTCCTGTACGAACTGCTTTTCAGGTCCCAGCATCTTTGCTCCTCATCCTCTTTGCTCACTGCTGGTGATGCACCAGGGGGATAGTAACTAGACTTCTGAGGAAGGGAGGTTGAGAATTATAGAATCTGAAAAGGGAGAGAAGTAGAGAAGCCACAGCTGCTTTAATTTCAAAGAGAGCAAGGTATTGGCACAGGTTCCTAAGCCAGTGAAGCCTGGGGCTGGACCGATAGAAAGGACATCTTTAACATTGTGAATATATAACATGGTGGCACTAAAAAAGTAGTTAATGACTGGATTCTAAATGGCAGGAAAATGAAATCTGGGGACAGTGTGAGAAAGGGCCAGGAAAAGGAGGGAGAACCAGTAATAACTAAGGAGCGAGTAGATAGCAGGAAAATTCAGCTAATGCTGAGTGATATTATTGTAAATGGGGATTTTTTTTATCTTAATTCTTCAATTTCACCCAGGTTATTGTAGGAGGGAGAGAGGAAAGGAGATGACTAAAATCACCTTGATGTGTAATGTAGGCAGATTGAGCTATCCTTACTGTTAAGGGAAGCTCCAGGGACTCTGAGAACTCCCTTCCCATTCTGTATTCTCTCCTGGACATTGCGGATGGCAGTGTTCCCATGATTCTCTGCTGTACCTCTTATGGTAATGCAGATGGACTGTCAGAGTACTTGCATGATCATGTAATACTGAGTTTCTCGGTTGTGAACAACAGAAATGTTTCCTAACTGATTTAGACAGAAGGGACTTCATGGGCTCAGAGAATTGACGGTGTCACTGGACAGAATCCAACCTGCCTTTGGGGTTAGGAAGTTGGAAGTACAGCAACTGTCATGGTAGCACAGTTGTGTTCTGATAGAGCCTTTCCCGCTCTGAAGAGTGATTACCATATTCTTTCTCTCCAGGCTCTCAGGAGAGCGCTCGATTGGTACTGCCTAGGCCATCCTGGATTTATCACAGGAGAGGAAAAATAAGTCTTTCAAGCCTTCCTGGCATCTGTAGTAGTGGCCAAGCCTCTGGAGTTGTTGGCTCATCACGGCTACACATGACAGGGCCTGGAAAGGTGGCTCAGCAGCAGTCAAGAGCACCACCTGCTCATCTGGAGGAGGTGACTTCAGTCCCTAACACCCAAACAGTAGCTCATAACTGTTTGTAACTTCAGTTCTGGGGGGTTTAATGCCTTCTGGCTTCCACATGTACAGCATGCAGGTAGTGCATAGACATGTGTGCAGGTATAATACCCACACAAGTAAAAAACAAAACAAAACTATGCACAATGGGAATAAGAAATTATTCTGCAACTGGTGACAAGAAATGAAAGTAAGACAAAGGAAAAATAAACTAATCAAGAATCTACTGAGTATCCCCTTCAGTTTATATGACCAGGATTATCTATTGACATATCCTATGACTGAAATAATTAGATGTAGAACTGGACATGGTACATGGATAATTATTTGGATGTTATTTATGCAATGTTTGGTTTAAAATTATAGATATCACTAAATTTCTTTAAGCATCTTTTTATCTATATCCCATTCATTGAAAATCACATTTATTGAACATTTACTAGTTTCCAGGCATTATTCCAGATGTGGGAACAGGTGAGTAGAGTAGATATACAGGACCCCAGGATCTTCAGACATACTACAACAACAAGACCAGACTGAAAGAACTGTGGATTTTAGAACTGGCTAATTCCAGTTAATTGAGCACTTCCCAAAGCAAAAGCAGTGCCTCCTTACATAAGGCTTTTACAAGTATTTTATGAATGACATTACTTGAATTGAGATCTGTAGAAGCATGAGACAAACAGAAAATGCGTTGTGGTGGTGGTGGTGGTGGTATGTGCTTGTGTGTGGTGGTGTGTGCTTGTGTGTGATGTACATCATAACACAGAAGACCAAGACCGCCTAATCTGGAAATCTGAAATGGTCTAAAGTGCAAAATCTTGGAGCATGATATCAAAGTGGAAAAGTATACACTTGACCCTATTAGGTGGGTTGCTGTTCAAATACAGGCTTGCT
The DNA here is from genome assembly GCA_026225945.1 of Cricetomys ansorgei. Classification (NCBI taxonomy): domain Eukaryota; kingdom Metazoa; phylum Chordata; class Mammalia; order Rodentia; family Nesomyidae; genus Cricetomys; species Cricetomys ansorgei. The sequence continues at coordinate 5,912,464 of JAMJFZ010001089.1, read as the reverse complement.
AAAAGTATTACACGAAATTATAATCAAGAGATGAGAAGATTTGTCAGTGAGGAAAGTGGCTTGTCACCATGCTGGACAACCTGAGCTCTATCCCTGGCACCCACATGGAGGAAGGAGAAGCTGACTTTCTCAATGTGTCCGCTGAGCTCCACAGTGTGTGTGCCACTGCCTCCGCCCCCACATGAACTTAAACAAATGACATGCAAAGTAAAATTTTAATGAAACAATTTAATAAGGCATATAAAATAATTTCATGTTTAGATTTTAGGTCCCATCCTTGACATATTTTATATATATTCCAAAATGTGAGGAAATCTGAAATCCAAAACACATTTATTTTATATTGTTGGGGACTGAACCTACGGTCTCGAATATGCTAAGCAATTGCTTTGCCACTGAGCTGCATTCCCAAATCAGGCACTTTGCGGGTAAAGGTGACACAGCTGGTAAAACTGGGATTCCAGTCGAGTTGATTAAGTTAAACCATGAGTTAGGACTGAGTATGTCTAAATATCTGTGGGCTAGTGTGGCCTACTGTGAACAAACACTTCAACTGAAAGAATAAATGAGCTAGAAATGCAGGCTTTCATAAATCAGTGACATGGTTTGGCATCGTAGCAATTGGACGAGAATTGCTTTTTAGAGAGAAATGTGATTTCTTCTAGATGGTGATTTCCTCAAAAATACTTCTTGGCTATTGTATGGAACTGGGTGGTGGTGGCGCACGCCTTTAATCCCAGCACTCTGGAGGCAGAGGCAGGCAGATGTATGTGAGTTCGAGGCCAGCCTGGTCTACAGAGTGAGTTCCAGGTCAGCCAGAGTTACAACAGAGAAACTCTGTCTCGAAAAAAAAACACAAACAAACAAACAAACAAAAAAGTTGTATGGCACTGGTGGAATTGAACTACATTGAACCCAACTTTCACTATAGCTGTGTCATGTTTCCCTTTCTGGGAGCATCATGATGTCCCTTGGGTAGATGCTAGGGGAAGGGTCAGGCACACAACACACTTTCATGTCAGTGTCTCAGGGCCAGAGACTGCAGGGTTTTAGGCTTATAGTTCCGGGATTTCCATTCATTAGTAATGCTGTGTCTGCCACTCACATCCTGTGGCCTCATCTTCGGCACTTATTCCTGAGTCTTAGGGAGAGAGCCTTGACCAGGTTGTTGCCAGAGGCCTTCTCAGCCTTCTGCGTAACCCATATAATGACACATGATGACCTAGAAGGTGATCACACTCACTTAGCATTATTATGGATCACGCACAGAAAAGGAATGAGTTCAAGTCTTGACAAAACCAAAGCAGGGACAACTAGAGAGAATACGACAGGACCAAGAAGGGGTATCAGCTAGAATCAGTGTTGGAAAGTTACAGAGTCCAGAGAGCTAGTGTGGCTTCAGCTGTAGAAATAGCAGGAAGTGGTTTCTTCTCCATAGCTTCATGAAGATGTCGCTAGTGTGGTCATCTGTGGTTTGAAGAGCATCATTATGTGTGTAGGGTCTCACCAGTGGGCAGCAAGGCAGAGGACCATATTGCCAAAAGAAAATGATCGGTGTGACGCAGAAGAAGAGCACAGTGAGTTCTGAGCATCTGTCACTCAACATGGTCCCAGGAAAAGCGAGGGTTCACCTGAAGGTCAGATCTGTAATGGTGGAGTGTTAGTAAGAGGATCCTGGGTTTGATTTTTAGGGTTGTAATCCTCAATTTATCTTCGTAACACAGGAACATGTATGTTTGTGATAAAACTAGCCTTCAGATATTGTGTTAAGTGCTTAACTTGAACCGAGCATACACACGAAGAAAAACATCCCCCCGCCCCCGTAATGAACATAGCCTTGGTATTTTAGAAATGATTTTTATATAAAATGGTTTACATTGTTCTCATTTATAGCTGTTTTTCCCTAAAGATGGAGAACAGGTGTTGTATAAAATTTATAGAATGTGTAAAAATATATAATTTTTTTTTTTGCTTCAGGACATTTCAACTCTTATTAAGAAAAAGGAAATACATAGGAAAATCATTTGCTTTAGGTTTATTGAACTGACCTGAATTTGTGTCTTTAGAAACCATTTGGTTCCTAAGTGATTTTAATCTTTTTCATTGATTTAGGGAGCTAAGAATAAACACCCAGAGAAGTATTCTTCTTGTTGAAATACAGAAACATTTTTACATAGCTATTAGATGGGCAGGATGACATATTTTAATGCTTTATAGACACACAGCTTCATGCAAATAACATGCACATAAATATCTGATTAGTTTATGTAAACAAATGTCCTTTTTCTGTTTTTGATGTCTTTAAAAAATGAAACACAGAATTCTAGAAAAATTTCCAGTTGTAAAGAGTATTTTAGTCAAATATTGGAATTTTGAGAATGTCAATAAAATAGCAAAGCTTTAATTTATTTTCTTCTCAAAAGACACTGCTTATCTATAGAGACTCACACAGACTTGCTCAGGAAATGAAGAGGGTCCATTGTTATTGTCTCTGTGTGTGTGTGTGGGTGTGTGTGTGTGTGTGCACGCATGTGTGTGCACATGTGCGTGAATGTCTAAGTGTAGGTGCACTTGCCTCTGTGTATACTTGTGAAGACCAGAGTAGATGTTCAGTGTCTTCTTCAATCTCCTTCCACTTTATTTTCTGAGATAGGGTCAGTCATTTAGCTTGGAGCTTGCTGTCTCAGCTGTGGGGCTGATCAGTGATCCCCGTGGTCTGCCCATCTCTACTCTCTCAGTAGAAGGGTTTGCAGACACCCACTGGTGTCAAGGACCTGAACTCAAGTACTCTTGCTTTCACAGCAAGCATATCCCCATCTGGTCCCCTTTTCTAGTCCCTTTTATGTTTTTGTAGGTATACAATTTGAAGCCCACTTGGCAAGCAGAGGTCACTTCTATATCTTCTCTTCAAGTTAATGTTAGTGAAACACCAATATATGGGTTTGCAAATGTTGTATGAAATCTGACATAGATTGTTGGTTAAAGGTAGACTGTTCTGAGATTCATTTTAGTGGACAGGTATATTACTATATTACTTCAGTTCAATGGTGATGGATGAATTCGCTGAGTTTATATGCCAGTGAAATTTATGTCTCTTTACAATAAAAATGTGAACCTTAGAATCAGTTCATAGGGTAGTGGGAAGGATGCTCAAGAATTTTCAAAACCCAGAAATGTTGTAGTCCAGACCATAGAGCTGTGCATAGAGGTCCAGGAACTTGTCTAATACAAGCTCAGCTGCATAGCAAAACGGAACCAGAAAAATGTCATTTTTCTGACACACAAGGGATATAATAGCAAGCCTCTTAGGAATGGAACAAGTTGCCAAGTCATTTACCTACATTCTCTGAAACATTTGGTGAAATTTAATACATACATGCATACATACATATATTTCTAGATACAAAGTTCTATATGTCAATACAGTTTTATCTTCAGTTCAATAGCTACACTTCTATTTTAGGAAAACATTTAGAACAAACAGGTTTTATAACCTTAGTATTTTTTTTTTTTTTTTTGCTTTCAGTAGAAATTAGTCCTTAGTCTCCAAACAATTTAAATGAGAATTACTTTAGGCTATGTTTTATCATTTGTTAAAAAAAAATTTAACAGGAAATAAAATTCTTAACCTTCATGTGATGAACTGATCAAAAGTCCTATTAAAGGTAGAAAGTCCCGGTCATTTTGCTTCATGAGACAAAGAGCATTCCCATGAGTTGCCAGATTTGTTAGCAATGAGTTATTAATTTTGTCTAAACTAAATCTAGTGATGCATAGTATACATTGTTTTCATATTGAAATAAGCTTCCATTGATTAAAAAAATCCCTAATGAAGCCGTAAGTGTAAGGCATAAAGGTAAGAATTCCTAGAGCTACGAGAAGGCCGGACAGTTAAAAGAAGGGAAATATAACCAGAAAGGTAAGAGCTGTGGTTAAAGTCTCAGGACAGCCAGCATTTCAGAATCTGGGACGAAGTATTCTGCAGGAGAGTGTTACAAAGCCTCAAAGTTTTAGAAAGAGCACCTTTGGTATGACTTCCAGAGGTCTTTCAAATGTGCAGGAAGAAAGAATACTTAAATGTAACCTTTGAATCACCACAGTTACTTACATACAGAAAGCACCGTCCTGTATAGGCGTGAGGAACTTAGGGACGCGCTTCAGTTCTATGAGGACTGCGGGTCCAGCTAGCACAGGATGCTTTCGCGCCCTGGGGGACTCAGAAGAAAGCCCCGCAGCAATTATGCACTCCACAGCACTCCAGTGGTTTACAAGTTAGAGAGGGCCTTGGGGGAAAGGAAGAATATGGCTCAATTAATTAGAACCTGTTAGCAAACTCCAACTATTACCCTATTTAGCTTTTCAAATCACTGACATATGAAATACCCACAAGGTTTGGAAAGGAAGTGAGACCAAGCAGTCAAGTAAGCTAATTTGTCTAACAGGACACTAGTTCTTGTGTGCATTATCCAACTCTGAAACGCTGGCTGCCTCTAGCCTTTAACCACAGACCTCAACCTTCTGGTTATCACTTCATTAATTGAACAGATCTGTTTTCCTCGTAGCTCCAGCAATGTTTAATGCATTAATTTAAGGCTTCATTAGGGTAATATGCATATTTTTTAATCAATGGAAGCCTTATTAATACAAAAACAATTTATATAATGACCAGTTTTCATAGTTTAGCTTTCCAGAAGGAAGAAAGGTGAAATTTAACACCTTTTCTTTCAGTCCTCTGGGATTAATAATGATTAATAATCATAATGACCACAGATGAACTGATATGAAAAGATATTTATGAATCAATTATGAAGGCTGATGTGGAACTTTGATTACAGGTGGTGCTTTCCTGGCTGTTCACCACACTTCTGATCACACTAAATGTGGGATCTATAAAGGTTAATAGCTCTTGATAATTATTTAGTCATCAATACATTATTCAAAAAATATCTTTCTTGTTCTAACAGCATTTCAGAAAAGCCTCTGATGTTTTCATGGCATAGAATTATATTGCCTTCATATAATAATTATTCAACATACACTTCTCTGTAACTTTATCTCAGATATCCCGTAGTCCTGGCTAGTTTTATGTCAACTTGACACAATCTAGAGCTATTCAAAAGGAGGAAACCTCAATTAAGGAAATGCCTCCATAAGGTCTGTCTGTAAGACATTTTCCCAATTACTGATCAATGAAGAAAGGCCCAGCCCATTGTGGGTGATGCCATCCTTTGGCTGGTGGTCCTCGGTTCTGTAAGAAAGCAGGATGAGTCAGCCCCTGGGGAGCAAGCCAGTTAGCAGCACCCCTTCATGGTCCCTGCATCAGCTCCTATCTCCAGGTTTCTGCCCTGTTTGGTACCCATGCTGCTCTCCTTCAGTGATGGACTGTGGATATGGAAGTGTAAGCCAAAGAAACCCTTTCCTCCCCAACTTGCTTTGGTCATGGTGTTTTATCATATTAATAGGAACCCAAAGTAAGACACCCTCATTTTTGCCTTAACTACTTTGGGAAGATAAGAGTGTTGAGTAACCATCTCAATGATTCATACCAGTGATAAGCTTATCTGTTTCTTCGAGTTGTTGTTTAGCTTGACATGTAGTATGGCCAGGACTTGTTTTGAAAGGTCTATATTTAGTTTATTACATAATAGTCTTTTGACTGGTAAGATAGGTCAATGCAGAGTATTTAGGTAACCTGCATGAGGTCCTAGGTTCAATTCCCAGTGCTGAAAAGGAAACGGGAAGTGGCGGGGGTGGGGGTGAGCAAAGGAAGAATGGAGAGGAAGATCTCTTAATGTGAGTTACCTTTCATTTAAAAGGCATTTTGTACATTGGCTGCATGGAGACCTTGAGAGGATTTACAATGGTAGAGCACATTTGAGAAGGACAGACGTGCCACTCCCTGTATTATGCCATCAACTCTTAATTTCCACGGATGTAGTGCACAGTTGTAGGCAACCTGCCCAGTCCCACTGAAATTTAGAGCTAAGATCTTCATATGAGATTCTCAAAGTGAGAAACGACGTTGCAAAAATAAGATCTCAAATAGTTTATTTAGGAAGCCCACAGGAGTCACATTAAACCTTGGTTTTCGAGGCTTCATTCCCTTAACATTCAAGAGAGGGTTCTAATCTGTGAAGTGTTGGTATGTGGCTATAACTGCAGAATGTAAAGTCTTTGGTTACAAAGTTACAGGCAGCCTTGCATGCATTGAGTTTATGGTGCATTATAGAAAATATGGTGATTGGTGGTAAAAAGCAAGCGGAATCAGGTGGATTTATGAGAAAAGCATCAGAGTAAAGCCAATGATCGTGCCCTCCCCACACTCTCTCTCTCTCTCTCTCTCTCACACACACACACACACACACACGCACCAGCAAAGGCGGTTGCTTCTGAGTTTCCTTCCTCTGCAGCTCGTGTGCTGATATGAGAGGAAGTGGTTGCATCACTGAGTCAAGGCACTTGGATGGTTTGTAAGGACCTTCCTCTGCTGGGCAGTTTCACTCTCGCTCTTACAGCTCCCAAAGGATTGCTTGGGTGCACCCGGGATGGTTTCTGGAGCAAAGTTCATGTGTGTTGTAATTGAAGAGCTCTGTGATACTCTGAGTTTGATGATAGGAAAACTCGAGGTGTGAGGAAGGGCAGAAGGCAAGTGCGAATGCTTTCCTCCCCCAGTTCAGGAACAACAAGGACAACAACGCAAGGAATGGTCTAACTGATGCTGAGTTTCAACCCTGAACAGCTACCGTTAGGAAGTCGGAAAGGACATCAGAATATGAAGAGCGCTGCAGAAAAACTTACCAATTTGTTATTTTCCGTGTCATACCCAGTCGCCTCGACAGATATGAGTGAGCATACACACATGCAAGTTATTGTCATCTCGTTCATCTGGGTGTCACAGACAGTTAACTACCAGCCAGATAAAAACCTATTGTATTTGTACTGCTAAGTGGCCTACTTTGAATTTCTCAGTGGGTCTGTTAATTTCCCTGTGAGATGATTTAGTTATATCCAAAAGCATATTGTGAATGAGGAGGACGTGTTGAGGAATTCATCCTATTAGTAACCTAGCTTCTGGTAATACACAGCCGATCCTAAAACTCTCCCACTTGATTAAATCCTGATGCTTCCCAGTGAACCACTAGCAATGTGAGCTGGAACTGAGAAAAAGGTCCCAAGATTCCATGAGCCAAAACTCCCTTCACTCCGTGTACCACAGTGTTAAATTTTTGGCTTGTTAGGTAGACAGGAGAAGTCACTGGGAGGGAGGGATCATTTTAATATTCAGCAGTCCATTCCTATTTGATTTGGAGATTGATTTATATTACAGCAAAGATCTGGTAAGCATTCAATAGACATTGGGGGTGTGAGGAATTGGACAGGCACAACGTATCAGAATAAATCAATAGCACACAACAGTGTGCCAATATCAGTTAAATATGATTCTGGGGTTATGCACCAAGAAGTTTGGATTTCATTGCTTAATCTGCTAAATTAAAACTCTAGGTACCTCAGAAAAATCGGGGTTACTAAGAAAATGCACTCACTGTCTATGTATGCTTTTGTGCCATTTGTTTTTGGCCAGGTTTCCCTTACCCCATAGTCTTGACCTGGCTGTTCCTAATCATGAACTTCCTTCAGGTAGCTATTTTCTAGGAATCCTCACTGAGGCCCAGCTCCCTTTTTCTCCCAGCAGGCTGTGCTCTGCAGGCAAGACCCACAGAATTTTTGTCTTAAAGAAAAAAAAAAGACGTATTTATTATTTTACATGTATACATGTTTTGCCTACATGTATGTATGTATGTATGTATGTATGTATGTGCACTGCATACCCATGTATACCCATGACCTATTCTGAGGTCAGAAGAGAGCACCAGATCCCCTAGAATTAGAGTTACAGACAGTTGTGAACAAACACATTGGTACTGGAAACTGAACGCAGGTCCTCTGCAAGAGCAACAAGTGCTCTTACCATGGAACCATCTCTCTGATCCTGTCATTTAAAAAATATAGATGTAGGTTTAGTTCTTAGACAGTATTCAGTTAAAAAAAGAGATGTGGGACAGCAGGGGTGGTGGTTAAGGTAATCAGAACGGGGAGAGGACTTGTAGAAATGAGAAGAATAAACAATGATGAGAAGGTTCTAAGTTGCTAGACACAGAAAGCATCTGCGTTTCATGGGAGAGTCTTGAGGGAATTTTATTAAATGTATCCACATCATATTATGAGCATGTTCATACTCTAGGCTCTTTGCCAGGCACCAAGGGCATTGCAGAGAGCAGTGTGGCCATGTCTTTGCCTTAAGAGAGCTTGTGTTCAAGCAGGGCAAACAATGGGCAGTATATAATACAGGTAATAGAAGGATATATGAGTTGTGCAATATGACCCTTATATATAGTACAGTTAAAGGCATTTTAAGGGGACCAGTAAGAACTACCTCTTGGTGTGTGCAAGAAGTCTTTGCTTCCAAGGGGATAATCTGATATTTCACAATGGGAGCTACCAAGGGAATTACTAGAGATGTGGCATTCATAATTCACATGTTCACCAGCCCACATGGAATGATGTGGCTCTCTTCCAATCATGTAAGCATGGGGTAGGGAGGAAGCAGCTTGAACAGCCCCCAGAGCTCAGGCTTTCTTCATGTAAGCTGGGTAGATCCAGCATCTCACCTGGAAGAAGGATTGAAATAGCTTGAATGCCAGTACAACCACCCCATGGCTTCTAAGGGGTTTGTTTCAGGAACCTCCCATATTACCTCCCAAAGATATTCAAGTCTTGGATACAAAATGCCATCATGCTTCCATGTGAACCTTTCCAAGCCTTCTGTATGTATTCAAATAATCTCTAGATTACTTATAGTTTATGTGATATAGACACTGTGTAAATGATTGTTGTATTTTATTATTTAGTAGAGGAAAATGAAGAGAAAAGAAAATGGCTGGGTGTGTTCAATGGAGATGCTACGTTTTTCAGATTTCTTTTTTTAGGATATTGGTTGACATGCAAGTGTATAATTCACAGACACAGATGCTGTCTGGACACTTACAGGCTTCTGGTTGAAAATGATTTCATTTTGTCTGACTTTCAAAGATCTTGAATAACTTGCTATTAGGAACTAATTGGTTATTTTGGTGGGACAAGAACTTGAGTTTTGTGAAGTGGAGAAGCTTCTAAGCAGTAGGTCTCACCAGATGGTTGTACTGGTGTGGGAATATGGTAAGGAACCAACCATGCTACTGACTTTGCTTTGATAGAGGTAAGTTATTTTGATGGAGTTTAGAAGAAGCAGTTTCCCAGTGCTCTCTGGGTAGAGGAAAACAAGTGAGTAAGCAAACCAATCAACCAGTACGCCATTACAGTGAAGAGAGAGGGAGAGAGGGCAAAGGGAGAAAAAGAGAGAGGGAGAGAGGGAGGAGAGAGGGAGGGGAAAGAGAGGGAAAGAGAGAAGGGGAAGAGAGGGAAAGAGGGAGGAGGAGATCAGGGGATAGGGAGAGAGGGAAAGAGGGAGAGAGTGAGAAAGGGAAGGGGAAGAGAGGGAGAAAGGGAGAGAGGGGAGGAGAGGGACAAAGGAGAGAGGGTTGAACACTGCAGGATGGAGGCCCAGCCACAGATCACCAAACTTCAACCTAGCTAGTAGTGGTTGACAGATAAATTAGCAAGATTAAAGCACATATATTTTTCATCTCTATTGAGACCACATAGTAAAGCAAAATTTTCTGTTCTTGAATTTACGTTGATAGAACAGAGACTGATGACAAAGTAAAAAACGTGCTGCTTTAGAAACAGAAAACCCAATCTAGGTCTGTATCAGAACTTCTGTTAGCCCTGGGGACATGGTTGCTGTGCAGGCTGCTTTTCATCCTGAAGCCAGTGCACCACGGGGTGTTACAGCATCCCTGGCATAGGCTTACCTTTGTCCCTGAGTCAGACTCTCAGTGCTGGGGCTCTCAGCCTGTGAGGCCCGTGGCCTTGCATTCTTCTCCTAAGGGTTATTGAGTGCAAACTACTAGCAGCAGACATGTGTGTGGCAAGTGTGAGACCGGAGTTGGAAAGGTGGCAGCAGCTCCTTCTTGGTGTTGAAGTCCAGCTTAATGCTACAGCAAGTCCTGAAGACTGAGTCAGTGAGCAACGGGAGGCAGGACAATCGGAAGACAAAATGTCTGGATAAATCATTCCTAACCCCTTTCATGTCACTCGAATCGACATGAAATAGACCCGAAAACAGACCTCTACTTCCTACCTTCTCTCCTTCTCCCTTCCTTGTTCCTTTTTATCCCCCTGCGGCGCATGTGTTTACATATGTGCGTGCGTGTGTGCACTGATATACATGTATGTGGGTACACGTGAATACGGGGCCGCTGGTCAACGCTGGGTGTCTTCTTCAATTGTCCTCCACTTAAGCTTTTGAAACAGGTTCTCTCACTGAGATTCAAGCTCAACACTTCGACTTGTTGGCCAGCACGCCCCAAGGATCCTCCTATCTGCTTCCTGGGTGCTGGGGTTGTAAGCACATGCTACCCAGTTTACATAGGCACTGAGATCCAAACTCTGGTCCTCACTCTGAGCAGCAGCCCCTCTCTTTTCCTTTTCTTTCTCTTCTTCTTCCATCCCTTCTTTTCCCTTTTTAACTTTTCCTTCTCCTTTCCTTCTTTTAGTTTTCCTTTTCTCTTTCTACATGGAACTTGAACTAGTTTCTCATAATTCAAACATGACTAAGTTTGTCTCAAACTTCTGTATGCAACACAATATGTTTAAAAAAATACAAGTCCATAAATAGAATCACTGGGGTCCACGGCTTGTCTCTCCTCTCCAGTTATGCCCACTTCTTGGGCACACATGAAACATGGGTTAGCTTGATTTTTTTTCCCCCTTTTTAATTATCGCTGTTCTAAAGCCTCCATTTGGTAATTTTCTTGTTAACTTTTTAGCAACGAAAGTCAGCAGGAACTTATTTCTTGGATTACTTTTTCTGACCTTCTACAAAATGATAATTACAAAAGAGAGAGAGCCCTAGAAAACTTGTAAAGAAAAAAAAAATTAAGCTTATAAAGTAGCCGAAACGATCCTTTCATGCTGGTGTTGATTTCAAAATTAACATTTTGGTTCATGTGCTTCTAAAATAATCACTGACCCTTACCTTGTGGACTTTCCACAGGAGATGAATACAGGAGAAATTACTTTGACCCACTGACGGAGGAGGAAATAAACTCAAGGCAGTGCCGGATGGAGGTCAGCAGACAGGGTGAGCTGGAATTAAGTATGTAATTTTTCTGTCAGAGTATTCTCCTCCATTCATGAAAATGAGGTGGCAAAGATCACACGTGCGGTTCCAGTTTGGTTTCGCAGCTTACATTTAAATGGTAGGTTTCAGCCGAGCACAACACCAATGGGCGGGCGGAAAAGGAGGAGGTGAGATCTCCAGGACGGCTCGCAGGTGGCGTGAAAGATGGCAGGATCCGATTTCATCTGCTGCTCTGTGAGCCGCCTGGTGCCATTCAGAGGCTCTTGTGATGTCTCTCCGGGACAGCAGCACTTTGCAAATGCTTCTCTGCTCTTGGGCTTTAATAGGAGCGTTCCTCGGCCAAGCGCAGGCAGCACCCAAGCCCCTTGAGTCTGTCCCATTCTGGTCCTTGCATCTAACGCAGGGAATGACCGCTGAGCCTGCAGTCACAGAAGCGCAGAAGTACGACAACAGTTTGTTCTTCTGTGGGGCTTTTCGAGATTAATCTCTTCACATAGGAAATAACGGAGTTTTATTACTTTCATTTTATATATTCATTTTATTTCTCCTCCTCCTCAATTCTCGCTCGTCACTTTCCTATTCCCAGACAGTGTGAAAATATGTGATATTTTATCTTTCTCCTTACTGTCCTTTGTTGTTCTCCCCCTCTAGGACTCTCTCTCACCAGAGTCCCCTACTGTCTTGTCTGTCGGTCTGTCTGTCTCTCTCCAACGCGCCCCCCCCCCGACTGTGTTGGTATGTGTTCATTGTACTGATTATTTTTGTCAGTTGAAGAATCGCCTCTGTCAGGTTGGCCAGTGGGCAGTGTCGTGGGCATATCAATGTAGCTATTTCATGATTAATGATTGATGTGGTAGAGTCCAGTCCACTGTGGGCAGTGCCGCCCCTGGACAGGGAGGACTGGCTAGGCAAGCCACGGGCAACAAGCCAGTAAGTGGTGTTGCTTTATGCCTCCACTTCAGTTTCGGCTGCGGGTTCCTGTTTAGAGTTCCCGTTCTGATTTTCCTCAAAGATGGACGGTGATGTGGAAGCATAAGCCAAATAAACCCTTTCTTTCTCAAGTTGGTTTTGGTCAGTGCTTTCATCACAGCAACAGAAAGCAAATCACCACCCACCTCCAACATATATATATGTGTGTGTGTGTGCGTGTGTGTGTGTGATATAGACGTAGGCACATGATATTTGTCTTTCAGAGTCTGGCTTATTTTGTTTATCATAATGATCTTCATTTCTGCCTACTTTTGTGAGTTTGAATCTAGTTGTGGTCAAATAAATATAAATGTAAAGTTGTTCCCTAGGTCCTTACACTGGGAAGAGTGTTTACCAAACACTCTTGAGATTACCAAGAGTACTGTTGGGACAGTGACTATCACAGCCATTCCTTAGATTCAGGCTCTGTCCAGAAGATAGATCCAACTACTGTGTACCAGACATCAAGCAAGCATGTCTGAGTGAAAGCCTGGGCTAAATTCTTACACATCATAGGGCTCCAATACAATGCAAAGGTGATTTGACAAAATAGTTCCCAGTGAAGCAAAATTTATCTTTCATGATGTAGAAGACACTGAGGCTATCAAAAGGCGTGATTTCAAGATAGGGTCTGAGAATCAGAGACAGTTGTCACCTCTCCTTCAAGAGTCAGGGTGCCAAGCTGGAGAAGAAAATGAGACAACTCATCTGTTTGAAAATGTCACAAAGGACCCCCTTAAAAATAATAAACCAGAGTCAGGTTCCACTTGAAACTATAAAATCACAACCTGTTATTTGCCCCAATGTACCGAGAGGTCAGAACGCACCCCAGTAGACTTCTGAAGAGGCAAGTTAACTGAATCATTACTTGGAGCTTGCCTTTCAACCCATAAAGAGTTGGTATCCCTTGGTAGTGTTGAGGCCCCTATGGCCAGGAAAGATGTCTCCATACACTTTGTAAGACAAATAGACTGTAGAGAGTTAAGTTCTGAAGAACATGATGTTGGCTGAGTGCCCCTTCTCTAGAGTATTTGAGACCAGAAGTATTTCTGATTTTGGATCTTTTCTCAGATTCTGGAATGTTTGCATATATGTTATAAAATATGCTTGAAATGAAACCCAAGTGTAAACCATTATTTGTTCTGGAAAACCCTCCCAATATCAGAGAGTTAACTTATACAATTATTTTAATGACTTTGTGGCAGGACTTTCATGCTGAAGAGTTGTGTACTTGTGTTATTGTGTCAACACCTGACAGTTATGGACTTTAGAACATTCAAACGTTCAGGTTGGGTTTGCTCAGCCCGAATCATCCCCTTCCCTTGGTGGCTGATATTGCGCAGCCCCTGTGGTTGACCTGGAGTCCACATCTTAGGGCAGGCAGCTCATTCTGCATCTGCCGTATGAGTTACTTTACTCGTTGCTTTAGAAACGAGTAGACAGAAGAAACTTAAGGAGGATTTATTTTGCTCACATTGTGAGGGTACAGTCCATCATGGCGAGGAAGTCACGGAGTCACTTGAGGCAGCTGCTCTCGTGGCACCTGCAGTCAGGAAGCATGAAGAAATGAATGCCAGCGCTCAGTTTCCTTTCTCTTTTCGTTCAGGCTGGGATTCTAAGCCACGGGGATGGTGCTGCCCACAGTTTGGTTTGGTCTTTCTGCCTAAATTAGACCAATCTAGAAAAATCGGTCAGAGACAATGCCCAGAAGTTTGTCTCCTGGCTGACTCTAGAAGATAGTAGCACAAATGTGACGGTATAGCAGCATGCTACTGGGTGGCTCAGAAATAAAGACAAGGAGACAGTTTCACAGCTGCAAACCCTGTCCGACCTCAGCAGAGGCAACCACCTGTCACGGAAAGTGCCAACCTGGAAAGCGACATCCCGGATGGTAGAACCCCAATTGTCTGATCTCAGGGGTTTTTATTGACACAGAAGCTCCTTAAGTGTTCTATTAATAGCAGGTGCAGATCATGAGGAGTCAGACTTCTTTTACATAAAGCCAACACCTGCAGACAATACAAAAACACCGAGGCCCAGGCAGCCCTTCCTCCAACAACGCACAAAACAATCATTTCAAACATAACTAGAAATACACTTGTGCAACATGACGGTTACAGGATGAGTCTTCGATACAGTTCCTCCCCCTTTCTAGAATCGCAGATCATTTTCTCTCCTTCCTTGGTCCTTTGCTCAACATGAGGGATGAAGCCAGGGTTCATATTTCATGAACGTGGCAATCCTAATCCTAAATGCTGTGGCCTGAATGGCATCAAACACGGAGGCTCTGTGTGGGAACGGTCTCTGTGTCTTGTGTGTTTGGTACATGTTTAGCAGCTAGTGTCTCAACCTAAAAATTATGTGATCCGTATTTGTGCTAAGAGTCAATGAACAATGTGTAAGCATGCACTGACTATACATGTATGCATATTATATTTTCTATGTGTAAGTGGTGGTGGGGTGGAGGGGAAGGGGTGGAGGGGGGAGGCAGTGTACCCTATTGCAGAAGCTCTCAACTCTTATCTGTAGTGTGAGTTGGCAGGCTTTAAACACAGGTGAGCCTTTCTATGAAGTTCAGGAAATCGCAATCAAGTTTTACCTTTGTAGAGCAGCAGGCAGGAATCCGAAGAACAATTTCTCAGAGAAGCTCAGCCTGTCCTGTTAAGGCTTTCACCCAATTGGCTAAGGGCCACCCACAGTTTGATAAGACATTTGGTTTCCTTAAAGTTTAAATATTAGGCTGCATTCAGAGTGGATTGTTGAGGATCCAAGAAAAAAAAATTGCTTCCACAAAAACTACACTAGTTTACCTAAGCAAGTGCATACCATAGTCAAGTGGAAACATAAAATCAACTGTCACAGGTCGCCTTTAACCATTCAGTTATTAGGATATCTTGTACAGTGCTGAGATTTCTAAATTTGACATGCTTACTGTCAAACATTGCCTCCTAATTATTATCATTTCCTTGTTGTCATTGTTTACCAAGTTATTAGATACATATTGGTTGCAGTAATTATTTATTTCACAGATTTTTTTTTTTTTTTACCAGTAGCCCTTAGATGGCCTTAGGATCTGGCGCAGTACCTGACTCACAGATGATACTCAATGTCCATTTGCTGATATGAAATAAATCTTTATGAAAGTAAAGATTAATGAACGCTCACACTCTGTTCCCTCTTCTGCATGTCAGAGAATCACTAAGCACTGAACAGGCCAAACAACTATAAAGAAGGCATCTTTGCTGAGTGTCTTCTCCTGCAATGCCAGCAAGAAGCTTTGTTACCCTGAGAACCCTCACATAACATTCCTCCTTCATGGGGTAAGGGCATTGAGTAGCTGAATTTTACTTTATTTTTTTTTTTGTAAGAAACTGCTCCTCAAATGTGCAGAGATACTAAGAGGCAGTACTGGGATTTGGATGCAGACTTCCCTGTTACCAAGCCAGTGCTATACTGCGTGTCTTCTGAAGATGGAGATTCTGCAGTAATCTCAACGGGGTACTAAGTACATTGGCATGGAGTTCCTCATCTCTGCATTGAGTACAGCTCACTGTTAACTTCCAAATAAGATTCTTTTATGAGCTATATATAAGCTTTATATGTTTTGTTACTGTCCCACTAAGAGTTATAAAGCATCAGGCAATACTGGTCTGAAGGCATGCTTCCCTAACACGCAATCTACAAAGTAGACTGTCTCCCTCTGCCTTGAATGTGGTCTGTGCTGGCTCCCGGCATGAGAAGAAAATTTGTAGGCCACCTGATACTTGCACAAGCCATCTGGAGTGTACAAGGAGCAGGCACTGCTAACTTCTTGGGTCTTTTTATGTCACTCTCTCAAACACCCCATCTGCTCCAGCCGTCTTAGCATTCCAAGTCTACTGTCATAGTCTCCACTGGATTATTTTTCCAACCCTGGTCTGCCAAGAATCTCAGATATAGACAGAAAGGGGATGCCTAGAATAGACTGGAGAACGAGGATCCTAGAAGGGTCTTCTAGAATAAGTCACCTTAGAATTGTTCCACTTATGGGCAGGGGACTTACAAGTAACAGAATCTGAAGGGTCAAATTAAAAAACAACACAATAAATATTACACATGGTTTGTCCTTAGGAGAAGACTTGTGTGATTGACAACACATCGGTTATGTGTGTGCTTTCCTAATTCTGGGACTGGAGGAAAAGAAATACATCTAGTTGACATTTTAACCTCTCTTTAAGACATTTATTTATTTATTTATTTATTTATTTATTATTTATTTATTTATTTATTTATTTATTTATTTATTTATTTATTTATTTATGAATGAGACAGGATTTCTCTGTTGTAACACTGGCTGTCCTGGAACTCCCTCTGTATATCAGGCTGGCCTTGAACACACAGAGATCCACCTGCCTCTACTTCCCAAGTGCTGGGATTAAAAGCATGTGCCACCACAGTCCGGCTTCTTAAGATTTTTAATGTCCCAAATCTATCTGAGCATTTAAATATTACACACTGAATTTGCGTTTTCCTTTGTAAAGCCTGTAGATACACAGAATGTCACATTCACTCTGGCTACAGTGTAGCTATTCCATTCCAAACTTAAAAGTGAACATCCTATAAAACATAGCAACTTACATCCGGGGGCACAACAGATGAAAACAGTGTTGGTAAGGATTTTAGTGCTCACAGATATGGCTCCGTGATGGGTTAGGAATCATCTCTCTCAGTGCTTTTGTGGAACATCACCCTCTGTGTATGAGATGGCTGTTGCCCTCATGAACTGTCAGTAGCTGTGATTTCCTGGAGAAGTACTTCTCAAGACTGAGCCCTTTAATTTCCATCATGGAGCAGGGAGGGACTCTGAAGGCCACGCCCCTTCCCAAGGATTTATGCACAATTAGTGGCTGCTGGGAGAAAGGATTTATTTTTCTTAAGTGGTGTTGCTACCTGTAAGTCTCGCATGCTCCCATAAGTAACTCCTTACCCGTTTGGCTATATATAACTCCGGATAAACTCATTTCTTTACCACGCAAGACTTGGGTTGAACGGTGTCTTCAGTCTATCTTTGGTGAGCTATTTGGGATGAATATATGCTTGTTTCTTTATTTGTTTTTTCTTCCTAGGAAAAGTTCATACAACAAGTTCTTTTTTAAGTGTAGCAAGATTTTTTTTTTGAAAAAAAACTTGATTAATTAATTAAAGTACTGAGGAACTGCATCTAAATTGTTGCACTTGCCTAACTTTATATGTACAAAAGAACTGAGTCCCTTGTGTTCCTTTATATAGGTCATGGTGAATCCTTCTAACATACGCTATTATATATCCATATATATATATATTATATACACTTATGCTATTACATGTACATGTATATAGTTATTTCAGTGTAGTAACTTTGTAAAAGACTACAAGGCCACCAAAGTTTGCTGTGTCTTACACTGCATAGCGAAAATGTGACTATAAGGTACTGGAAAGCATCCACTCATTTCTATTTAGAATTTAAATTGGCGTGCTGTGGGCTTCGGGAAAGTTAAAACCTTTGTCTGAAATGACTGTTGAGTAACAGTCATCATAACCCACCGATAGGAGATTCTTTTTGTTGGAGAAGTAGTACATCATGCATGTTTAAGATATGCACTTAAAAATCATTGCTCTAGTTAGAACTGATTTTCCAAAGGCTTGTTTTTCAGAATATGATGACGTAGTGACTAAAATTAACATAGAACATATATGATGTATGAATGGCCATGGTGACTAATCATTTCTTTTTGTAGCACATTTGCATATCTAGAAATTAGCTGAGGAGACAATTACCAGGCATATGTTCTTTTAACACCCTCACAAAGTGGTGATACAATTCTCTCAAATCGATTAATTCCCGCTAATCTTATCGATTAATTAAAATCAAAGCTGTTCAATGACAGTGGGAAAGAAGGATTTCAAGATAAGAGACCAATTGTTTTTAGTCTATTATTTTAATATTAGCTATTGATTGATATAGTTTCTCTCCAGTAGTAATCTGACTTTTCAAAATACAGCAGTTCGTGGATGGTTCTATATGGGCTTTGGATGGTTACAAATACTAAAATGTATCTAAAGTTCGGGGGAAAGTAACTATGGTCTCCTAATTGCATGCAACTTGTAATCCCAAATGGCAAAACAACGTCAGAATTCCTATTGCTTTGTGCCATATTGGATTCACTAATTTTTAAAGTGATTTAAACCTCAAAAAAAAAAAAAAAACCTCTATCTTAGCATTTAAACAAATGCGTGGGGGTGACAGAAGTCAAGTGATACATCATTCTTACTCTTAGCATGAAATTTGGACTTGCAAATTATCTATTTTCCTGATAAGCTATTGTGTGTTAAACTGAAAATTTTGGAGATGTTTATTTAAAAATTTAATTATAAATTCTTAGTTTACCTAATGCTTATGCATCATGAAAGAACTTCAGTGGAGTTTTTAACTTGAACATGAGTGTGATATGCCCTCTCTGTGCTTGCAGAATTCAGAAGGAATCATTCCGATCATTTTTTTCAATTGCATGTGCTTAATTCTCCTTAAACAATCTTCTTGTCTTCCTTACTTAAAACAACTGCTTTAAGTACATACACCGGGAAGGAAGCTGATCACCATTAAGTCCTTTAATAGTTAATATTGTTATTCAATTTATTAACTTATTTAGGCTTCATTGTTAATTAGTTGTGTGACCTAGGGCCAATTTTAATAACATTTTTTTTAAAGTTCCTACCAAATGTACAGAAATATTTCTCCAGTGTGTATGAGGATGCGATGATTAACTGTCACCTGAGAAGATGCGGAGAGGAAGTACTCTCAGATGATACAGACCCTGAGGATGATGGTGCAGTGCAAACATTAATGTGGGCACCTATGAAGGCCAGCATTGCCCAGAAGAGTGGGCAAAAGAATCAAACTTGCTGGAGATGATGGTGCACACCTTTAATCCCATCAGTTGGGAGAGGAGGCAGATCTCTGTGAGTTTGAGGCTAGCCTGGTCTACACAGCCAATCCCAAGCTATCCAGGGCTTCATAGTGAGAGTCTGTTTAAAAAAGTAAAGAAGGAAGGAAGGGAGGGAGGTCATAACCACCCTTTGGCTCCTTGACCAATAGTCCCCCATTTATAAAATAGTACTCTCCCTGAATTTTACTCCTTTCTGGACATACCGTACTTCTTTACTGATTTCCTATGAATTCATGTAGCCATCCTTGGTTTCTTTTTGCATTTATAAATCAGCAATGTAAAACATGGCTTTGCAAGGCAGCTGTGTATTCGCTTGAGTGAATCTAAATTAAAATGAAGTATTAGACTGTCTAGGAAATCAGAATCCAGTAATACATATACATATATATGTACACAGACATACACACATATACATATATGTGTGGAGGGAGAGACAGAGAGAGAAAGAGATTAAAAAATTGATCCAGATATGTTAATAAATGTCTAATTGTTAATAAAAGTCCATAGTTGATTTTTCTCATTGTATTTATTACATTGTATTCATTAATTACAAGTCGAGACAATTCTCAGGGAATTCAATACCCGGGCGGCTAGGCAGAGACTTTATTCCATCATCCTCTCACACCCTTCTCTCTCCTGCCCCTTTTCTTTCCCCAGATCCTTTAAACTTTTTCCTAAGTCCCCTTTCCATGTACAGGCCCTCATTACAATACAATAGTATCTTAGCATACTGGCTGAAACCTTTGATTGTGATTGGTCACCTTCAACTGTAAACAGTTGGCCTTTACATGTGGAGATCTGAATGGCTAACACAGAGGTGTAAATGTGTAGGAAGTAGAGCTGCAAGGCATCAGGCTTCACAGCTGCCAGGCAACAGGAAGCCCTTTTACAAACCAAAAAACAGCACACAGGAGTAAAATATCCCACAACCCAGATATGGTGATATATATACCTGTAATCCCAGCACTCAAGAGACTGGCAAGGGATAGCAAGCTTGAAGTTTGAAGACAGTCTGTGCTACATAGGCAAACTTCCTGAAAGCCTCAAAATACCAAGAATAGCAAATCGGACCCTGGAAACTGCAACAATAAAATTACAAGAACAAATAAAATTTGGCTCACATTTTAGTAGGTGCTGGCAAGTCTAAATCTACTGGGATGAGTGGATAGGCTGGAGAATCGCGTAAGAGACGTCAGTTTTAAAGTCAAATTGCACAGAGTAGAAACTCGGGTAAGAACTGATACTACAGTCTTGAGACCACAGTCCATAAGGTGGGCTGGATACTATAGCATGCTCTCTGTACCGTTGACTAGAGACCAATTTCTTTCTTCTTCAGAAAACTCTAGTCTTTTAAGGCCTTCAACTGATAGGGTGAGGCTCACTTACATTATGAGGAGCAACCTGCATTGCTCACGATCTATTGATTTAGATATCAATTACACTTAAAGATCCTCACAGCAACCTTCAAGCTGGCCTCTGACCAAACAAAGGGGAGTCATAGCTTCATCAAGTTGGCACACAGAAGAAGCAGAGTCAAGTCCCTGAGTTCTATCCTGTTTTTTGACTGAGTGGCTGCATGTTGAATATAGAGCTCACTGCCTCCTCCCTTTCTGACAGCTCTTTTAGCATAGGTTCCTCCAATCCACACAAGACAGCAACCAATGGGTCTTCTTAAACCTTTTATGGGCTGACAGATGGGCATTCATATCACAGTCATGCAGTTTACCTGTCATTTTACACACGAAGGTACTACTGATCCTAGCGTATTTAACATGCTTCACAAGGTAATGCTGCAGCAATGAGCACGGAAGGCAGCCAGCAGTCCTCAGATCTCCTGATTCAGCCCTCCCACTATTCCACACCTCTATGTCAAAGCAATAATACCCTTCTGTGGGTCGCTGCTAAAATGCTCATGGTGAAGGCATAGAAAAGTCCTACACTTTCCAGGATCTTTATAACATGTGAAGATGGAAGAGTGCTTTCTGTTTACAGCATGTATTAAGCTAGCAGAGTGTTTTGTAGAGGATCCTGTCTTCAGATGCCCCAGAGCTGAGGCGTGGTATCGTTTACGTAAATGCTGGCATATTCTGTTCAAACAAGGTGGGCCAAATAGAGTGTGCATCTTTGTGTGCAGAGTTCAGGGACTGTCTTAGAGATCCCGACTGGGGGAAGTAAGCCAAGGTCGCTTTGCCTCTCCTACCTACAGTCACATCCCAAGTTGGGTCATTGCCATAGCTAGAGCAAAGTAAGATGTTCAAGACAGCACGTAACATTAACATATGAGCAAGGACAACATGAATATTTCAGGCTATGCTTGGTAAGTGGGAAGACGGCAAAAAAGTAAAAAGATGGTACTTTGACACTTTGAAGCTTCACAGGAGGAACAAAGGGCAGTTAATGTTTAAGCTACGAGACTTCCAGTTTACTAGGATAATATGTAAAAAAATAAGTTAATGAATTAGATAATAATAAATATCATCTAATATATATATCTTATATATAACATATATATAATATTTATTATAATAAAAAATAAAACGAGATAATAAAATCCTCTTATTCCGTGTAAGAAAGAAATGAGTTGTGGTTTTCTGTACCTAGTCAATGTTAAAACATGAGATTCCATGTGGTCTTGTGATCAACAGACAGGAGGACAAAGGAGACGACCCTGGACTGCGAAGTACTCAGCAGTCCCAGCAAGAGCCAGGATATGCTCAGAGAGACGGAGGCCGCCACCCCTGCATCCACTGAGAGCCAAGCTCAGAGAGGCATCACTCTGCTCGCAGACTCCCCGTCAGGACAGGTCAGCCATGGAAACATTTCCAAACCTCTTGATGATCTGCTGTTAAAACGACAGGTTGAAATGTCAGCCCTACAACAGTGTCTACTGACGTCGCTTCCCAGAACACCTTCCTAGAAGGTTCGGTTTGATTTTTGACTTTCCAAGACTTTGTTCTTATATTTCCACATGTATTAACCAGGCAGGAGTTATAACACTCACCAATGCCGCCTCGCCTTTGCAAATTTTAGTTATACTTCATGTGGTTTGAGTTTGTGTTGCAGTGGTCACGTCTAGCAGACGCTGAGGTACCTATAAGAGAAGGTCATAAAACTTATTTGGATAAAGAAGAAATTGCTTGGATTTGTTTGCACAGCATGGCAATAGGTCTAGAATGTTCTAGTATTTGTGAAATCACCATGCAGGGATGTAAATTGGACATTCTAATTGCTCTGACCTCAGAGATACCTGCTCTGATTTCCATGTCTGAGTAATGTTATGTTACAGTGGGCTTTGGTCTACAAAGGAGAATAGAATTGTTGAGTCTATTTAGTCTCTTTATCAGTCTCAAAGACGGGAGTCCCATAGGTGTCATTCCAAGTGTATGTGCGTGTAGATGAAATGTATGATGTTTTTAAAAATTTCATCAGATGAGACATATTTCCCAACGATGTCTTGTATCATAATAGTTCATGAACCGAAATATTATTGGCTTCAAAAGTCAAAGGCATAGCTTGGTTGGAGTCGACAAGTGGCATTCTCTAATCAGGATTGTGGCAATTCCACAGCGGTGTCTAATTTATTCCTCACTGCCACTTAGAACTGAACATGCTGGGTCCATGAAGGGTATGTCTATTTTTGAGCTTTCTCATGTCAGTGACCTGAATTAGCGAGTAAACCTAGAACCCCCTAAGAGTCCAGTCGTAGGTTAGATTGTGTCTTCTAAAAGTATATCCAAATCCTGCCCTCCAGTAGCTGCACATGTGATCTAATTCAGAGCAGAAATCCAGGATTTGGGGTGGGTCCTTAACCCAATGACTAGTGTCCTTTCAAGAGAAAGAGAAAAGATTTGAGATACAGACACACACAGAGGGGACAAGCTATGTGAAGGGAGAAAACCTGGAGGGGCATGTTTACGAGCAAAGGAAGGCTCAGAATGGCCGTCCACCAATCACCGAAAGTCAAGAGACCTGGGGCAAATTTTCTCTCAGAGTCTCAAGAGGAACCTATCTTTACAATCCCGTGATTTTAAACCCCTGCCTGCCAAAACTGTGGGACAATACATTTTGTAGTTGAAAACCACTGAGTTTGTGATAATTTTTGAGTACACATGTGTGCCTATGTTGTTGCTGCTGCTACTGTTGTTGTGTGGTGTGTGCACCTATGAGCTTGGAGGCCTCAATTACTTTCCAATTTTCTCCAATTACTTTATTTTTTGAGACAGGGTCTCTCATAGAATCTGAAGCTCATTGATTCAGCTAGCTGGCAAGCTTCAAGAGATTTGCCTGTTACAGACATTCACACTCATGTTTAGATTTATAGGTTCTAGAGATTTGAACACAGGTCCCTGTGCTTGCATGGCAGTGACTTTACTAAGCCAAGACAATATTTAAAGGCAGTAACAATGTAACACATATTTTAAGGTGGTAGATCCCAGGTGGGAAGTTTTGCCTCTTTGATGATATATCAACAGTGACTTGGTCTTTATGAGTCTTTATGAGATAGAATCTGCTGGAGAAGTTTGTTTTTAGTTGTGTTTAAAATAATTGTTTTATGCACTGTTGGGTGAGGGGCTATCCTAAGTCTAGGGTGTTCTGTATTGTTTGCAGGTGTTGGATTTCTGTGGGGGTTGTTTAATTGCTAATGATCTGCACGTGCTATCAGTAAAATACCTGAGGTGTTCTGAAAGAATAAAAACACCCGAGCTGAGACACTCGGGGTTCCACTGTCCAGGTTGGCGCTTGCCATGGCGGTGTTCCCTCTGCTGAGGTCTGGCAGGACTTGCACCTATGAAAATGGCAGCTAGCACCTCCGTGTCTCTCTTGCTGAGCTCTCACAGCAGCGTACTGCTACAAGGGTCGAAAGGGATACTGAAGCGAAAGTAGATATAAGAGAATGTCCTTCTGCATGATCTTTCTTTTACATTAGTTTTTCAGATGCACTTTGTGTTATGGCAGAAGCTCAACATTGCATTTTTACTTTTGTAGCATACAGCACCAATGCAAGTGTTCCAAGGTACTCTCAAGATGGCAGTCCTGACATCCCTTAAGTCATTTATATCCATAAACTGTGAGAGGTAAACTGAGGACTAGAGTTCCCAATTGCCAGCCTGTTGCAAGGCTTTTATACGAAATGTGAAACAAGTGAAGAGGGTGATAGGAACAGAACCCAAGCCTGCATGGTTTCCACCTGCCGGTAGGAGCAGGAAGGCATAAGCACATTCACGAGAACCTAAATGTGTCATACATAAGGATCTTTTCTGGACCTAATATCAGTACAACTTATGACCCCCTTTTAATCTATGTGCCTTAAATTATGTTAAAGAGTTAGATGTGTTGGCACAGACTAAAATCCCATCAACTTGGAGGTAGAGGAAGGAGAATCACAGGTCATATAGTGTGCCTGAGGCTGCATGAGACTCCTGTCTCCAAAACAACAAAGTTCACATGAAAGTTGGTCAATGGTGATTAATTAAGTAACTGGGAAGAAAATCATGTTGTTATAAAACCATGGCCAGAGTCATATGGGCAAAGATGCCAACTTTACAGTCAGAACTCTTGAGGAGACATATAGGGTGTCAGTTTGTGGGTAAGTCACTTAATTTTGCTGGCCTCAGTAACTTCATTTGGAACTTGAGATCCTGATAGTTCGGTGTATGAGGAATGTCATCTCTTAAGAATCTCACAGGGCACATTCTAATTAAATGTCAGGGGACACTACAGAGAGAAGATTCTAGGGCTTAGTCTAAGACCAATGCATACACTATGGGTTGCATCTTTGGTTCTGATGTTTATAAGGTCTTGGGCCTCTGGGCTGACATAGGACTCAATAATCAGTACATTTTACAGTTGTGGTAGGAAGGAGTGGTAGATGTCCTAGTGTCTGGAATTAATGTCTTCCCTTTCTTGTGACTCTACACATTTGGTGAAGGCAAGAAGTAGCCTTACCTTTTAATTTTTATGGTGAATTTGTAATTATAACAAACAAGCATTTGATGGAGATCTGGAATGGAGGAGTTGCAGCCGAGGTGAGGATTTTCAGTTGGGTTCCTTCTCTTGCATCTTTATCTGTAACTGCTGGTTCATACGATGACTGGTGTGAGATGCGCTGTCCTTGTACTTCACAGGAAGGTGTGGTGGAGAGGCAGGACAACAAGACTATCCAGACTGAAAAAGGGGATGGAATTCTTTATTAAGAGGTTGCCAGGGATATGGGGCTGGATATTGTCGGATACGGAGATTCCTATTTCAAAGCTCATCAGAACAAGAGATCCTGACCAGGAATGAACATCATGGAGAGAAAGAGAGAGGCAAGGTGAAATATTCATTGCATATCCCGAAAGGCTGTACCTAGTGAAGAACTGTTCTGTAGGACCCCTTTATATGCTTCCAGTCTGAGTAAAATGTGGACAGGGAAGAGTCTGCCTTCTCACTTTGAAGAAGCATTATGTGGTGTGTGTGTGTGTGTGTGTGTGTTTTACAGGTATATCATTCATGTCTAAAGGGCCATAGAGTTAACTTATAGATGGCAGGAGTAAGAACCGTATCAGCTGTATCAGCTGTAAGACACAGAACATCCGAATGGAAGCATGGATGAGCTGACAGCAGTCACACTCTGCAGACATCCAGAAGTCCAGAAATGCTTGAAGAAGAGCATTGTAATTGGCTGATATGAAGAAGAGCATTGTAATTGGCTGATATGAAGAAGAGCATTGTAATTGGCTAATATCTAAAAAAAAAAGGTTGCATCTGAGAGTCCAGGCAAAATTATTATTTCTGTGATCATCTTAGTAGTCCAAGTGAACCAGTCCTTGGAAAGGTGCTATGAGTGGTATGTCAAGTCTAAGGCCTGGAGGCAGTAGGCCATCTTAGACCATGGTGGAATTTAGGAAAAGGGAGTGCTAAGGCAATCAGTGGGTTTCATGCCTTAAGGATTATGCCAATGGAAAAAAAAAACATTGATTTTGTTATTATATTTTTTATTGTCATCATGGAGAAAGGAGCAGGAGATGTGGACTACCCCAGGACAGAGCACACAAATTGGTTGACCAGTGCCAAATGGTCATCCTTGAAAAATACAGACAGGTGACATCATACAGAGCGAACAGGTTGTATTTAGGAATATGTGTGTGTGTGTGTGTGTGTGTGTGTGTGTGTGTATATATATATATATAAAATAGGAATATATGTGTATTATATATATAAATATATGTATATTGAATGGATATGCACATATATGTCTACTATATATATACATTTATGTATACATATTGTATATGTGTGCATATATACATGTATATATGCACATATATGTATATTGAACAGATTGTATTTAGGAATATATATATATACATGCATAATTAGGAATACATATATATTATACATATATACATGAAATAACAACTAATAAAAAAAAGAGGCCATGAATTCGAAAGTGAGCAGGGGGAGTTGTGAAAGGGTTTGAAGGAAAGAAAGGAAAGGTGTTGTAATTATATATTTTTTTAAAAGCCTATGATGATGATGATTGTAGTGGTGGTGGTAGTGTGTGTGTGTGTGTGTGTGTGTGTGTTGTGTGTGTGAGAGAGGGACAGAGAGAGAGAGACAGAGACAGAGACAGAGGCAGAGACAGAGAGACAGAGACAGAGAGTGCTTAGAAAGCTTTCTGAGGCAGCTTATGTCTGAGAACTACCTGTTGAAGAATAAAACTCATTAGCTAAGAGCAGAGTTTTTACAAATTCAGTTTCAGAGGGAACCCAGGGAATCCAGGGAAGTAGTACTGTGTAGTTTTTCAAATAAATATTGACTCAGGAGAAAATAATTTCATTTTACATTTTGGATACCAGGAGGAGTGTTTTCTGGGACATTCTTAGTATTTACTGTACACTGGGTACCTGCTATTGACAGCCTGCAGGGAACAAAGTTCAGCTTAGAACTATAATTGTAAACAACCAAGACACGACTAATTAAATTAGGAAGCCATGCTTTAGGGGAGTGTGTGTGTGTGTGTGTGTATGTGTGTGTGTGTGTGTGTGCACGTGCACATGCGGGTGTGTAAGTGACTTATGACATTTTTAGAGATTTGTCTTGATTTTAAAAGACACAGCATTTAGGAAAATGATGGGAACAGTGTCCAAGCTGGAACTAAACTCATTCTAGAGAAACATTTTTTAAAGGAAAACACTGTCTACTGACAACTAGCTTTACTCTTAATTTTTAAAATTTCATTTTTAAATTAGCTTATAAAATGCCAGATTTCCTTATTTTAAACATAAAAAAACCATTATTTTTCATACAATATATTTTGATTGCGGTTTACCCTCTCCAACTTCTCCCATATCCTCCTCACCTCCCCACCCATCCAAATCCAACCCTTTCTTGCTCTCTCTCAGTAGAAAACAGACATCTTAAAAAAGAAAAGAAAGAGAAGAAAATCATTTATAAAATAAACATAAGATAAAACAAAAACAAGCAAACCTGAGTAGAACCAAACAAACAAACAGAAAATAGTCAAAGACAAAACACAAGAAACACATAGATGCAGAGACACTCGTATAAACACATTCACACGCACAGAAATCTCATGCCAAAAACAGAAACCATAATATATAAGCAAAAAACCCGAAGGATAAAACGCAGCATTATACTGGCTCAAAAAAACAAAACAAAACAAGACAAAAAAACAAAAACAACAACAACAAAATCTCTTTGAACAAAGGATTCTTGGGAAATGGGGGCCACAACCTTAAAGAATCAGCAAGACTTTTTGGTTAGAGATCTTACCTTTGTCCCAAATCAACTTTCCTAAGACAGAGACATTAGGGAAAGCGTTTTTGTTCATTTCATTTCTTAAAGACCGTCACTGTGTGTTTTACAGACTCTTACTCCAGTTTAAATGTATAAAGCTTGTCGCCCTCAAGGTGGCTTTTAAAAATAGGACTATAAACCCACTGTATCTGTTTCCCGGGTGATTTAAGGATCCTTCCTCCTCCTGGTTCACTCTATCATCCTACTGTAAAGCTGCGTACAAGTATATAGTAGCAGCAGCCCAATGAGCCTCAAACTGCAACTATGTGTTAGATATCAGATCAATGAAAATACGTCTTTTGAGAGAGAAATATCTAAGCATGTATTAAAACTGCAACAGCAGAATTGAGACACCAAGGCTGGATACTATGCGCCGTTAGAGCAAGGACTATAGAAGTTTATCTTCAGCACCAAACATGGGGCCCGTCAGGAAATCAAGCTTACCCTTAGTAAATTTTTCATCAAAGAATAACTAAATTCTCTAATAAACAAGCAAGTAAATGTCACAGATGATGATCCAGGCAAAATGATCACAGATATCACTGGCATGTTTTTGTATTAGTTTTCTCCAACACAGTTATGATGTCATTACGTGGAGTGTTATGAATTGGCCTAATGCTTCACGGGTGTTATTTAAGCTGGCATGTAATAAGGCCCTTTAAGAAAGCAAGAACGCGCATACGTCATGCATCTACTGACAAAATTCTAAGCAATTTGTGTAATTCAACCCCAGGACTATTTTAAGGGGAGTCTTATGGTCTCCATCTTGCAGACCAGCAACCAAAGGCATGGGCAGGCTGAGTAACTTGAAATGATTTTAGAGTTAATATGTTTATTGAGACAGGATTTAAATTTAGGTAATTTTATGCCCCACTTCCTGCCCCTGCAATGCTAATGACATCTCATAGCATTCTAAAAAAAGGGTGGGGGGCTTCTTCATGGAAAAGTCTCCTTTCTTTCATCTATCACTTTATATTTTAAAGGAATTGATGTGCTAGGCCAATGGAGTGTTATTGCTGTCCTTCAAGTTGTTCTGTAATGGGATATAGACCAAGACAGCATATGACACAAACGATTACAGCAATTCATGTCGTATTTCGTGACATGCACTAGGGTTCTCCAGAGAAATAGAGCGGGACACACAGACACGCATATACATGCCTACGCACACGCACATACTCACGCATGGAGATCTGTTGGGCGAACTGACTTACAAAGTTATGGTCACAGAGATATCTGCTGGTTGAATCAAGGGGGCTGACGAATGGTGTCAAGCCCAACTCAAGTCCAAAGGTACGAGAACCAGGGATGTTGGGAGGGGCACTGGTGTGAGCCTTGAGGTTAAAAGTCCAAGCAGGAGCTCTGATGGCTGACAGTGCTTTGAATGTCTTAGCTCCAACAGAGAGTGAAATTGGCCTTTCTTCCTTTATGTTGTTACGTCCCTAGCATCAGCAGATTAGATGGTATCAGCCTACCCCAGCGAGCTCAGAGTTTTCCTGCTCGGCTCATATGTAGATGTGAAACTCTTCTGCAAACATTCTCACAAGCCGTCCTAGACATATTCTCCCTCCTACCCGGGCATCCCATAACCCAGTCACCCTGACGTGTAAAGCTAACTACCACAGACCAAGGAAAGCAAACTTAAGGCATGATTATAAAAGGTCAATAACTCTTGTGACATTCCTAGCAGCCAAGCTGGGAAAAATGGCCAAGAAAAAAATTATATATTTTTTAAAAAGTTATAAAATAATATTATTTTGGATAGATCATAGTTGTATACATTTATGGAGAAGACTGTGATGTTTTACCGTATGTGTTCTCTATCCATGATTAAGTCAAATTAATCATCCTGCTTACCAATCTTTATGATGATGCATTTGGAGTTTATTCTTAAGACATGCAATGCACAATTGTTAGTTAGAGTTGCTTCATTGCACGTTATATTGTATACTTATTTCTCCTCTGTCTTTGACTCTGGATCCTTTGATTAGCAACTCTTCATTTACTCTCCCCACCCGGCCAGTCTATGGCACCCATTGTTCTACTCTACGCATCTGTGAATTCAATGCTACCATCTTCTATGTGTAAGTGAGATCATGCAGTGTTGGCCTTTCTTGGCATGGTTCTTGTCACTCACTGTAACCTTCTTCGTGTGGTTCTAAGTGGATTTTCCCACGGTGAGGCTGAGTAGCATTTTACTATGTATATATTGTCATGCACTCTGTTTATCCATTTGACTGCAGATGAACATGCTGGTTATTTGCTTATCCTGGTTATTGGGAATGGTGCTATGATGAATAGGAGACGCTGTGTACATGGGCCTTCTATCATTTCAGGAGTTGAACACAGGGTGACACAGCAGTTTCCTTTTCAGTTCTCTTCTTTTTCTTTCAGTTCTCTTTCTCTCTTTTTCAAGCCAGTTTTCACAGAGGCTCTAGTACACTCTCATCACTGGTGTGTGTCCATACCTCTCCAGGGTTCCTTGCCTTTCACCTTCTAAATGGAAGCCTCTCAGGAGGGAGACAGCTCACCCTGGTTGGAATTTGCATTTCCCACTTGATTAGCGATGCTGAGTGTTTCCTGTGTATATGCACCGAGGCTCAAGTATCCTTTTGAGAGATTTCTGTTTAGATTCCCTTGCTTAACTTTAACTGGGTCACTTGCTTTCTTAATCTCAAGTTGGACATTTTGAAGATGTTAATATTCTAGGGTTAGCCTTTATCAAATATATGGTTTGCAAATAGTTTCTCTGATTCTATAAGTTGTCTCTTCCGTCATTGTTTCCCCTTCGCGCAGACGTTTTAAAGTTGGGTGAAATCTTATCCATTAGCTTTTGCCTTGGTTGTTTATGCTTTCAAAATCAAGGAGAAAAATCACCAGCGAGACCAGGGATGGAGTTTTTCCTTAGGATGCTCTCTTCTGGAGTTGTTAGTTTCATATCTTTCATTAAGTCTTGATTTAATTTGGGTTGACTTTTATGACGTGGTATCAGGTAAGGATCGAGTTTTGTGCTTCTGTGTATGGTTATCACATTTCCCAACACCACTGATCAAGGGAAATGTCCTTTCCCTCCAATGTTGCCTGCTACCTTTGTCACATTACGGCCGTAAATGCACGGTTACTTCTTGGATTCTTATCTTGTTCCCTTGGTCAGAGCATTTGTTTTAAGCCAATCAGATGCTGTCAGGATCATGACTCTTTTATGATGGGTCTTGAAATCAGGAATCATGTTGTCTCTAGTTTTTCCTTGTGCTCAAATTTGTTTTGGTCATTTAAGATTTTGTATGGTTACATATAAGCATAAGAGTTTTCTATTTCTGTGAGAAATGGCATTGGAATTTTGGTAGAGATTGCATGATTCTGTAGACTTCTTTGTGGAATATGGATATTTTCACAGTGATAATTATTCCAGTGCATCAACATGGGATAACTTTCCATTTATTTGTGTTTTCTTCAAATTATTTTATTAACACTTTATAGCATTTAGTATGCTAGGCATGTTTATAAAGCACTGGTTAAGTTTACACACAACTAACTATTTTGAGTCTATTATAAATGAAGCCATTTCCTAACTTGCTTATTAGGTGGCCTTTTGTCAGCCTGTAGACACACCTCTGATTCTTTTATATGTTGGTTTTGTATCCTGAAATTTCATTAAAATAAGCTATGAGTTCTAAGAGTTTCTTTGATAGCTTTTATTGTTCTCTATGTGTGAGAATGTGTCCTTATCAAATAAAAACATTCTGGCTATTGTTCTTTATTTCCTTGTGTTGCTTAATTGCTCTGGCTAGGATGCCAGTACTAAGTAGGAAAAGAGTAGTGGGCACAGGTGCCTTTATCCCCAGGGTCAAGCATGAGGTTGTCATATATGACCTTTATGGTGCTTAAAATGTTGAAAGTGTTTGTTGTGAAAGAGTGTTGATTTTAAGGGATGACTTTTTTGAGGGGTGTCGAATTGGTGACTTTGAGATGATTATAAAATTGTATCCTGTATTTTTATAAAATGTTTAGTATCTCTTGCTTTGCCTGTGTTGAAGCATCCTTTCATCACGGGAATTAATTCTACTTAATCATGGTAAAAGATTCCTTTCTTGTGTTCTTCAATTACACTGGCTGATGTTTTATTGAAGAAATTTGCATCTATGTCTATCAGAGACATTGTTTTATAATTTTCTTTCTTTATGATGCCTTCGGCTTTGGTACCAGTGATAGCCTCATAAGATGAAATTGGAATTATTCCCTCCATTTTAGCATTTCTGAAGGAGTATGGGGGGTTACATGCTAGTCTTACAAGTATCCCCAACATTTCCTGCAGGACAACAGAATGAGGCCCTTGTGAAGGGCCTCAGAATGGTGGGCAAGCTTAAGGTCTATCTCCAACCATTTTTTTTCCCATACTGTAGAAACCACAAACCCAGGGGTATTCTCTGCCAACCTAGGGAGGAGCAGCACAGAGAGAACTTCTCTCCAGATCTTCAATCATATATTTTTCTCAGACCATGGTCTACGAGGGTGACTCAGCCTCACCACCAATTCCAGGCATATTCATATTGCTGCTTTTGCCCAGGGATCACCGCTGGCTGGGTTTGGTGGGGTGTGGGGGTGGGGAGTACAGCTGGAGAACTTTCAGAACTTTCGCCCTTCCATCATGTCCACGTGACTCCTTCATTTATTAAGGAAAACACTGATGTAACAAACTTAAATAGCCCACTTGACTTACTTTACATGCATTCTCCAATTGTAAGAAAAAAAAAAACACCTTTCTCAAAATCAATACCACATTAAAATAAAACAAAACAAAATCCCCACATTCTCTCTCTCTCTCTCTCTCTCTCTCTCTCTCTCTCTCTCTCTCTCTAATGCTGGTTCACTGTGTCTAACATTTTCTGCTGTGGGTCCAATCTGAGGTGATTCTTTTCTGAGACCTCTGTCAAGTTTTCTTTTCATGCTTTGTTTTCCTTGAAGTTAGGACTCTGTTTTTGTATACATGCCTAGTTTTCCCCAATGACGGCAACCTCAAATCCAATAGCTACTTCTTGGTTATGTATTGAATAGGTGCCCGACACATATCATACTGAAAAAAAAGCCAATAAGCTATGAAGATCACAAGTCCAATCAGGATTTTTTTGGTCAAGTGGAAAGTTCTCCACCTGTCTTTCTTTGGTCTTTATAGCCTTTGTTGGAACTGCTTTTCTTATGCATCAACTTGGGCTGTTGTAACAAGAATCCTATAGCTCAGGGGACTTTAAATGTGGTTCCAGAGGCTGAAAGTCCAAGATCAGGGGCAGCATGGGCTATTTCTGTGAGGGCCTCTTCCTGGTAAGTAGATAGCCCCTTTCATACTGCACCCTTCGTGACGGGGAAAGAGACAGAGACGTAGCCCTCTGATTCCTCTTCCCATAAAGTCACTAATTCTATATAGAGGACTCACCCTCATGACATCATCTAAACCTAAGAATCTGGTAAAGGCCCCAGCTTCAACAAATGAATTATGGGGGCGCCCAGGTCAGTCCATAACATTCTTTGTTCAAAACACTAGATTTTCATGAAACTTTTCTACATAGATCTTAGCTCATGAAAAATTCATTTTCCTTGAGTACTGGAAAGTGTACTTATTTCACGAATGTTTTAGCTCAAGTGCTTCCTGTGGCTGAGTGCTTCGTTTATTTTAGGCTAAGGCTTTGGACAGGACAGAGGCCTGGGGCTGAGGAGCTGCCGAGAGGTGGGGGTACAGCCAGACCCTGAGAGGTTGTCCTTTTTGCTATCAGAGACTCAAAGTGCTTCTCAGTCTTCCTGGGAGAAGATTTTGACATGCATTTTTGAGAAGGAACAAAGTAAAATAAAACTCCTTATTTTATTGATAAATATTTATAAACTCCTCTCCCCGTCGTCTGAAACCTCATTTGTATCATGCTGATTCTGTGCCATTGATCAATTTAGAAAAAGTGAAGTCTTTCCAAACACATATTGAACATGAAACCTTTGTGGCGATTTAGATGGCTCACTTTGAGTATTTTTAATGTGTCAGGCTGTGTCTATTGGTATAAAGAACGTAGTTTGAAGTAAAATCAAGAATAAACTCATATTCATGGTTGCAAAGTTCCAGCAGCACCGATGATTTGTCTTTCCGCTTATCTAAATAAAAATTCAGATTCCTTTCAGTCCCAGAGCACAGTGAGATGAAATTTGCACGTGTGCATGTATGAAGGAGAGGGCAGTAAAACTGCTTATGAATTACCAAACAAAAAAGGAGATTTTGTAAACCTTGTCTTAAGGTCCATGTATTGAGTGTGTGACCGATTCACCAAACGTGCTGCCATGTGAATTCTATTTACGTTACATGGCTTCAAGGAAATTTCTCAGAACACGGGACATTGAGGGTCTGTGCAAAGGATCCCTTTCTGCAAAAAGCTTTGCTTTCAGAATGTCTATATAACATTAATTAATATTAACAAGAATTATTTCTGAATATAGAGGGGAAACAGCTTTCTTAATGTTTACCTCCTGGTTTGTTGTGGTTTTGCTTTTCCTCTTGAGTAAGTTATTGCAGACCGTGGTGCTCATTAGCGGCACAATAAAAATGTGCTGTTAGTAAATAAAAATAACTCTTTGTAGTTCCATCGTGATTTTGATCGGTAGAGCTCAGAGTTTTTCTCGGCTCATTAATTTTTGAAATACCTCAGCGAGATATAAAGGTGTCAAGAATTACTCCTCTTATTTTGTGAACAGAGAAACTGAGGTATTTTCAGGAAACTATGCCAAGGTCACCCAGGGTTTGGCAGAATCGGGTTGTGACACATTAACCAGATAATTAGAGCAAAGATAAGCTGTGCTCGGCAGAAACCCAGAGCTTCTGAGATGCTGTTCAGAAGCTGTAAGCAGCATCACTAGGAAATAAACGATCTTCATTTAGCTTTTATTCTGAATTATTTGTTCTATTTCGTGTTGGAGAGCTATCTTCAACTTCCCATGAAAACTATTTAAAACCCGAGGGGGATGATCTAGTCTGCAAAATGCTTTCCCCGCAAAACATGAGGAACTGAGTACACACACACACACACACACACACACACACACACACACACACACAAGCTGGGCCCAGCCTGGTGGTAGCGCTGCACACATGCCTTTAATCCCAGCACTCAGGAGGCAGAGGGAGGCAGATCTCTGTGAGTTTGAAGCCAGCCTGGTCTACAGAGAGAGCTCCAGGACAGCTAGAGTTACAATAGAGAAACTCTGTCTTGAAAAATAAAAAAAAACAAAAAACAAAAAAACCAACAACCAAAAGAAAAAAAAAAAAAGCTGCGCCCAGCAGTGTGCATGTGTGACCCTCTGCTGGGGGGGGGGCAGAGGCAGGCAGATCTCTGGACTCACTCGTCAGACAGCATGGCCTACATCAGTGAGCAGACCTTGTCTCAAAAAGTAAGGTGGAAAGCAATGGAAGAAGACACTTGAAATGGACCTAAGGCCTCTACCTGCATGCACACTTGCACATGCCCCCAGACAAATGCATATATACATCCGTCTCTCTCTCTCTCTCTCTCTCTCTCTCTCTCTCTCTCTCACACACACACACACACACACACACACACACCAATTTGGAAAAAAAAAGATTGATATTGGGCTGTTTCCTTGAGAGTTCTGTTTTGTACTTTTTTTCTGTATAAAGAAGTATGTAAGAAATAGTGTCTTTTTTTCCAGAATATAATTCAGATTAGTTATTAATAAAAATGGGGCGAGTAATTTTGTATATACAGAGAGAAAAGGGGGGGAGTGATTTTACATATATAATTATCCCCCCTTTCTTCTATTAGGAAGTAATTTGAATAGATAAAGATATATACCTCAGTTTGTTTAGTCAGCTAACTGTGAGCACTCTGTCACCCTCTGATTTGGAAGGGTATCATGAAATACAGACATACTCTACCTGACTTCAGTTTTCATATGAATGGAGATTAAAAACATAAACTCTTCATTTATTTTCAAAAGCCAACTTATTTGCAATTAAGTGATACTCGTGAGACAATAAACCATTGACAGTGGTTTCAGAGTTGCTAGACTCGAGCACTTGACTTGTTCTCTTCACAAAGAAATGATGAACAATCAAGGTCACGGGAATGCCTTGCACCCCAAGGTGACCATGCTGCAGTGCAAGCAACTGCAGATCAGAGCACCCGCTTCACCAGCAACTGCAGATCAGAGCACCAGCTTCACCAGCAACTGCAGATCAGAGCACCAGCTTTACCAGCAACTGTTTATCATACATCAGCTCAAGCCTTTGAAGAAGACAGCAGATCACATCTGTCTGCCAAACGAATCTCTAAAGAAGCAACTCATGAATCATTAGCATAAAGGTTTTCCCTCACAGAATTACTCTACATGACTCTTCTGTGTTATGGGCACTTAAAATTTCAAAGGCTTTAGCCTTGGGGCTCCTGTGGAAGGTCATGATCTTTAAGAACAGGGATTGCCTAGCTTGTGTGAACACACACACATACACACACACACACACACACACACACACATGCATACATCTCTCTGTTACATACACACATACACAACATCCACACAAAGACACACACACATGTCATACATACCCCTCATGCATATATCACACAGATACTCATCACACACATACACCATCACGCAAGACACACCAACACTACACACCCCCCCACACACATACAGGCATACAAAAAGGAAATCAGCATTTTATGTCTGTGTCTCCACTCCCCACTTCTTAATATATTACAATTTTGTTTGTAGCATCATCCCTAAAACACTGATTCCCTGTTATTTGGCTGGGTGTTTACCTCCCTCATAATGTCTGTTTTGTTTTCTGGTATACCATGCTTCTCATATCATTACCTCCGGGGTTTCTTAGATGAAATCTAATGTTCCTGCTCTTTTCAAATATGGCCCATCAACTTCTCTTGGGACACCTGTGGTGCTAATTAAAGTGTATACACCTGAGTACAAATACAGACTTAATATCTCATAATCTCTGTGATGGGAAGCCTTAAACTGTATAATTTAACACAAACCCTCTAGGAAATTCATGTACACATTAAACTCAAGACCTTTTCCTGTCTCATAATCATAGCTTACACTCTGCAGCACTCACCGAGCACCAGATATTAAGTACTTTGTGTGAAATGGCTTCTGCAGTGTTCTCAGAAACCTTTGACACATTAAGGCATTAAAAAAAATGGTTTATTTTCCTGCAAAACTTTCCCCATGGACATATCACTACCAGCCATTTTCTAATCAAGGGAGCAGCTAGCTTTATTCTGAACTTATTTCTAGTTGCCAAACTTCAGAAGGAATTAAGATATTCTTCCAGAGGTGGATGGATGCATTGTGGTACATCCAGACAATGGAATATTATTCAGCACTAAAAATGAAGTTGTCGAGCCACCTGATGCCGTGAAGACTTCTGAGTGTTTCTTATTAGGCGAGAAATAAAAGCTAATCAGGAGAAAAAAGCTAAGTTGTTGTGGTTCCAACTCCATGGCATTCTAGAAAGGGAATGTCTGTGGGGACAGTGGAAAGATTGATGGCTGTCAGCGTTTGAGCTCAGGGAAAGGTGAAAAGGGGAACACAGGACTGTTTAAAGCTATGAAACTACACTGGACTGCACTCTATTGTCAGATATATTTGTCCAGACTTAGAGATGATACGACACCCAGAGCAAACCTGTGGAAGCTGTGGCTTTGGGGTGATGTTTATGTGTCAGTGTGTGCTCACCACTGCTTACTAATATGGAACACTAGTTGCAGGTGTTGCCAGTGGAGGAGGCTGGGTATGTGGCTCCCAGGGTGGGGCCAGCATGGGGTAGGTGGGAACGCCCTTTAAAGACCTTTAATTTCTGCTCAATTTTGCTATCAACTTAAATTGCAATAAAAAATGGTCACTGTTTAAGCTGGGTGTGGTGACGAATCTCAGCACCTGGGAGGTGGAGACAAGGATTCGAGAGCTCAAAGACATCCTTGACTGCACAGTGACTTCAACGGCAGCCTGAGCCACATAAGACCCCCCTGAAAACGAAGCCCCGCCAAAAAGTAACAGCAAACAAACAAACCTCAAGCAGTAACTTTGAAATCAGTGCCAAGTTTTGAAGAGTGAAAATGATTTTTGTTTCAATGAAGAAAAATGTCCTTTTAAAAGAGGTAGACACTCAAATGATTAGTAGTGAAGTATCAAATGTTTGTCGGGGTTAAACTTTCTAGCCTTGCATTCACACACACACACACACACACACACACTATAGATTCATGAAAATATATGTGACTATTTATATTGCAGTAGTTAGCTATTATTAAATCTAGACAGTAGCTACATAGTAATTTCATTATGCAACTTTTCCTACGTTTATATATCATCACACATTACATTATTCTTCTGCTGTTGGTGTTTCTGAGCCAGTGAAGTTCTTGCCATCATGAG
Source organism: Cricetomys ansorgei (assembly GCA_026225945.1). NCBI lineage: Eukaryota > Metazoa > Chordata > Mammalia > Rodentia > Nesomyidae > Cricetomys > Cricetomys ansorgei. Next base: position 5,874,040 of record JAMJFZ010001089.1, on the reverse strand, counting down.
GGCTTTCCACACTACAGAATAACCTGGATGTGAAATAGTACAGTCCAAGGTGGGGGGAGGGGGTGGATCTGGGTGCTCACATTTCTTTAAAAAGCTCCAATCATGCATCAAGAGCTTAAAACCACTCCTGTAATGTCTCCAGCCCTAACTTCTGGAAATTAACAACAAAAAGATGGGGGCCCTTGGAGATGGCTCAGTGGATAAAGAAGCTTGCTTCTGACCCTTCTGACCCTGCTGTTTGAATTATGGAACCCAGATGGCAGAAGGAGAGAACTTGTCTCTTCAAATTGCTTCCTGACCTTCAGACACATACTGTGCCATGTGTATCTCCCCAGCACCAAGAGAAGACCTAATGAATATATTTGTTGTTGGGTGCAGATGCAGATATATAACTGTTAGCCATTTTCTAAACGTAGAGAAAGTGGTTTCATAGTGGTGTCAGCTTCCCAAGCCCACTGACTTATAGCCGCTCTATGCTAGCTGGACTGTGTATATGCTCGCTAGCTAAGCCAGAGATCAAGTACACTAAATTCGAGTTTCAGTGTATTAAGTAGGAAGCCCGTGTCGGGCATCCAGTCATCATTTCTCAGGTTTCTTCTTGCTTTTATAAATGCACATAAGGTAGGCATGATGGTGCCTGTTTCAGATGAAGAAATTGAGGCTGAGAGTTTCTTTCTTCTCATCCCAAAGTCCTCCATACCCCTTCCACTTCACCTCCTGAGTGGTCCCTGTTCCCAGTTCTTGAGGCGCATCCTGTTGGCTCAGATCTAGGAGGACACACAGGGATGCTTTCTGTTTATTCTCTGTGGCTTCTTCCATTGTTCATCACGCTCCTACAGCGCTGTTAAAACTCAAGTCTCATATTTGAGAGAATAGGCTGAAATATATTTAAACAACACACCACTCGAATTATTTTTTAAAAAGCAATTTTCTACTGTAGATTTAGAAGCCAAAGGATCTATTTTAGGCCACGTAATTTCTGATTAACTAATTTAATCTCTCCAAAATTACATTAGCAAACCGGAAACAAGTCACCATCCATTTCTCGCCTTTGGATGAAACACAATATTTTCAAATATAGAGTATTTCAAATATTTCAAAAAATAGAGTAATTAGCCCCCAGGCAGAGCAAATGACTCTAATAGCAATCTCACAGACATATTTTTTTGGGGGGGGGTGGGAAGACTATGAAGGGAAATGAAACAAACCTTGGCAGACCATGGGTTAAAGCCTTCTTTGTGCTCCATTAAACAAAGACTTGGTCCCCTAATGCCTTGGTCCCCCTTATAGGGGCTAAGGAGAGGAGATGGCTAGTTGACCTTTGGGTGACAGGGATCCTGTTTCTGTTGGGTCACGTTATCATCAGCATCACTCAGCTACCTATCCTGTGTGGAGGGAGATTGTACTTCAAAGTTCTATAGTGAATCCAGTCTTTTTTTTTTTTTAATTCCATTTTTTTTTTTTTTTTTTTTTTGGTGGCGGGGAGGTTGCAGGATAAGTTTACAAACAAAACATCCCAACTGTAGCAGGTAGAGACCTTCATATTTTGAGCAGGTGGCATGACTGATCTACAGGCTGGAGACTGTATACAAAGGATAAGATATCTGAGTGTCATTCTGAAAGCTGTGCCTAGCTCCAGATTAAAGGGGCAAAACTCTCAAGCAAACTGCACCTGGGTCAGAACGCGCTCACAGAAGGCTAGGTTGGACCTCCAGAAGGTTCTGTTCAGTTCAGAAGTCTAATGGCTCTTTCATACTAAAATACAGTATTAAAAGCTAGCAGGTGACCCTCAGGTTCAGGACAAACCCAGTGGGATTAGTGGGATTTTCCTTCCTCGAGTTAATGATGCTCTGTGCAGGTATGTCTAACCGTGTAAAGCATTGTAACAACCTGAAATGCCCTGGCTTGGCAGGGTGTGGGTTTTGATTTGTTTGGTTTGAGATGAGAACAAGAATTTACATTTCAAGTAAATCGTCCGACTAAGATGATTTGGATCCAAATGGCCCCCCAGCTGGTGCTTTGAGGAACTGTTTATTCCTGTTGAGAAGGAGGAGCTCAAATTTTTCTCTATAGTCACTAGAAAGCAGACCACTGAGAGATTAAAAGCCTCCGCTAAAGCTCCTGTTCAAAGTTTAATCTGCACTGCATATAGTGAAACTCAATCTGACTAGGGTGGCAGTGCAGGCAGGACCTTAGGGTAGGAATCAAGGTTAAAGGAGGCCATAACGGTGTGGTTCTAATGCAAAGAGGCAGTGGCTCTATTTCTGTGTGAGCATGCACACGTCGGTGCTCATGTCCATGCTTGGTGTGTGGAGACCAGAAGATGATGTCAGGTGTCTTCCTCTACCCAAGTTTGTCTTATTTTTTGAGACCAGGTCCCTCATTAAACTTGGAGCACAGGTTCTTTAAATCCTAAATATTTGACAATTTTCTAATATCTTACTGTTGTTGAATTTCTAATTTAATACAATTGTGCACAGAAGATATGTTCTGTCTTACGATAGACTTTTGAAAATATACTGCGATTATTTTAAGGCCCAGGGTTAGATGTATCTTATTTAATGTTCACTCTCTGAAAAGAGGTATAATTCTGATGTTAGATATAATGTTCTGTAGATGTCAAATAGGACAAATTATTTTAGAGAACTGGGAAAAGTTTATACAGTTTTGCTGACTTTTTCCCTTTGAATGAGAGAGAGAGAGAGATTGAGAGAGATATTAAACTCTTATTTCTGATTTTTAGTTCCTCCCTTCAGTCAAGGAAACTCTTCTCTATTTGGCCACCCAATCATAAATGCATCTGCTTCTGAGAATGTGAAATTTCCATCTTGTTTCTGGGATACCCATCTCTTATTTCTGATGCTTAATAGTAGCATAGTTTATATCATTTTGAGTATTTTATTGATAATTTTTTTGTTAAAAAATTCTTATTAATTTATGGTTTGGCCTGAATTTTTTATTCAGTGTGACTAACTCTAACCACAGTATTTAGACCAGTTATATCAAGTTATTTTATGTTTTTATTTTTACTTTTTTTTCGACACAGGGTTTCTCTGTTGTAACTCTGGCTGTCCTGGAACTCACAGAGATCCATCTGCCTCTGCCTCCTGAGTGTTGAGATTAAAGGCGTGTGCCACCACTTCCCAGCTATGTTTTTAAATTTTAATACATTTTAATTTGTTGCTTGGAGGAGGCAGCTATGACTGAACTTGACCATATAGTTATTAGGTATTTGGAACTGGCTAGTGGGAGGAATTAGGAAACCTTTGGAGATACGGCTCTGGGAATCCTAGGATGTTGTAAGCAGTGCTTGATGAGTAATCCTGAGGGGACGTGAGAACAGAATGCTGGTGTGAATGGGAACCTGCTGCTCTCACAAGTTTTCAGTGGGAGTGAGGACTCTGTTGGTCACTGTTCCAGAGGCCATTCCCAGTAGTCATGGAAAAGAACTTGTCTCATTCTGCCCTTGTCCTGAGTCATTATGGGAGAATGGATTGAGAACTAATAGACTAACCCAGTAAAGGAAATTCCAAGACAACTTGGCATTCAGGCAGTAGCATGGCTATTACTGGCTGCTGTCACTACTTGTAAAGTAAAAAGTTTTGAGCAAAAAGCAGAGTTGAAAGTCTTTAAAAGGCTTACAGTTTTCCCAGAGAAGAAACATGTATAAAGTTGCAGGAAGGAAGGGGGGTTTCCTTGTTGTTCTTTTATTCTAGAAGACAGGATGGCCATTTAAAAAAAAAAAGCGGGTACTTTGCACTGTGGCAATAGCAAGGAAGGCTCAAGAACATGTGAAGGATTGTCTAGAACTTACCCATTTTAGGGTTCAGAGGTTTTAACTCATTGGAAAGACTTTGCTTTGAAGAGAGAGGTGTTGGGCTTCCTTCTGGAATCGGGCTGCTAAGAGAATATCTACACATTCGGCCATCCAGATACTCAGAATCTACCATAGCGATGGTCAAAGAGGGCATGACAACTGTTCAAGTTCCAGCAAACATTCACCTTAGTTTACACGATGCTGGTTTTGCAGGCATATAGAAATCAAGTACTAGGAGTCAAAGGAAGGTCTAGAAAGCCAAGAAGTATATAATATAGTGTCCTGGCTAGTTTTCTGTCAACTCAACACAAGCTAGAGTCTGAAAGGAGGGAGCTCAATTGAGAAAATACCTCCATAAGATTCAGCTGTAGAGCATTTTCTTAATTAGTGATCCATGCTGGAGGGCCCAGCCCACCGTGGGTGGTGCCATCCCTGGGCTGGTAGTCCTGGGTCCTATAAAAAAAAAAAAGCAGGCTGAGCAAGGCACGATGAGCAAGCCAGTAAGCAGCACTCCTTCATGGCCTGGACATCAGCTCCTGCCTCTAGATTCCTGCCCTATTTGAGTTCCTGCCCTGACGTTCAGTGGCGAACAGTGATTTGTAAGCCAAATAAACCTGTTCCTCCCCAAGTTGCTTTGGTTGTAGTGTTCCTTCACAGCAAGTGTAACCCTAAGTAAGACAATGGTAAGGTTCTCTGAGCAGGAGAGGATAACCCCTGAGCAGGAAGGTAGCCCCTGAGCAGGAAGGTAGCCCCTGAGCAGGAAGGTAGCCCCTGAGCAGGTGATGCGTGGAGCTGTGATGGTGAAGCCTAAGCTTTGGTAGAAATCTCAGGAAGTTAGAGGTGCCAGGCATGTGGATTTGTTTCTCTTACTGAACTTCAGTATTTCTTTGGTGCAGTCTTTCTTTGTTATTCTTTGATTCCCCTCTTTTGGGATGGAAATGTTTATACTGTGATTGTATATTGGAAATTTATAAAGTGTTCTTGATTTTATAAGAGCTCATAACTGACAGTTTGTTCCGAAGATGAGAAGAAACTTTGGATTAGGACATTTGAACCATACTATAACTGTTAAAATGATGGAAGCGTCACATCTTTTTCTTGTTAAATCTATCTATCATCTATATGTCTGTCTTTCTATCTATCTATCTATCTATCTATCTATCTATCTATCTATCTATCTTTAAGCATATGTACATGCCACAGTGCGTGTATGGAAGGCAGAAAGACAATGGCAGGAATCAATTATCTACTCCCGCCACGTGGGTCCTAAGGATTGAATTCCTGTCACTCCACTTGATAGAAAACACCTGTATCTATTGACCTACGTCACCAGCTCAAGGTTTTGAAAACTCTTGAAGGTGAGGTTCAGTACAATTTTCATTATTCAAGAGCTATATCCCTTTGGGGACAGGGATGGACTTTTGTGGTTTGAATGTGAAATGTCTCTGATAGCCTCATGTGTTAGATGCTTTGTCCCTGGCTGGTGGTGCTATTTGGAGGGAAACATTAGGGTATGGGGAAAGACATAGGGTTATTGGATGCATGCCTTTGCAGGTTGTATTTGGTCCAGGTGGTCCCTCCCCCCTCTCTCTGCTGTCTGGCCACAGTGGTATGAGCTACTCTGCCCCCATCATGATTGACTTGAACCTTTGAAATTATGAGCCAAAATATGTTTGGTTTTTTTGTTTTGTTTTTTTTTTTTTTAGTCTGTCTTGTCTGTCTGGGTCACATCATTGAGAAGTTCTTTCTAACTAGCACTGAAGCTAGCATCTTGAACACTAATCTCAGATTGTACCTTTTCTTCCTCAAGTCATTAAATCCCTGTCATTCACCTGCCATGTGTATCCCCATTCCTTCTCCCCAGCACGGTTGCCTGACTCTCTGTGATCTCCTCTTTGCCCACTTCTCTGTGCTACAATCAGTCCAGGTTGCTGCCACCGTCTTTCTAAAGTGAAAATATGATTTGGTTGTTCCCATTGGAAACCTGCCTTTCTCCCCTTTATGAGCCTAACATATAACAGGTGATATCCTTGAAGAATGACACCGAAGAATCAAAAAAACATAGAAATTCGCTCAAGGCCTTTTGTTCTCTCATCTCTGTCAGCTTTTCCAACTTGACCTACTTTGCTGCCCTTTGCCCTTCATTCATACTTTAGTAATTGTCGATCTTTATGGTTCTAGCAATAAGCTTCCTTGACATTAACGTGCTTTTTCATTTTTTTTTCCCACAGAAGAGATTTTTCCTGGCGAAACTAAGCTGGTCCCTTCAGCTCTAAGCTTTGCAGGACTCCTGTGTTGGCAATGAATTATCTTTTTGTTTGAAGATCAGATTTTCAGGAATGATATACTCCAAAAAAAAAAAAAAATGAAATTCATGTCTTTGCACCGACTAATGCAGCACACATAAAGGGGAAGGTGTTGGGGGAGGGGTGTATGAGTTCCGACCATTTCATGACACATTGAGCCAGAAACTGGTTCAGATAGGTTAAAGTATAGGGAGTTGGGTTACACATCACTTATTAAGTAAATATTTCTTCCATTGGGAGAACACTATCTAAGATTAAAGATACATTTAGTAAAGCCATGATCAGAATAAGAGATGATAGGTATATGATATTGTTCATTTTTGTTTTCTGTTTCTACTGTGGAAGAGGTAATGAAATTTTGAGGGAGTTCCTTTTCCTTTTTGTCAAACTAGTTATATGGTGAATGTTGACATGAACTGGAGGGAATCTCAGAGCACATTATAAATGTAGTTCAGGCAGCAGGAGGAAGCCTTGCTGTTTTTTCAGAACTGTCCAGAAGGGTTTGGACTGTTGAGGTCATCTCAACATCTAGGTGCTATGTAGGTACAAGAGTTCAGGGAGGGCTGAGAGTAGATGGGGAAGTAGGCGATACTGAGGAAGCACAGTGGGCATGGATTGATGAGAAATGATGCACTTGATATTTTTATGTATGTATGTATGTATGTATCAATCTAGCACCTATCTCTCCTATCTGTCTATCTATCTATCATCTATCTATCTATCTATCTATCTATCTATCTATCTATCTATCTATCTTCATATCTATCTATCTATCATCTATCTATCTATCTATCTTTCTATCATCTATCTATAAAACTCTCAGAGTAATTCCTGACCTTGTGTTTTGAGTTAAATTTTTAAAATTACAGTGTGTGTGTGTGTGTGTGTGTGTGTGTTCACACACAGTAATTACCACAGAATACATGTAGATATTGGAAAAAAGCCTGTGAAAGTTGGACAGGTTTGGGAAATTGATTTTCCTCTTCCACCATGTGGGTTCTGGGGATCAAACTCAAGTTCCCAGGCTCACTGGAAGGTGCCTTTACACAACGAACCATCTTGCCAGCTTCAGCTAATTTTTTAAAAGTGCGTTCTTATTAGTTCTTTGAGAACTTCGTGCAATGCGTTTAGACAATATTGACTCTCCCCCTCTCTAGCTTCCTCTAGGTCCACCCCTCTTCCCTACCCACAAGGCCTGTATCCTTATTCTTCTTCTTTATTTCCTAGGCACATCAAGTCAAATTTGTTCTGCCTTTATGGTTTTGGCTGCATATACACTCACTCCAGCTTGGTCCTGCTACCGGTGGTCAAATCTTTAAAGAAAACAGCCCCTCTCCCCTAGTAGTTCTCAAATGTTGGCAGCTATTCGGCTAGGGGGTAGGACTCTGTGTCTACCTCCCCTCGCCATGCTGGGATCCTATCCAGCTTCACCTCGAATGGGTGTTGTGTTTGCTATCACAACTGATGTGAGTTCACACATGCAACTGGCCTGTTGCATCTTTGTAGTCCTCCAGTACTTCCGGCTGTTACTTTATAATGCTCAGCCCTAAGTGGGACCTCACACTCCCCCTTTCAAAGCTCAGGGATCATTCAGTAGCGTTTTCTAATGATACCCGTATTTACATAATTAATATTAGTTCCTGTGTGAACTATTTTCCTGGATGAATGTAATCACTCCATTCTTCTCCATGCTCAGTGTACCACCTGCCAAGGCAGGGATCACAGAGGCTTGCTTCCTGGAGGAGAGGGGCTTCTAGTTAGGAGACCACTCTCAGAATGTTACCTCTGATGAGGATGCAGCTTAAACAGAAAAACAGAGAGCATGTGGGAATCAGCTTTTGTTTTATCCTTAGGTTAAACAATTGACGGCAGTTTACTTTATTGTTTAAAAAAAAAACACAAGCAAGACAGAAGAGCTCTCTGCCACATGATAAAAACATGAGAAAATAATTCACCGAGTTATAAAAGAGTGTTCTCGCATGGGAATCTTACTACATCGTGTTCTTATTCTGTGATCTTGACTGAGAGTTTGACTTGGTGTTCTCGTTTGTACAGCTGTGGGGAAGGGGCCTACATTGGCTCATAGCAATGTGGAAGACAAGGTTGACGATCCATCTTAAAGTTTTTAAGTAATTTCAAGAGCTATATGAAAGTAAGTTATTATTTTCCTATTTTCACGATTGCACCTTCAATTCTGATCTTACTCACGTGTCCCTCGGGTGGAGCTGTTACGATGGATGTCTGAGGTGTCAACATGCAGGAGAGTACATTGACTCTGGGGACTTAGAGAATTTGAATCCCAGGCGCTTTGCTTCTACTCTGTGACATGGGAGAAGCTGATTTCTCTTAAACCTGTAGCTAGGATTAGTGGGACATCAAATTAAAACAAAATTATCAGAGAAATAACTCAAGTGAAGGCTTCAAGGAGTTCTGAGATCATTAGAAGCACGTGACAAAGGTTAGTTCTGGGAAGCAAAACATCCCAACGAATGGCTGAGAATCTGAAAACAGCTTTGGAAACAATTGTTGCTTAAGAAAATATGAATTTCATGGAAGGAAGAAAGAAATTTAAATTTGAGGCTGTAGATGCATGTAGTTTCCATGAAAGTCTTTTTCCAAGCAGCCATTTCTCAATCTCTGCATATAGCCTACGAGGAACACATATTCTAGTGTGATGATGGTTGGTAGAACTCCCTTCCTTCCTTCCTACCTCCTTCCTTCCTTCCTTCCTTCCTCCCTTCCTTCCTTCCTCAACTCTCCTCACTTTAGTGGGTGGAAATAAACACATAGTAGAGTAATTTAAAGCATTATTATTAAAAACAACATCAACAAAACACTACAACCCAACATTAGCAGGGAATTGCAGGTGATGATAATGATACATGATTAAATTAGACATGAATATTTATTACTTACCAAGTGCGATGAGCTACTTAAGCACTTTATATCTTAATAGCTTCATTGCTCATGCTATAATATGGATAAATGCCCCTCACAGCTAGGAAAGTAACCTCAATGATGGTGTTAAATCACTTGCCAAGGGTCCCAGAAGGAGCAATTCAAACCACACAAGGAAGCGGTAGACCTGACCTCAGGGAATCTCGAGGAAGCAAGTGAGGAAAGATATCTACTCTCGTGAAATAAATTCACGTTGAGATGTAGCAGAACAATAGAGTATGACACATTCAAAACTCTGCCTAATGAAAACTTCAGCAGCTTGACCAACGAAGATTTATGCAGCAGAGAACCCTGGTGAATGTCAATGTGCTGTACCAGCTTCATTTCCAACTGCCCTAAAAAATATTGTGGGAGGGAAAGGTTTATTTAACTCACAGTTCCAAGTAATAGTCTGTCACAGCTGGGAAGTCAAGGCAAAGGGACCTGAAGCAGTCAGGAGCAAAGTAGGTGTGCATAGGTACTTCCAGTGCTCGGATGACCCCTTTTTATTTAATATATCTCGTGAAGTGGTCTCACTCATATTCAGGATGGGTCTTTCCATCTCAGTTGACCTAAGAAAATCCCTTGAATGTGGAGCTCCTCCCCACAGGCCAACTTAGTCAGTTCCCCAAGAGAGTCTCCAGGTGATTGTAGTTGTGTCAAGTTGACAATTAAAACTAAGGAACAAGCACAGGTGTCTTGAAAAGATGATTGTCAATTTCAGTTAGTTGTTCCAAAAGATATAAATATTGATATTTCATGTCCCACAATTCTGTGGTTCTAGATCATATGGGTTCATCACACTGAGGATTTAGAACTAAAGGAATGCGTTGAGTGCAGTTAGTATACTACTTATTTTTTTAGTATATCGCACTAGACATTGGGTGCATGTTGTACCCAAGGCTTGTAAAGCTTAAGAATATGTGAGAGTTGACAGCATAGCAAACTACACCCAACAAATTAATTGCTGAATATTTATAATTATACTACTAGTTCAGCATAAATTAGTCTAAGCCATCCTCCATATCTGCTCAGTGAGTTCGTGCAAAGGACCTTCCATATGGAATGAAGTACAGCTGGCTTGACATGCAAGCAGCTCATAAACTGAGTCTTTACCTGTAGCTAAGCTACCCAGTTTCAGACAACCAGAGTGGCTGTTATCTCGGCCTAGCAAAATAGCTGTCATTACAACCAATCCCAGGTCGAAGGCTGTCACATTATTCTCCGATGAGGCAAATGCCAGACATCACCAGCCAGGTGGACTCTGTATGTAATTTTTTTGTCATTTTGTTCATAAAAGGAACCCACCCTGAAGCGTCTTCAGTCTGGAACACTCCCTGATTCTAGAATGTTTTTATGGCTCAAAGAAACTTGATTAAATTGAGTTAAGGTAGTTTTTCTTTTACTAACAAGGACAAGAAACTTGCACTGTGTCTGAGAAAACATTACTTAGGGGATGAAAACTAAGGACAAGTTGTTAATTTTCTGGAAACCAAACTATGCACACTTGACAGATGTTTTATTTTTATAAAATTCATGGTAAAAACTTAGAATTAGGCACGGAGAACCTAGATTGGGTTGACAAAGGAGTAGAGATACAGAAGGCTGAAGCTTCAGAGTTCAGAAGTGGCTGCCTCATACGTACCAGTTTATTTACTTATGAACACATGTCCCCTGCAACCGCTGCCCCCCTGCTGTGAAGCCAAGAGAGATCCCAAGCGGATCCATGAAGGACCTCTTTGGGACCACTTTTCATCTGTTTGTTTTGAGTTTAAATTCCAAATTTCTCGGCATGCAACACCCTGCCAAACAGACAAACTCTGGATTCCTATTTAAAATGCTTGCGCTTCTGTCTGTTTTATGGCTCAGATGTTCGATGCCGGAAGTCCTCTCTGAGAAGCAGATTGAGAATAAGAGTGGCTGCTCTCAGGTGCCAGAGCTTATTCTTGGTTTTTCAGGGAAATACTCTCCCTTTCCCCATTTAGTGTAATGCTGGCTCTAATTGTGTCGTACGTGGCTGTTATTATGGAGAGATGTGCTTCTTGTATTCCTCGCTTCTTTAGGGATTTTACGAGGAAGAAAATTTGAAGCTTATCAAAGGTCTTTTCTGTATCCATTTGCAATGACCCCGTGATTTCTACCTCTGAGTTTGAGTGTTATGTTAAATTTCTTGATTGGCATCGGTTGAATTACCTTTGCATTTCTGGAATCAAATAAAGCCTGTAGTTGTGTGTGAACTTATAAATGTGCTGTTCAAACAGCTTACAGGTGCTCATTAGAGAAACTGGAGATTTTACTGCTGTGTCTTTGTTTTTGGCATCAGGTTAATACATTATAGACCGAGCTTTCTAGTATTCCTTCTCTCCCTAATTGTGGGATAACTCGAAGAGCACTGATGTTCATTCTTTGAGAATGTGATAGAACCCAGCAGGTTTTCTGTCCTGTCCTGGCCTTTGCTTTCTTTGGAGACTGTCATTGCTTCTAACTCAGTGTATCCTATTCATCTTTTAAAATTATTTATATCCTACTGAATTGACTTTATAGGTTCTATGTGTCTCAAGAGTTTTATCTTTTTCTTCAAGATTTTCCAGCTTTGTGGATCATGAGTTTTCAGAATACGTGGTAATGATCCTCTAGATTTTATTTGTGTCTATTGTGATATTCATTCTTCATTTTAATTTTCATTGTTTTGTATCTTTTCTCTTTTGGTTAGCGTAGCAAAGATTTTGTTATTTTGTCTGTTGAGAAAATCATAATCATCTCTTCGTTCCATTGATTCTTCTTATTGTTCTTTTATTCTCCATCTCACTAACTTCTGCTCTGATCCTCCTTGTCTGCTTTTCATCTAACTGATTTTGAGTTGTGCTTGATCTTATTTTTCTAAGGTACATGATTAAGTGAATTATCTGAGATTTTCTGGTGTTTTCGTGTAAGCAAGGGCAGATTTAAACCTCAGTCTTATACTTACCTTTGCTGAATAACACTCAAATGCTCTGAGCACTCCTGTTTTCTTTTACATTTCATCCTAGGAATTTTTGTGTGTCCTCTCTGGTTTCTACAGCAGCCCACTGTTCATACATGTTTTATTCAGTTCTTTTGATACTTTTCCTTGCTATTGATTTCTCATTTTATTCCATTGTAACATGATGGGCTTCTAGAGTTCTTCTAATCCTTTTGTAGATGCCAAGACTTGCTTTGTGGTTTTAAAGATGTTGACTGTTAGGAACATTTCTTGGGCTGCTGAGAAGGGTGCTTGCTCCACAGCCAAAGAATGGAATATTCAGCAGATTGTAGGTGTTTATTAAGTCTTCTTGACCTGTGGTGCTATTTCAGTGTGTAGTTTCTTTGAATTCTCATCTGTGTGACCTCTCTCTTAATGACACGGTGAGATGGAGCCTTCACTTTCTTACTTGGGCCCATCTTTTCCTGTATGTCCAGAGGTGCTTGTTTTATAAAATTGGGAGCCTCAGTATTCAGTGCATATATATTTACAATTGCTATACCTTCTTAACAGATTGTTCCCTTTAGTCGTGTGTAGTAGCCTTCTTTAGCTCTTTGGACTAATTTTGGCTTGAAGTCTATTATGTCAGATATAAGTATAACTTGTTTGGGGCTTTATTCGCTTGCTATATTGACTTCCATCTTTTTATTTTCAGTTTCCATCCTCCCTCCCTCCCTCCCGCCCTTCCTTCCGTCCATCCTTCCTTTTTTCCTTCCTCTTTTCCTTTTCTGTCTTTCTTTCCTTCCTTAAACATATCGAATCTGTCCCCCATTCCCTCTTCTTCAGTTCCTCCCCCGCTGCCCCCCTCATCATTCTCTCCCAACTTCATGTGTTGCTTTGTTTAGATCCATGAGCCAACTCAGCATTGCCAGCATATGCATGGGTGAGGGTCTACATGGATAGCCTCTCAGGGGGCATGGTCTTAAAGAAAAACGACTCTCTCCCAGTGGCCATCCATTGCCAATAATTTCTCAGCTAGAGGTGGGACTGTGGACCTACTTTCCCCCTCAATTCTAGGATTGTTGCCTGGCTTAATCTTGTAATGATGTTACAACGACTGAGTTCTTGAGTGTATCTGCCCTGTTGTGTCCAGAGAACACTGTTTTCTTGAATTCCCCCACCCCTCTGGCTCTTTCAGTCTTCTGCTGCCTCTGCTCAGGTGATCCCTGACTGTGATATACATGACTCATGTAGGGCTAAAGACTTAGTACTGTCTTATTCTCTTCTTACACACCTGTAGTGTGTTTCTTGGTTAATTGCTGTCTACAGCTAAAAGAAGCCTCTCTGATGAAGACTGAGAGGTGCACTAAACTAAGAGTATAATCATAAGTCAGTAAGAGTCAGTTTAATCCCCTGCCCGTTTATCAGAATAATAGTAACAGGTTCTCCCCGAGGGCCTATGATCTATCTAGTCGCAGGTTCTTGACTCCAATGTCATGCCATGCCAACAGCAGGAGTTCTGTCTTATACAGTAGGCCCCAACCCCAGTCAGAAAGTGTTCTGTTACTCCCTTAACATTCTTGCTGTGACCGTGTCAGCAGGCATATCCTGTCAGGCTGGTTGCTATTAGAGCTCACAGGTGTCTCAGATGACTGAGATTGTTGAATACTTCTCCTGGAGCATTCAGAGCACTTTTTAGCATCATGAAAGGTAGCCAATATTGATGAACCTCCAGGCCAGTACCAGCTTATTTTTTTCTTGCTCTATGCTTTAAGCACAGGGTGTCTTTAGCAATCAGGTCTCACCATCGACTTTCAGGAGTAACCAAAAAAGTGGCAATAATATTTGGAAGCCTGTGGGACCCCACAGACCAGTAACTCCCCAAATGGTAATCCATTCTGGCTCTGAGCTTTGTATTTGATAACTTGTGGTGAGTGGGAGGGGCACTGTTATAGTGTAATTTCATTTAAACCTTTTTGATATATGTGATATGCATGTATGTATATATTTTAGGAAGCTTCTACTGTAGTTGGTTTCTACACAACTCTCTCAAAGGTCTTCAGTGTTAGTTGTATGTCTTCACACTCTCTCCTTTTGTCTTGCTTTCCCATTCTCCACCCACTGAATCTTTCCTGCTCAACAATTTCCTATTGATCCTTCACATCACCTGTGCTCCTTGTCTCTTCCCTTGAAAGTGTTCCTCCTGACATTGTGTACTTGTGGGTCTCATGTGTATCCCTAGCTGGTCTGGGAACTCATTAAGTAGAACAGGCAGACCCAGAACTCACAGTCGTCTGCCTGCCTCTGCATCTCCAGTGTGAAGGCTGGGATTAAAGCCGAGTAGTGCCATGCCTGTAAACTTCATGTTTCTGAGTTTCTTAGTGATAAGTGTTTCTTATAAACAATACATAGTTAGACCTTGTGTTTAATCCATTCAGCTCTCCTGTGTCTTTCAGATTGTGAGCTAATCACATTTCAGATCATTAAGAAGAGGAGCTTGTTAATTCCTGTAATTTTTGGTTGTTTTTCTGGTTAGTTAAATTACTGCATTTTCCCTCTCTTCTTTCCTGTTTTTCTCTTCTCTTTTCCTCTTCTTCTTTTCCTTTTCTTTTTCTAATTCCCTGTGAGGAGTTCTTTGAGTTAGCCATGACTGATTTGTTTTTCTAATTTTTATGTTTTTGTTTATTGTTCTCAAAACATTTCTTCTTTCGTTGGTCTTGTTACTGAGAGGCTCTCTTCCTCCTCTGTATAGGTTTTTGTATAGGTTTGTTTTTTTTATTTAATCTTCTGCAATAATGACTTGTGGTCCTGAATTGTTCTGTCATGAAGTACCTCATTTCTCCTTTGATTTATATAAAAGATACATTTAATGAATACAACTTTTGATTGGCAGTCACTTCCTTTCATGGCTTGAGATAGATAATTCTACTTTTTCTTGGACTTTAGGGTATCTTTTGGTCAGCTACTATGACTTAGATGTGTTTCCTTCTCCAAGTAAGCTGCATCGTCCTAGACTGCTGGTGTGGATGTGGGGGTGGGGCACACATGTTCCCAAACACCTGTGTGTATGTCAGGACAATTTGTGGGAATCGCTTCTATCCTTTCCCCATGTGGGTTCTGGGATGAAACTCAGGTTGCGAGGCTTGGTGGGTGGTGCTGTAACCTACATTCCCCACTGAGACACTTTATCTGACTGTTCCTTGAGTCTTCTAATATATATAATTTTACCATTTTTACTTACGGTGAGTTACGGAGAAGTTCCTGTTTGGTCTTGCATATTTGGAGTTTTACGTTTTTTTTGTGTGCTTGGATGTCCATTTCTTTTCCTGGATATGTCATTTCCCCTTACATTTTTACTGAATAAGATTTTCTATATATTTAGTTTTTAGCTCGACTCCTTCTACCCCATGCATTCTCAGGATTGGTCTCCTAATCATATCCTAGAATTTTTGGAGGTTGTAACTGGGATTATTAATTTTTCTTCATTGATATATGAATGTTAAATACGAAACCTGATTCATTTCTGAATAATGAAAATGTTTTCTATGCAAATGTTAACAAAGTGTCTCTAATAGATGACTTCCTGGTCTCTCGGGTAACACGCATCAGACTTAGGCTACTTCTAAGTATCACCCATGATTTTCTTTGCTTCAATCCATTCCTCAGTTGGTTTCTCAGTTACATCCCTATCACTTCATTTTGTAATCACAACTTGAAATACCTTCTCACAGTTGCTCACTGCCCAGGTAAGTCTTTGTTGTCCTTTCGTTGTCGCTGCTGGTGTTGGGCTGCAGGCCCTTTACCACTGAGCTATACAGTCCCAATTTCCAAGTAATTGTTTTTCTAATGACTCATGGTGGAACCATGGAGTAAACTTGGGCTGAAAGGTAAATAAAGAGCCCACAAACGCTTGAGTTGTTATGACATGTGCTACTTCAGATGATTCATCTAATTTCTTAGATACCAGTATTCTTACCAATAAGATGGGATATGATTCACGCCATACTGTATTGTAAAGCAAGTCTAGTAAAGTATAATGGAATAATGAAACTATTAGTTATTAAGCTATCTAATAGCCTAGCATCTGTGTTAGTCATGGAGTTTCTAGTTAGGTACCACTTCTAGCCGTTCAACAAATTGATCGTGTGCTACACTGTACCGTTACTCAAATATATTTGTGGCTTTGCCTTAGTCATAGCTTTCTTATAAACAAGGACTCTTTGCCCTATCTACATAATAGGTACTTAAATATATGTTAAATTAATGCCAAGGAAGACCCAGTTATTAAGTACCTAAGGTGAAAAATAACTTTATATGAAATAAAGGCATTGAATGACTAGGCGGTGGAGGTAGGTGTGACATCACTATTTCTTAAAGGGATAGTTACCTATTTGGTTCAGATGCCTGAGGATGCCTCTAGGATTTTGCTTGGCTTTCTGAAATGTATAAAATGTCTTTGTGTGTTATTTGGAAGAATCTGTTTTGATTCCTCTGTTGATACTTACTTGTGTCTGTAGTTCTATTATTGCAGAAGACATTCCCCACACTTGAAACGTCCTGATGGTTCTTGGTCTATAACAGACTTTTCAACCATCTACGTATGTAGGTGGACTATGAATCTGCTCATCCTTCTTTTCTAGTTGAGTAGGGAAAGGACTGCTCACGGCCATATCCTATTGCATTGCTCAGCTGTACTTTGCAACTGTAGCAAGTTTTGTGGGTGGATGGAAAGTTGTCACAGCATCTTGGTGACCAATGTGATAACTTTTCCCTTCTGTCTAGTTTTCTGTTCACTTGGAAAGAAGGTAGCATCTATTAACAAAGTATATTTGCAAAGCCTGTATTCAAGACTGTGGTCTTTCATTCTTCTTTCTTGAAATCTATGTTTAAAAAAATAAATATTCTTGAGTGAGCATGGTGGTGAACGCCCGTAATGCCAACATCATGGCGCTGGGGCAGAAGATACCCCGGGCTACGCTGAGAGGCGCCATCTCAAACAAAAATGAAGCAGAAACAAACACATACAGTATTCCTAATGCACAGATAGCTTCTGAGCTGTAGGGCTTTCTTTTGAGGAGGATTCAGGACAGAGAATTGATGCAGTATAACTGCATTAGAGAAAATACAGGGCAGTAAAAACCATGACTGGAACAAAGATGCTGAACACAGGGTGAGGACTGTGACGTAAAGATATACAACTCCCTTACTGAGTATTCCATGCCCAACACTCTGCCTTATTTTTTCTTTAATATAATCCCAAGGGTTAAGTTGAAAATAAAATATTTATATTTTTCTGCCTGGTTCCCATTTCCCCTAACTGGGTCTACTGCTGGACTGTGAAGGAGGTCCCTGTAGCTGCTTAATAAGAAACTTCTGGGTATTTTCAGGGGAGAGGGAGCTCATGACTGGCTATTAGTTTTATAAGAAGCATGCAGGGTAAATCCAAAAGCTTATACTTTGTTATGCATAAGAACCCAACCCAAATAACATCAGCAGAGTTAATAAAATCCATAGTCATTTTATGTAATGTTCAGTTTGTCTTCGAACTTCACCAATTGTCCCTTAAATATCCTTTACCACATGTTTGTCTAGCAGGACCCAATCAGAAGCATATCCTGCAGCTGTCCTGTCCAACGAGCTGGCCTGACATCCTGACTGGATTAGCAGCGCCGCAGACATCCCATAGACACAGCTGACCACTGCTTCCTCCTGGAAGCAATTAATCGTCTTTGAATATTTTGTTTTGTTTTCCCCGATACCTTTTCTATAAGAAAGACAGGATATGTGGAGAAACCGTCGGGATGGCATTAGGTCATTGGTAGTTCCATTATTTAGTTGAAAGGCAGAAAGCGTGACTTTATATTTAACATTGGAAACATATTTTTCCCCTTTGGGCTCTAAGGTATGTTCCATGAAGCAGTTATTTTGAAACAGCTTAAGGATTCAGTACAATTGGGAGACCTGTCTGTCAGTTAATGCAGGTTTTCGTGAGCTTATGATGTAATGTGCTCACCAACCCTGAGAGTTCACTCCCCTCTTCTCTGTGCCACCTCAAGCTATTATTATCATTATTTCTTGTGTTTGATTATACATTTCTGAGAACTGTATTACAGTTCTGCATTTTCTTGATCTCTGTCTTTTCCCACAATCCCGCAGGTACTGATAGAGCACTGCTGCAATTGGGATGTTGTTTGACTGGGATCCCAAAGGTTCCTTTTCTATTTTCTATTTGCCCTTTCCTAGTTCTCTGCCATGTAATACAGCTAAGAGAAGCCATTCCAGGGGCCGAAGAGATGGGATACCTGATTTTGGACTTTAGAATGCCAAAAGCTGTGAATTAAACCAAGCCTTTCTTATAAGCATAAAGTATTTTGTGACAGCACCTCATAACACAGCACAATAAAATTACCCTTTCTGGGTTCTGGATGTGACTTTCTTATTCTGAGGGGGCAGTGTGGCATCAAGGCAAATTACAGATAACTTGCTTGGTATGAACTTGCTTAGAACATTTCTTTATATTTTAGTTAATTAATTTGTAGTCCTTGATGCCTTTTTTTTTAAAGTAAATGATAATAAAAGTCAGTAGTAGGAAACAGGATTGCAGATCATATGTGCCAGGTAATTCCTGTCAAGGTGTAAGTCCCTCATGGAAGGTTTGTATATGTAATCCATTTGTTTATTCACTCTATCACATATTTCTAAAAATATATTGAGCCCATCGGGTTAATTCTTCCATCTACATTATTTTCTGATGGCTGTTAATTATATAGCACAGATCCTATATATGATAATTAATCTTCCTTGTCGAATTGGTTGGACTTGAGAAATGTCCAGAAGATAACACATCTCTGGGTGTGGCTGTGAGGGCATTTTAAGAGAAGACTAAGAGAACAAGGCCCATCTTGAATGGGAGTAGCCCCTCCCATAGCCTGGGTACCAGGTTGGGATCCAGGAGGAAAGGGGAGAATGCCAGGCATCACAAGCACAGGCATTCCCTTTCTCTGCTTCCTGGATGCTGTCAAGTGAGCTGCTCTGGGATAGATTCGCAGTTTTGTAGAATGTGTTTGCATCATGGGTTGGACAAAACACCTCTAGGGGGAAGGTGCAGTCTAAAGGAGATGTGCTTGAGTCTCAAGCTGGTTAGAGGTACAATTATGATGGGTAATCTTGTTGTTTTGTTTCATTTTAGTTTCTCAAGACAGGGTTTCTCTGTCTTAACTCTGGCTGTCTTGAAACTCGCTCTGTAGAACAGACTGGCCTCAAACTCACAGAGATCCGCCTGCCTCTGCCTCCTGAGTGGATTGACTGAATTGAGGAACCTAGGAGAGCAGTAACACACATGCCTGTCTTTGTATGTGTGTGTGTAAGGGTTTTTCCAGAGAGGATTAAAAGTGGGTGAATATCCACTTAACAAGGCTGCCACCACAGGATGGTATCTAGGATGGAATTAATGGGGAGAGAGGAGAAAGGCAGACAGCACGAGTGCGTGCCTGCTCTCTCTGCTTTCGGTTTCTGTCATGGCAACTGCTCTGCTTTGCTTTCTCTTGCTTCCACGATATATTGAAAGGCCTGAAAGAGTGGAGCAAAATAAAATCTACCCGCCCCTCATTACTTTAAAAATCATAGTTTTTTCCCCACACTGATGGAAAATCTAACACTTTAAAATTTTTTATCACTTTATTTTTCCTTTTTACTGAAAATAGATTCTCCTCTCGTACAATATATCCTGATTACAGTTTCCTCTCCTTCTCCAAGTCCCATCCTATCTCCTTTCCAGTTTGGACCCCCAACCTCTCTGTCTCTCATCAGAAAAGATCAGGCCTCCAAGAGACAACAACAAAACACAACAAAATAAACTATAATAAGATAAGGCAAAGACCATCGCATCAAAGTTGGACAAGGCAAACCGACAGAAGGAAAAGAAGCCCAAGAGAAGGCACAAGAATCAGAGACCCGCTCGCTCATTCACACAACTCAGAAGCCCCACAAAATTACTCAACTGAAAGCTATAATATATATGCAGAGGACCTGGTGTTGGGTTCTGTGCTTGTGCTTCCGTCTCTCTGAGTTCATATGAGCTTTGCTTAGTTGATTCAGAAGGACTTGTTCTAAATCCCCTCTGGCTCTTAGACTCTTTCTGTCTCCTTCCACAGGATTCCCTGAGCTCTGAAGGGAGGGATTTGATGGAATCATCCATTTAGAGCCAAGTGTTCCAAGGCGCCCCCTCCTCTCTGCAAAATATCTGGCTTTGGGTCTCTGTGTTTGTTCCTATCTGTTGCAGGAAGAAGCTTCTCTGATGATGGCTGATCTAGATCTAGAGTATAGCAAAATATCATTAGGAGTCATTTTATTACTAAATTTTTTAGACTTTACCATAGTAATATTTGGCTTTACCATAGGTCTCTGAGCTATTTAGTTTCTGGTTCTTGGTCACCTAAGCAGTGTTGGGTAAGGGTTCCATCTCATGAAGTGAACCTTAAGTCAAATCCGTTATTGGTTGGTTACACCTGTAAGATTTGTTACACCACTGCCCTAGCATATTTTGCAGGTACACCATTTTAGTTAAAAGTTTTGTGACTGGCTTGGTGTTTACATTTCTCTTTTGGTAGCATGCCAAGTACATTCCTGTACCAAAGACACTAGAACATAGGGCTGAAGACTCTAGATAGGCACCAGCTCAACATCCCCATATTCAGTGAGTGTGTAGATGTTGTCTTCAGCAACAAGGTCTTGATGTCAGTTTGTAGAGAGCAGGCTATTGTCTTGGCAACAGCTTGTGTTGTTTTGGGATTTCCATGGGATCCCTTTGACCAACCACTCATTGTATGTAACCTAGTCCTGGTACTGGAAGTTTCATTTGATGACAAGAGATGGCCAGTTGGGACTCATTGTTCTCCATTATTTGGAGACTCCATTAGGATTGTCTTCATGTATTTCAGGAAATTTTCACTGCACTAGGTTTCCATACCACCCCTCAGATGTCCCTCAATTCTAGCTATCTCTCCCTGCATTCCCTCCCTCAACCCCATCTCCTCTCCCCCTCCTCACTTGATTTTCATGTTCCAGAACCCTCACCCCGAGTCCACCTATAAAATCTACTCCATTTCTCCATTCCAGGGAGATCCATGTGTCTCCTGCCTCCACAACCCACCTAGTACCTTCCTTTATACCTAAACTTCTCTGGGTCTACATATTGTAGCATGTTTATCATTTACTTAATGGCTAATATCCACACATAAGTGAATGTATGCTGTATTTATCTTTGTGGAACTGGACTGTCTCACTCAGGATGATTTTTTTCTAGTTCCATGTATTTGCCTACAAATTTCACGATGTCATTTTTTTAACAGCTGAGTAATACTCTACTGTGTAAGTGTACCACATTTTCTTTATCCATTCCTCTGTGGAGGGGCATCTAGATTGTTTCTAATTTCTGGCTATTATGAATAGATCACCAATGAACATGATTGAGCAAGTGTCCTTGTGGTAGAATGAAGTATCCTTTGCCTATATGCCCAATAGTATATAGCTTTATACTATATATGTTCATATATATGTATGTGTGTGTATGCATATATACATAACCAAGGATATACCAAGTATATACCAAGGATAGAGAGCTGTATCTTGAGGTAGCTAGATTCTGGTCTTTCTGAGGAATTGCCACACTGATTTCCATAGTGGCTCTATGTGCTTGCACTCCCACCAGCAATGGATGAGTGTTCGCCTTATTCCACAGCCTTACCATCATGAGCTGTCACTTGTGTTGTTGATCTTAGCCATTCTGACAGGTGTTAAGGTGGAATCTTGTTCTTTTTAATAAGTTTCTACCCATCAGATATATTTTAGAAAACCAAAAACCAAATGTAGTGTGGCGGAGCCCTGTCCCAGTGGATACTTGTACAACTCCTGCATGTAAAGCTCACGGATGATTACAATCACAGAGAGACTGTAAGAGCCAGAGGAACAAGAAATTTACTGTGAGACCATGTCTCCTTGGAATGTCAGAAGCTACTCTCATAGAATCTCATCAACATGCTTGCCTGAACATAGTGGAACAAGAATGGTACCAATGATGGAAAACCCAGGAGGCTTCAACCCCACAGAAAGAAGTTCAGGCAACTAAGGAATGCTGAGAGTGGGAGAAATAGTCTCATCCAAGAAGAGCACACAAATTGATTATCCAATATCAAATAATGGCCCTGAAAGCATATATACTGGTATCATTATCTAGAATGAGCAAGTTGTACTTAAGTATTTAGGAATATATATGTGTGTGTGTGTGTGTGTGTGTGTGTGTGTGTGTGTGTGTGTATGTACCTGTGTGATATATGTATGTAACAATTACTGGAAAAAGAGGCCATGACTTTAAAAGTAAGGAAGCAGGGGTATATGAGGAGGTCTGGAAAGAGAAAGGAGAAGTGGAAAATTATGTAATTATATTATAATCTAAAAACTGTAAAGAATGATATTTATTATTTTTCATTACTTAAAACTTTAACTTTGGATTTTAATTCACTGGCATACATTTCAGTGATCAGAGTAATTAATTATATCACACATCATAAACTTGGCATATGTAA
Organism: Cricetomys ansorgei; assembly: GCA_026225945.1. Taxonomy (NCBI): domain Eukaryota; kingdom Metazoa; phylum Chordata; class Mammalia; order Rodentia; family Nesomyidae; genus Cricetomys; species Cricetomys ansorgei. The sequence continues at coordinate 5,851,456 of JAMJFZ010001089.1, read as the reverse complement.
GAATAATATGTATGTATGATTGATAAAGTTTTAATATGTCAACATTAATGGTAAGTATGTACTTAAAAATGTATAATTCTTTTGGAAGATGTTAAAATTATTAAATGACCAGGGAAAATATTTCATCTAAAATTGGTGGCATAACTCATGTAAATACTTGTATTATTTGAAATTAAAGATTTGACAATAAATTCAAAGGTCATTTTAATATTTACTAATTTGATTTTATTACTGAGATTTTACAAATTTGATATATGCAGTGTCAATGTACAGATGATTTGCTATACAGACTTAGGCTTATATACATATATATATATACACATACATACATACATATATGCACATATATATGTATATATGTGTGTGTGTGTGTACACACTTATGTATGATCCTGGTGAAATTTCTTTTGTCTACTAACAATTTATAGACTTATGAATTTCTTACCCTTTTAAATGGGTGTGTGTGGACTCCTCTAATTTTTGTTAACATTTTTTTATTAATTATATGAAATAATGGGTTCCATGATGACCTTTCCATACATACATACATACATACATACATACATACATACATAATATTGGACCTGTACCACCTGTGGCTTCCTCTCATGTGTAGGTGAAAAGCCGTGTATAGGATTCCCTGTGGTCTCCAGTTTCAGGCAACCCTGGGGTCTTAGCCTGCACATGCTTGTCTTGGGGGCCTTGACTCTACAGATGTTGGTTCTCACACTGGAACACTGTTACCACAAACCCCAACTCTTCTATGACCCTGAAGATGCACAGTAACTCTGAGGGGGACATGAGTGAAGGCCTGAGTCACCTCGAGAAAAATGTGTCAAGAATCCCCATGGTCTTCCGGAAGTGCGTGAAGTCTTCCAGCTGAATAAAGTCTCATTATAAAATGGAGAAAGTAAAGCCCTCTGATGGTGTGTCTGAGAGATGGGCAGCCAGCTGACTGCAGCCCTGAGGAAAATGGAGAGTGCACCTAGCAAGCAGACAGTGGTGATTAGGAGGTTCCGAAGCTGAGGCCCGGGAATGTCAGCTGGTAGATTTTTGCTGTTTCTGGTAGCAAAAAAATGTGATGGGACCAGAGATAGGAGTCAAATAAGATGAGTCATGTCTTCAAGTCTATGCAACTCTCCGCCTCTCATTCAGCAAGCGACACTGAAATAGAGGAATGGCTCCTGAATGAAGACTGTGGTCCAGGAATAAAGTCACAAGGGTCACTGTTGAAGCTTTTGGTAGGATGACAAAAATCTCAAAAGCAAAGCACCAGAGTACTGTTCTTGGAGAGGAAATGCACACTCAAGGGATGCAGGGTTGCCCAGATCCTCTCAATCAGACAATACTGGATTTTCAGAGAGTTGAACACATCACCTCTCCTGTCATAGAAAACCAAGGTACAGAAGGTCTTTCTTCTGAGACCCTTGATGTTTCACTATTGCCAAATGAAGCAATCATCAATAAAACCCACAGGAGCCACACAAAGATACCTCTGCTATCAACTGAAAGGACCAAAGAGACCATCAGATGAGGACATCTCAGACTTCTTGAGCTCACCAGCAGGAAACAGGATGAGAAGCCAAGTGACAGAGATACGCTACTTTCATGAAAAAAAGGAAAAGCATGAAGTTATCAGGAGGAAGCTCATTAACACATGTAGTAAGTATGTAATGAGAGGTATAAGAAATCAGTGGATTAAAGGAACTAAAAAGAAGGGAGTTTTAAAGCACAGAACCAGGAGTTTAGGGGGCAAAGTGAGGAGCCACAGGGACTTATTTCCAGACCTTGAGACTTCATCAATGAGCATGCAATGTCTGCTGGTCTGAATATCACAGCTGTGTGAACCTGCGACCCCAGCCAACAGCTCACACCTCTGTCCAGATCTCCCCTCCCCATCGTAGAGTATGGTCATGTGAATTACCCTTACTTTATCTGCACAGATATTAATAGGGCTGCTCTATGTCACGGTGTACATAGGTGGAAACAAGGCTTATTATTCTGGGTAATTGTTTCTCTTTTTACTTTCCCAAAGGCCTGGATTGGATGATAAAGCGCACGACCATAGTACTGTAGTGTCTGTAGTGCTCTATACCTCTAGCCATATGTCATGTACATGTCATAAAACCATAGTGCACTGTGTTAGGGGAGAGTGCAAGTGTGAAAATGAAAGGTGGGGAGAGAGAGAGGGAATTAATATGCAAAGGGATTGGAGTTGGAACTTGGTAAGTGAAAACTAGAAATAACAAGGGAATCTGAGTAGGTATCCGTCAACTGTTTGTCCTCCATTGGCTATGCCGTCCATTACTCCCTGTACCTTCCTGGGCAGCAATTGTGTGAGTGAAGAAAGTCAGGTTTCATGAAAATGCAGCCAACCTGGGTGAAATTCCATCGTTTTTACTTGTCTTGGAGAATCAAAGCGTTGGAGGATTTGCATATTCTGGTCTTAGAGAGCCCAGCTTCTCCATAGATACTTCAAGTGTGCGTTGAAAGAATTTTATACATTTTGCTTTATTTTCTTCTATACAGGGTTTGAAATTTGAAAGCAAAGGACTCAGCCAGGACATTCCCATGTGGTGTTTAAAGAAGGAAAAAGAATCAGAGAAGTATGTTCCTTAATGTTAAGTGTTTGTTCATTGTGGTGTGTGTGTGTGTGTATTCCTATGTATTAAGTATGGACAGATTGCAGGTGATAGGCACCCGTAGATAGATTCAACTATTCAACTTGAGGGTTAGGCTTTTGGGAACTATGTCCCCATATTATCCTGGGATAGATCGGTATTCTTTATCGCCAAGATGTCAGAGCTTGGGCATTCTAGCCTTGCTGATGTAGCTGAGAGCCATGTTTGACTGATCTCTCAGAAAATATTCAGATTTTTGGGCCAGTCTAGAAACATCCAAGCAGTCACTTCCCCCTCCTGTAGCCAGAGCAGGCATGTTTTAGGAGCCAGCTTTCAGTGGAGATAGTCTCATTTGAAACATCAGCACTTACCTGTCCTGTGTGTCCTTGAACGAGGCTGTCAGCATACTTCAGCATCGGTCACCTGTCAGTGAAGCAGGAACGATAAGATCCTGTTGGGTCACCTGGGGGTGGACTGAGGTAAGATATGGAGCATGTCTGAGAGAGCTTGTCTGAGCATCCTGAACACTCGATGCTATAACGTACTGAGAATATCAGTGGTTCTCAGCAAGGATCAGTGTCATCCCCAGAGAACACTTGGCAACATCTAGTGACATTTTGATTATGGTAACTGGCATTAGGTAGGGTGCCTAGGAGTATTTAGTGGGCAGAGGGCAGGATCCCACTAAATAGCCTCGCAGTGCGACCAGCAGCCTCTACAACAAAGAGTTACCTGGTTTAAAATGTCAGTGGTGGTGAGGCTGAGAAGCCTGCAGGGCAGGCCTGCTGCCTCTTTACTGCCACCTCCCTTAACTTGCGTTCCCATGGCGGTGTGAATGGGCTCACCACCAGAGTGGGGCCTGTCTCCTTGTGAAGACTACTTAGTGTCTGAGATACTAGCCATGCAGTTAGCATTATATACCACTAAGGTGTCATTTCTGTGCTCAAGTACAGCCCATTAGAGCGTGGAATAGGATCCCTTCCATGCCCAGTGTTTCTAATGATAGGATTTGGTACTGTGGAAATTGCCAGGGAAGTCAGTCTATAAGACTGTATGAGAGAGAGCTAATTCCAGGCTGACTTACAACAGCAAAAATAGGAACTAACCTAAATATCCAATGGTGAGGGACCACTTGAAAAGATTATAGTTGACAGAATTAAATACTAGGCATCCCTACAAATCTAGAAGTAGCAAAAAAAATATATATATATATAATGTACAAAGTAGAAAATAGAAGTTACAAAGTAACATTTATGGCATCAGTTTCATCTTGTATTTAAAATGAATAATTTAACCATCTAGTCATGAAGAGTAGAAGTCGGTATTCTACAGAGGTTTGTATCTAGTCTGTAGGCCAGTGGGAAGGATTTGATGATACACAAATCAGCACATGTACAACCCGAATTTTGTAAACATCGTGTTCACATATTCATAAACTCAACCAGCCTTAGAAAGTATTTGTAGGAGCTGGAAAGATGGCTCATTGGTAAAGAGCAAATACTACTTTTGTAGAGAAGGCTAGGTTTAGTCCCCATTAACCATGTTGGGTGGCTCAAAAATCTCCTGTAGCTCAAGCTTTCGGTGATCTGAAACCCTCTTCTGGGCTCTGGGGATTCTGCACTCACATGTACGCACCCAAAAACACACACCCAAATACACACACACACACACACACACACAGACGTATGCATCATAATTTAAAATGAAATAAATCTTAATAAAACGAAAGCATTTGTTAAAAACAAAATAAAAACTTGACATATATACTGAAGACACATTGCTGTATTTTTCCCTTGTTCCTTCTCTAAATAGCACAGTACAAAGCTATTTTCATAGAACTTGCATTCTATTCAATATTGTAAGTCAGGTAGAAATGGCTTCACTTATAAGGGAGCATGTGTGTGTAGTCTCTGTGCAAAACCCACATCATTGTAAATAAGGCTCTTGAGCAAGCCTGGGTTTCAGCATCTGGGGATAGGGGCATGTCTTAGATCCTGCTGTCCAGTATATACAGAGGATGGCTGTTCCTTCAGTGTCATAAAGTTAATAATCCTCCATCAGAGGGTAAGACAGGAGTGATGATCTGCCTTAGAACTCAATGCAGACAGGATCCCACACCTGCTCCTGGCTTCTAACCTCCACAACAACTGTTTCCAGGAATCAAGTCAACAATGTCTCTGGGTAACCATTCCCTTGTACTCCATTTTAACATTCAGGAGATGACATTTAGAAACCCTTTAATTAGAAAAAAAAGTGTATTTGTAACAAGGGACCACATTTTCTTTTTATTTATTTTTTTCCTTCAGATGATAATAGTGAATGTAGCATCTAATTATTCAGATTAAAGTTTTAGGATATTTCTGAGTGCCTTGCAAGTCTTACCAAGGGAACAAAGAAAGAAACTGAGGGAAGCCATCTCACTGTGTTAACATGGAATGTTTGATGTTTACTAATGGAATCTGTTTACCTTCATAACTGTATAATAGGGCCATTAAAGACAATAGATACAGTAGTTTAAAAGTAATAAAATTTACAACAAAGTGTATTTAATTTGCAATTGAATTGCCAGCAAATGGGTGTCCTAATGAACCCCTGTGTCAATGCAGCTCTAACCACATTAAGGGAGATAATTTGTATCACAGAAACTGAATCAGCAGTGAGACCCCAAAAGGCTCGGGGTACAGTCATTGTCTCAGATGACACTGCTGATGGAATTAAGCTTAAGTCAGGAGAAGTGGGAGATATGATCCTTCCTAATTCACATGCACTTGGGAACGCAGGCACATGATGCCAGGACTTGAGACGCAAACAAAAAAGCCAACAATGAAGAAGAAGAGTCTTGAATAGAGTGAGTACATATTAATAGGAGGGCAAGTGCCTGGGGAGCATCTTAAGGAGAGAAACAGATCTTGATCTCTGGCCTTTGCATTAAAGAAAGACAATGTCTGTGTCATATCAGCTAAGCACTGTTATAAATGAATGCTTTTCTCAAAGTTTCATGAACAGTTTGTAGGATCAAAGAAGAGTGGGTGGAAAAAAAGTGAATGGGTAGAAGAAAAAATGAAATTACCAAATACAGATGGCCCTCCACACATGTGCTTTCTGCATCTATGTGTTCAACCACTGATGGATGAAAAAATGTAGTTAGATCTGTGATTGCTTTAGCCATACTGAGCATGTATAAAATGCTTGCTCTTATTGGTATGCTATAGAGACAATGTGGTATAGCCCTTATTTATGTAATTTTTTGCATTCATTAAGTGTTCTGTTAATAAGTCATCTAGAGATCATTTAAAGTACACGGTAAGAAGAGGGATGGAAGGACAGTCCAGAGGTTGAGAGGGCTTGCAGGTCTCGTAGAGGACCAGAGTTTACGTCCCAGCACTGACATAGGGCGACTCACAGTTACCTGTAACTCTAGCTCTAGAAGATCTGATCCCCTCTTTGGACCTTCAAGGGAGTCATAGGCATGCATACGCATGTCTATGTATGTGCACCTACACAACTAAAATAAAATATTGAAAAAATTTAGTATGCCTGTATAGATTTTGTGTATATACTATGTCATGTTATATAAGGGACATGAGCCTCTGTGGATTCTGGTATTTAAAGGGAGTTTCCAAAGCCCATTCTTTTCTGATAAGGAAAGGCAACTGTGTTTGATTTCCTGGTTATTTCTGAAACAACTGACATTTAATTGCTGGGAGCTCAGTAGCTTATATAGCGCGTCATATCTTTTATGGGCTATACTTCAAAAACCCTGTTTAATCAAGTGCAGCACCTGCAGTGTGGCGCTTCTCTAATTCCTAGTTAATTCAAGAAAATACTCAAGGAAAACATCAGACTGTCTCATGCATCTGAAGGCAAGGCTTTTCTTCACGCCCCATTTTCAACGTCTTCTCTTTCTTTTCTCTTCCTTCTCATGCCTGCTGTGGAATTCCAAGTCAGCCATGCACTGCAGATGTGAACCCGTATACAAAAGGTATTGTCACGGAGCAGCGCTCATTTCCAGAAGGGACTGAAGAATCCCAAGGAGCAGGAGCTTGCTGCAAGGTGAGCACACTCAACTGGCTTCTCTTGGTGTAAAATGTCAGGTAATGACTTCCATTGTGTGACTCTCCTTACCTGTTCTTTTCCTCCTAAGGGGTTCTTACTAAATATGCTTGATGCTAATTCCATGCTAAAACACAGGCCAAAAGCCGTCCATAGTTAAACCTTTGGCATTCCTCAGCACAGGGTGCCAGCATGACCAGACTTGGTCTCCACCATACATGGAGGTAGGCCTGCCACTGTGCAAATGACATAGACTTGAAATTTGATGAATCTTCCTTCCCCTTCTCCTATTCAGCCTGACACTCGCTTGATGGAGGTTGTAAATGCAAGAGAGATTGTGGTATAATTCCTCAGACTGGCATTTCTGCCCCCTAGTCACCATTCGATTGTCTTCCAAATTGCTGTGTTTCAGAGAGATAAAGATTCTTTATGGCTTGCTGACTTGAAACAACCACGAGAGCCAGCACAGAGATGGCTAGGCGACCATGCATAGTAATTCTACTGGTAAATGACAAAATCTTTGTTTGTATGACATTTCCAAAATTACTACAGAAGATGAATCTAAAACACAAAATGTCACATTTGGCATGTAAAACTATCACAATATATTTCAGTATAATATTCATAGAAGCGTTTAATTTAGAATGTGTTTAATAACTCTGTCTGCCTGCATCAGTAATCCTGCCTTGAGGACTAAAGAGATTGTCTTATTTATTCAGATGGTGTTAATTTTTAAAATATTTTTGGAAACCGAAATATTAAGGTTAAGTCTTTGTTGTTAATTAAGATTTTCTAATTAAACCAAAAATAATTGTTATTTTGATTAGTTTTTAAGTATGATTTGAATGGGAAAACAAAAGAAATGGAACAACTTTTTTGTTTACCTAATTCTAGAACCATACTATCTATATGGAAATATACATTATCTCAATTAATTCTAGGCAGGATTAAGAAGTCTCTCCTGTTGACTATAGATTAACCCGGTGGTACCACTACCCTGGATGGAAGAGTAACATGCTCTTAAAAATGACATTATTTGTCATCGAAGCACAAAGTACCAGTAAATTCTTTAAGGCTGAATTATTCTGAAAAGAAGCAGGGACTTGTGAGTGAGCCTGGAAATAAAACTTAACGACATCCGAATTCTCAACAATCCTGCTTTAGTGTTTACTTAATCTGAAATAATAGTTCATTAAAATCATTAATTTGTATAAACTTCTTGGCAATTATTGAACATGGAAATGGCCTGCTCCAGTCAACCGCGAATGAGCAATGAAATGCGAATGTTCCGTAAAATGTTCAGGCCTGTCTCGTTTACATGCCACGGGCTAAGGCTTAGACCTTGTTATTTCTTCTCGTGGGAGGGGTCCCTCTGGAAGCCTGTGGAGCAAGCTGGCATGTTGAGAATATATTGGATCAGGCGAGGTATAAGTCTGACATGTTTCGCAGTTCATTTATCAATATGGCATTATTATCTGTGATTAGCAATGCTTAGGGTTGTCACCTTGTTCATGCCATGTGTGAGGCCCCTGCTGGGGGTGTCCTGTCTCCCAGTATCTCAGTGGGCATGCTGTGTGGTTTTGGAAGTGTTGGATTCCTGCTAATTCCATCTTGCTGTAATAGATTGATGGTTTCTGATGTCACAGCTTATTAACATACCATGCTGAAACACTAGCTAAACTTTTCCTCCCGTCATCGGGGAGTTTGCTTTTTGACCTCTTAATTATACGTTGTGGGTCCTTGTCTGTTACCATTGCTAATACCTGACAATTATAGGTTGAGGAAAAATAATTGTCTCCCTTTTTTTAACCCTCTGAAAAGCCCATTGTTGCTAATTGCTTGGTTTTACCCAGTTCCTGTGTAATTCAAGAACTTCCCCTTTTATGTAGGGTGAGCAGTCTCAGTCGCCTCGCCTACAAATACACATCAGATGTATCAGGGGCCTCAAGGATAAGGCTCCCCAAGGTTCCTACCTCCTCAGAGTGTCTCTGCTCAACCAGCTGGGGAGCTGTGTCTCACAGTGGTGTCAAACCGAGCAGCTGAAGACAAGAACACACCCAGTTCGTCATGGTGGCAACTTCTATGACGTGGGGCTGTATTTCCACGAAAGTCTTTCTGTGGTAAGCTGACCTTCTGTGCACACACATTCCTTTGGGTTTAATTAGATTCTGCTGTCAATGTCTGTTTGCCTTTCCTCTCTGTCCTTATAGCTTTACAAAATCAACTCAGTGTAGTCAACACAAAGGATCTTATTCATATGATCCTCCATAATCATATTCACTTACTCCAATAAACCCTACTATGTCTATCATCTATCTGTCTGTCTGTCTGTCTATCTATCTATCTACCTAGCTAGCTATCATCTAGCTATCATCTGTCTGTCTGCCTGCCTGTCCATCCTGTCTGTCTGTCTGACTGTGTCATCCTGTCTGTCTGTCTCTCTGTCTGTCTACCCCAACCCCTGTTTCAGGTAAAGATACATTTTGTCCTGTGTCCTTTATGAATCAAGAATGTTGTATGGATTATTGATGTTCCTGTTTTCATGGTTTCTAAGCAGACAACCCTAACATATACAGTGTGTGTGTCAATCCATATGTGCATAGGCAACCAGGAGCTGGAGGAACTGTGCAGATAGTAAGCTTTATGTCAGACTGACTGCTCAGATGCATTCTGGAGGGGAGAGTGCTGGGAGAGAACGTGGTGGGTGAGGTTAGAAGTGATCCTGGGGAAAAGGAGGACAGCAAGTTCAGGGAGAAGCAGGTGCAACAGAAGCACTGAAGGCAGGAGGCAGGCTCAGCTTCCCCAGGAAGTTGTGCTGGACAGATGGCTTCTCCCTGAGCAGGGAAAATGGGGAGGAGAGAAAGGAGAGTGGGCTAGTCCTAGAAGCCCATATCATGCTGCTGAAACTTCAGGCATAGCATCGACTGTTCTCAGTAGAACTGCCTTTTGCCTTATTAATTTAAATTATTATTAAAAAAATTATCAGAATTGACACTGTTACTGCAGGGTGAGGTTCAAGGAGAAAATATTTTTGCCTCTGTGGCAGAAATCTTTTACTTTTCATTACATTAACATTGTAGATATATAAGAACTTTGAAGATGGTAACTACCCCTCCTTTTTTCTGTAGCTAAGAAACAACTCTGTGGGGGCGGGGCTTTCCTAGAACTAGAGATGGGGTAGAAGTGTGCTTAGAACCCCAGAACTCTCATTCTGAGCAGAAGGCATTTGGCTGTTCACCCAACCCCCCCCAACACAAACACACACAAACCACAAGCTATGCTGCCTGCTTTTACAGCAAGGCACCACCCCCTCAAAGGACCTGACATAGTTTACCTGTGGCTGGGAATTCCTTCTCCCTATATGACCATATAAGGTCTCTCCTGCTGGTCCCCAGAAAAACAACTAGGTCCAAGTTATCAGCCCCCAACCTGGAAATGGGGCTGTCATACTTTCACTGTCCTAACCAAAGGGCTCCCCCTGACATCCCTGGACACCAGAGACCTTTTTCCTCTCTATAAATGTGACCCTGTTCCCACAGTAAACAGTTACACCCTGTGCTGGGTGTAACTCCAGATGTGTTCCCACCTGTGTGCTCCCAGATGTGCTCCTGGGAATTCCATACTTACCAACAGCTCTCAGAACCTCTGATTTAGGACCTCTTGGACCCATAGACCCACACCCTGTGCGTCCCTCCCCAGAGCTGTGCCACTGGCCACGGTGTAGCTACTTCCCGGGGATGGAAACACGAAAAAAATCCTAATGGCACGAAAACCATGCCATTAGACAACACGGACCAAATAAGTACCAAATGATGATCACTTGGTCATTTAGAAGTAGACTAAAAAAAAAAAAAAAAAAGCAGAAAGCAAGCATGGCCCATTATTGGAAGATGTGCTCTAAATAACAGCAATATATGTGTGTGTGACAGCTTCAGCCATGTTAGATTGCTGATTGAGTAATAGTTATGGCATCAGAAGCTTCTTTGAAACAGAGATGTAAGAATTCATCTTAGGGAAATGTTTAATGGAAAGGGGATTTTGACTGACAAGATTAAAAGGAGGAACAGCTAAGCCTCTACTATGGGCCTGTTTGGAAGATGGGATTGGTGATGCTGCCCTGCCACAGTCATGTGTGGACTGGTGAATGGTGTGAATCTTCCCACTGGCACTTTGTGCAGAGAGAGCCTACCCTGTGTATGAGTCAGCACTCTAGCCCTGTTAATTGCCCGGCGTATTTCTTTACAAGGCTAGAGTCCACCATTCACATCTGGAAGGAAACTCACTGCAAGTTAAAAAGAGCGAAGTTGCAAATTGTTCACAGTGTCAAAGCGGCATTGAGTCTGGAGGGACACAAGAGGGATTCCTGTGACAAGAAAAGCATTCTCCGTTCCTGCCCATCAGAGTTGCGAAGCATCTTGGAATGGTTAAAAGAGCAGTCCCAAGTTTTCTACATGTGTCAGAAACAAACAAAACGTAATTACCTCCTGCCGTAGCCCAGGAAAATGTACTCTTTAGCAAGCTGAAAAAAGAACATTGAGTTGTGTCCATTTTTTAATATCCATCCCTAGCAAAATTCTGAATCTCCAAAAAATTACACGAGGCTCCTTCATATGCAGTAAGACTTTCACAACACTCATGACAAGAAACAAAAACAAGAGAAGCACCCTGAAACAGCCAGAATTTGGCAGGAGAGAGAAGTCATGAGAGCCTTTATGCTTTCAGAATTTGAAAGGCTGTTGCTCAAATAGTCCCAGTGGCTCTGTCAGACTAAACCCAGTAGCATCAAGGTTTCTCATTAAGCCTCCAAGTCTGCCTGCTGGTCTCGCTGCTGCTGTGGTTTGTAGGAGACAGACTGACAGTTAATGCAGTGAGTTCTCAAGCAAGATACTGTAGTGTCATTTTATTTATTTACTTATTTATTTTTAAAGCAGAGTCTCTTGTATCTCATGCTGCCCTCAACTCATTATACAGCAGAGGGTGCTGACCCTGAACTTCTGTCCGCCTGTCTCCACCCACCGGGGACTGAGATTGCAGGTGTGTTCCCCAACACTCTACCAACTGAGCTACACGCTCAACTATGGCAACATAGTCTCCTAGTAATAAAAATACATTCAGAAACCCATGCCATGGCTTTGTAATTAATATGGAGACGTTAGAGACATCTATTTTATCCCATTTAAGATACATGTCAAAGACGCGTATTTCTTTTCTTACTCCTCAAGTTGAGGTGATTGGCTTCTCTAAGGCATCTGGAGGGCGCAAGACACCAAACTTCTGCTGACTGGAGAGAGATGGCCATCTATATGTGGGGGGGAAAAAAATCAAAGATCAAAGAAGGCATTACCTAAATGGAAGAGGAAGGCCTAATTACAAGAGACATGCTGAATCTGAGGAGGAGCTGTCTACGTCACACACCTGTAAGATTATTTTACTCATGGACTTTTAATGAGGACACCCTGTTACAGCATCACAGATGGCTGTACCTTTGGCATCAGGCTGAGCCTGGAAGCCAACACTTGAAATTGCAATTTCTGTTTTTAGGTACTGGAGAAAGCTCCTGAGGGAGGCAACACATGTATGCCTACTGCTCTGATGTTCATGGTACCAGATCCACATACAGGATTTATGGTAGCTGTTCTCATCCCAAATAATTCTACATACTAACATGGCTTTTGCTATATTATAAGACAAAGGTGGTCAAATAAAATGAGTTAAACCTTAACTCATCTTAAGTTAACAGAACGTAAGAAACAGTTAATGTTTCCCTTAGCTGCTAAGAGAAAAATATGAGTCTCAGGCCCTTCATATCACATAAAGAATACCAATTACTTTATTTCAGCATAGTGAGTCGGGTTCATTTGTGGATTCTAAGCTTAGACCCACTGGTGCTGAGTGGGTGCTTAAAAATTTTTGAGTTAACACCTAGGTAGAAACATCGAGAACCTGCTTGCCTTCTGACATTTATCCCGGAAACATTTCAAGCAAAGAGATTGACATCCGTGTTGACAGTATCCAGTAACAGCCTACAGATACAGATCTTTCGGAAGAAATACACAACATGACGTATGTGCCTTTTGACTTCTGGTCCTGACAAGATGATGGACCAGGTTAAATATTTAGGTTATCTCTGTCTACCATTCTACTAGAATCAGGGGTTAAAAGGCACACTATGTTCAGATTTGGGTTCTATAAACATCTTGATTCTACATTAATGTGGACAAAAAGCTTTGAAATATATAAATACTCGAGAACAAAATGGAGAGCCTTGTGCATGAAAAACCAAGAGCACCAGAGAGAGTAGTGGCAGACTGGACAGTGGTAGTGTGCGAGAGGGAGGGACGGATGGTCAAATTCAGCTGTTTAAAGGTTTGGAATCTAGCAACCAACCTGGAGATAAGCCTTTGCGCTTATTAGAGATGCAATTTAGAAAGCTTTCTGCATGACTTCTAGATGCTCTAATAGTGTCCAAAAGGGACAGACAAGACCAAGAATAAGTAAAATAAGATAATCCATTAAGTAGAAATTGTCTCAGGCATCAATATGCCATTCATATCATCAGATAAGTAGCAAGGGATCTTTCTTGGCTTAAGCTCTTTTAAAATTATGTTTCTCCTGATAAGCTAAAATATGTATGATTCCATCATAAAAATATAGTGACTGAGATGAAAATTTCAAAAGATACATAGACGGTTAAACATTTTGAACCAAGAGCAAACAATCAGAAAGTTGGGTGAGAACCAGTTCTCTAGACTACTGCACTTATAAGTTAAAAAAAAAATTGAAAAAATGTGAAAATACATACACATACTCCTCTTTGACAACTTCCAGAAGGAAAGAATAAGAAAATGTTACATGAATAAATGGGTGCTGTTAATTTCCCAGACTTACTGCAAGACATGCACAGTCTCTGATCAGGACTCCATAAGATCAAGCCACATTTGCACATTCTAGTGACAGCAATAGAAGACTGGGGTCAACTAAGCTGCGAGTTTACAATTCTGAGACAAATAATACCGTTGACAGTTAACTGTTGTCATCATGACAGAATCTGGAGTCACCTGGGAGATTCACCTGTGGACATGCCCATGAAGGGCTACCTTGATTACTTTAACTGCAGTGGGAAGACCCACCCACAGAGTGTGGCATCGTCCCCAGGCTGGGATCCTGATCTGTGTACCTGGGGAAACAGAGTGGAGCAGCAACATGCATTCATCGCTCTCGGCTTCCTGATTGTGGACGAGTTGTGCCCACTGCGTCAGCCTCCTACTGCCTCCATCGCCCTGCCGTAAACTGCACCCTTGAACTTTGAGCCAGAATAAGAAGCTTCTCCCATCAGTTGCTTTTGTCGGTATTTTATCACAGCAACAGGAAAAGAGACTGAGACAACACAGGTCATCTTACCTGTCACTCAGGCACTGGGCCAGAGGTACAACGGATGAAGGGAACCATTCCTTACTAAGAACATTGGATTTCTTTCCTAAAACAGCATGAAAAACTTCAGAAATTTTAGACCAAAAGTCAAGATGTAAGCAGCGAAGGTTTTGTCTGTTTCTCATGGATTCTGGAAGGCTTAAGAGTTCCTCAGTTTGTAAATGTCCACTATGATCCTCATCCCATCTTCCCTGTGTGTGTCTGTCTCTCTCCATAAAAATTACCCTTCTTCATAAGGACTTTGCCATGTTGGGTCATAGCCATGTTCAAGACATCATTATTGCTGGGTGGTGGTGGGACATGCCTTTAATTCCAGTTCTTGGGAGGCAGAGGCAGGCAGATCACTGTGAGTTAGAGGCCAGCCTAGTCTACAGAGTGAGTTACAGAGTTATAGGCCAGAGTTACAACAGAGAAACCTTGTCTCAAAGACAAAAAAAAAAAAAAAAAGAAAAGAAATCCCATTTCCAAATATGGCTAATGTTCAACATAGTTCTTTCTGGGAGATACAATTCTCCCAGATGAGAACACCGAGAAGCATGGGAAAATCATAGCCATCCTTCAGAAGTTCGGTGAAGGTTATCTTCGGTTGTTTCTCTGTTTGGTCTCTAAGACATTAATGTGGCTAAATAAATGCAACATTGTAAGGGCTTTACAGGAGATTCAAAGCAGAAGGATGTCAAAATTACTTTTAAGAAGATAAAGTTAAATATGAATTAAGAATTGTGACCATTATTTTCGTGTCCCGTTAGCTTGCATGATAATCCTTTTTTGGGGGGGTGACATTTTAAAATATCATTATTGACCTTTGGCAATGGTAGCCAAACTGGAAGAAACTTCTGTTAATTATTGCTAGAACCGTTAGGCTTGCAATTCTTAAGTTTCTTTTGGTATGGGGATAGGCTGCCTTATAAAAAAAAAAAAAGGATACAAATAATAGGTTAAAGAAGCAAAAACAGCAAAACTCAGGCAAAGAACATTGATTAATGAATTTTTAAAAATTCTTAAAGGTCATGTGCTGAAGTTTGGCTGAGCCTGGGGCAGATCTAATGAACATGACCAAGCCCCTCTGTGTGCAGCAGGTAACCCGTGCTGACTCGGAATTTGCTGACATTACAGGGTTATTATTTCTGGAAGGATGCAGCATTCTGGAACCATTTCTCTAATGATTCCATTAAGACCATGGTTTCCTTCAATTTAGGGTAACATATTTCATTTTTCACATTACCTTACACCACAGAGAAAATGAAACCCTGTCTAGGATAGAGCGTCCGTGTCAGCCAGAGGAAAGGAAGAAAAAAAAAAAAGTCACTTGATTTCTATGGTACTTAACCCTATTTTATATTCGATAAGAACATCTGTTTTGTGGATCATGTGTCAGTGTGTGACATCGTTTAAAGGGAAAAAAAAAAACTTATTTTGGTTCAAAAATCATTAACTTATGACAAGCCTGAGGATTTCTTAAAGAAGAAACAGATAGCTGGCGGCGTATGAGTGGTTCCTCAATGTCTAGGCTAAGGCAAAGAGCCTGTAGGACCAGGCTCTCTGAGAACAGACTGAGGACACAGGTTCCCAAGTGACGAGGCAGGGAACAGACATTTGGTGGTCATTTATGAGGAAGGGCTTGTTTCCTCTTTACCTGCTTGCAAACAGATGGAGCTTGCTTTAGAAATGTACTGCAGTTGCTAGGTAAATCATTTGGAAATGCTCTTCTGAGACACCTTTTAGATAAAGATGATAGATGCAAGAAGCAAGACGTGGAAGGACGGGCTAGGGTGTGTGCTCTAAAACCTAAATTCTGGCCCCAAAGTTCCCCAGTGGTGGGACTTGGTACAGTCATTATCTCCCCTTGTCTCCGTGATCTCCACCGCAAGAGTCATCACCAGACACTCTGTCCCCTTGAACACACGTCACCAGCAGAGCAGCGATCTGGAGTAAATGTTAACATAGCCAAAGAACACATTTCTTTTAAATAAGCCTCAGCTCTAACAAGCAAACACAACCCAAGTGTGCACCTTTTATGAACTGCTCACTGCAGAGTTTGTTTCCTTCCCACGATTACATCCTTTGAACGAATACATGAGTGGTTATGAGCAATATTTATATATTTTCATGTCTTAAACCTTTTACGAAGGCAGTGAAGTGCCTGTAGAGCACAGTGAAGAGTTTGCTACTTCCACGGATATCTTGGCACTTTTAAAAGTTGATGGAAACTTTTGGGATCAGCGTTAACATTTGTATTTCACGCACGAGAATCTGAATTTTGAAGAAGTTTGTCAAGTTATTCTGTATCACATAGACTCTTAGGCAGTGTTGTGGGTGGAGTGGGACCTTTCCCCTACAGCTATGGATACACAACTATGGTTCTCTAGCTCCAGTAAGATATTCTAATTATCTAACATACCATTACCTCATATCTAGTTTTCTAATAACACCTAGAGGCATCCTGAAGTAAAATCGTATTTCTAAGATGTCATCTCACTTCTTGGTTACAACCGTTTGTGGACGTCTCATTTCTCTTAGGATAAATAAATCTTGCTGTATCTTAAAAGACCCCAGTCATGTAGCTTCAGCCTCCTTTTTTCTGGTATTTTCCCACATCAGAAGTCACTCACCGCCATGTACTCAACCACACTTGAGCCACCACCATATGTAATTTTCATGTATTCTCCAAGTTCTAGTTTTCTGCCTGATATTGGTCAGAGATGTTAATTCCTGCTTACCCTTCCGATTCTAAACCCATTCATTTTACCACTGTTTGTGTACATTAATTATCCCCAAACAAGACTTCAAAGGTTTGAAGACACTGGATATATGATACCTTGTTTTTCAGGGCACGGAACCCTTAACGTGTAGCAGATAATCACTAACTGCTCCTAAAATGAGAGCAAAACACAATGTGAAACTATTTAGAGGGATTAGACAAAAGTAGAGGGAATTCAGGTTACCAAAAATACGGATTGTTTCTTAAAGAACAGAAAGTGAAGGGAACGTTAAGATAGTGTTAAAAGACATATCATGATATTAGTAATTTTTAAAACCAGAATTTAGCAGATGGAGAAGAAACAAATCAGCTCAGAGATACTATTTTACTATTTATAAATGGGTAATGCGTGAGAAAATAGGAGTACCTTTTGGTTTTACTGCTTCAGGGTGACTTGATCTCTTGTCTCCTTTACTTTCAGAAAAACTACTTTTTTAAAAAGAGAAATGAGCTTATACACTCCCTGTCTTGAGGCAGGAGGAAGCTCAATGCATCTCATTCTCAAGTGGAAAGGAAATTCTGGGGTTCAAACAGGCTTTAGGGAACTGACAACTTCCTTTTTCTATTGTGTTGGAAGGCTTTCCCTTGGATTCTCAAGTCATCTTGTAAAGTACCAAGTCTATTGCTAGAGAGACCAGAAAACGGGGCTGTGGCTATGGGAGAGAGAAGGTCCAAATCTAAAGCTGCTTGTCCCTGATCTGGAGCAGGGTGTGGATTATCCCATACCTTCCATATCAGCCCAGCCACGAGCCCAAGAGCAGCTTCAAAAGAAGATTAAGCCTTCCAGGTAAGGGTTAGGAGTTTCTGATATGTGTAGATACACACGGGACCCTCACCTAATTGCAACCATGTTGTTTATAAAGACCAAACAAACCTTCTCCAAATCATGTTTGCTATGTTCAAGCAAATATCATTATTTTGTCCATGCTGTGAAGGGAAAAAATATATAAGTATAAAGTCTTTATTGAGAAAATCTGTCAAATCATAAAAATTAGTTCTCTTCAAGCCTATGTTCCTGTGCTGAAACTTCATTAGCTGTATACACACCGCCCTTCCTCTTCTTGGTCATGGCCATTAAACCTGGACAGATTGAATTATTCACTCACTGTGTGTCTTATTCAGTTCAGGATATTCCGATAAAGTACCATACAGTGAACGGATCCAACAATAAGCAATCATTTCCCTCCGTACACATCCAGGAAGTTAGAGGTCACCATTCTATCAGATCTATTTCTTGGGTGGTCACCTTTCCTCCTACTCAAATGGTTTTTCCTTCCTACCACTCACAGATTTAAAAAAAAAAAAAAGGGGGGAAATGTTTGCCTTCCTCTTACAAACCTACTAATTCTATCAAGACACTCTCATTGCTTCATCTAAACCTGAGACCCTTTCAGAGGGCCCAAATAAATTCCATTGTGCATGTTTGTTGAGGCTGAAACATGTATGTTTTATAGGGTTATATAAGCATCTAGTCCACTACAATGTGCAAGTGAGAAGCATAAATAAGCATCTCTCTGCTAAGAACAATGCCTGCAACAGGAGAGTCAAAGAAATATGCACGGGGCTGGAGAGATGGTTCAGTGGATAAGAGCATGACCCTCACCTCCAGAGGACCCAAGTTCAATCCCCAGCCACCATGTCAGGCCTCACAAATGCCTGTAACCAGAGCCTCTGTGGGCAGATGCATTCATGTGTGCATATATTTACACTTAATTAATAATAACAACATAGTTTTTTAAAAACAAGAAATATATGGAAACTTGGCAGCTGGCATTTTTTAAAATTACATGAGTTTTCTTGAGTTATTGGTAATCTTTGGTATCTGGTCCTAATTCAAATGAGAGGTTCTAGATTAGTCCAACAGTATTACGCTACACAGCCAAACAGATTAATTTCATTTGTATTACTTATTTTATTTTGCATTTTATTCATTAATTTAGTTACCAAAAATCTACTGAATAAAATAAAGAAAATTATAAGATCTTTGCTAATTTCCCACTGAAGGATGAGGTCTATATTCTCTCCTCTTTAGTCTGAGACGACTCATTTACTACCAGCTAGAGAAACGTGGTAGAAGTAATATTGTAGAGTGTTGGGCACAAGCTTAGACCTTAATGGGCTACAGCTTCCTTTTCCTGTTGCATTAGAAGACTCTCTTGGATCTTCAAGTCATCTTATACAAATAGCATGTCCACTGCTTGAGAGACCTGAAAGTGAGGCTGTGGCTGTAGGGGAGGGAAGGTCCAAGTCTAAACCAACCTTCTCTTTGTTCCTGAGCAGGAGCAGGATGTAGATTGTCTTGGGCCTTCCTACCAGTGTCCAGCCTTGGCTTGAGGCCAGGGTCTTGAGAAAGGGATTCCTGGGAATGGAGCAAAGAATTGATTTTGGAGTCAAAAGCTGGTACAAGCTGATAGCTAGTCATCTCAGGAGAGTATCAGAACTTGAGAATTATCTACTACTACTACTACTTCTCTCTCTCTCTCTCTCCCTCTACTTTCTCTCTCTCTTTCTCTTTCTTTCTCTCTTTCTTCCTTCTTCCTGCTTTCTGTTTTTTTCTGAGCATGAGCCAGCCCAGTCTTTTATTTACTAAAAGTACATTGCAAATCTAATAGTTTAGCAAGGTCAAATACATTCCAAGTTTCACAGAAAAACACACATAGTTACATTTACCAGAATTCCCCCACTTACTTGGTACACTAAGCAAGAACAACTTTTATTGTAACAACTTAATCATCAACTTGTTTTTTTTTTCCTCAGAAGACTTCTAACACAATGGTTCATTGGCAGTTCGATGGGTGCCCTACTTGCGGTTTTGGCATATATCAAACAGATAGAAGGGCAAAAAGATGCTAGACAGAAATTTTATATTTATAGATTTTAAGCTTTCTCTAGTCCTTCTACTTCTTCCCTATATCTATCTAAACTTAAATCATACATTTCTTTAGCATTAACAGCATCTATTCCTCTTTTCCTTGACTATTCATTTTTCTTGTTTTGGGGGCTCTCTTTAAACCGTAGCCGGTTCAGGAAACACAGGCTCAGTAGTATAATTACTGTCCCTGAACTTGGTCACATCATACAGTTCCTAAAAGTTCTTTAAGGAACAGTTCATGCACAGTTTTCTGTTGTCCCTAATTGAGTTGCATTTAGTGAGGCAGACCCAGGGCAACATCCTTTAGGACAACCACAAAGGCCTCCACCTCAGGGTCATTAGATTCAGCCTCCTTCTTCCTTATCAAGGGCCACCAAGAGGGTAGGCTCCTGTGGAGGCATTGGCCTAGGTCCCCTTTACAGGGACAAAGGAAGCTTTAAAGAGAAAAACAAAAGTACAGCATATAAAGAATAGGAGGCCCATTTGTAGAGCAGCCACTGCCAGATGTCTTCTGTCTGTATAAAGGTGGCACAGCAGAGGCTGGATCTGTGTCAAGCAGCCATCTCCACTGTCATGCCGGTCCCAGCACCTTCCATTTCAGCCCAGCTAAGATCTCAACAGCAGCTGCTAGTGGTCCAGTTCATGCCATGCAGAGTAGATGAGTCACTCTGTTGAATTATATATACACATAATAAGGAAATTAGTTATACCAAACGGATATCATCCTTTTAAGCCACTAAGATTTCAAGTACTTCATTATTAGCAATAAAGAAAGAGGAACTTATTAATCCCCTCTGTACTAACTGCTATGTTATGTGTTAGAGAAATAGTCATGGCCCTCCCCTTAAAGTGTTCGTGGGCCTGAGTAGCTTCCATTAACATAATCTTGTATGCCTTAACAGAAAATTTAAAGTTAGCTCATTTCTCTATTTAGTTTTGAATCTTCAAAAAGGCATTTATGTCTCCAATGAAATCGCTTAGCCTTCAGTTCATATAGAAAAATGAGTGTGTGAAGTATAAATTGATTAATAAGAGATTGCTGTGGACTGAATTGTGTAATCCCCAAAGTGTATACATTAAAATATTGCTCCCATCTGGGCAGTGGTGGTGCACACCTTTAATCCCAGCACTTGGGAGGCAGAGGCAGGCAGATCTCTGTGAGTTCAAGGCCAGCCTGATCTACAGAGTGAGTTCCAGGATAGCCAGAGTGACAATAGAGAAGCCCTGTCTTGAAAAATCAAAAATTAAATAAATAAAATAAAATTGATCCCTAACAGTACCCCAGGGCATAGCTATGTGGAGATTGGATCTTTAAAGGAGTAATTAAGATGAAATGGGATGGATTACCAAGATCTCTGAGGGAGGAAAGAGGAAAATAGGTGACAGAGCGAGGAGAGACGAGAGGGGAGGGGAGAAGAGGGAGAAAAGATTAAGACATATTCAAAGGGAAAGCCACATAAAAATCCGGAGAGGCACTGACCACTAGGAGCCAAAGAGAATGCCCTCAGAAGAAGCTAGCACGAGTAATACCCCAACACGGGAAATCTAAGTTCCAGATTGAGGAATAAATACAATTGTTGTCTAAGCGCCCCAGCCATGGACTTTGATATGTCAGGCCATGTACCCAACATGGGGGCTTGTAAAGAACTGGGGACACAGGCCAGTAAGTACTGAAGAGATTCCAGGGTTGGCACAGAACACACCCAGACACCAGATTCTTAGCCAAAAGGATATGTGTTTGTCCCAAAGGAACAGAGGGCAGGAAACAGGGAAAGGGTATACAGGAAGAAGAGTATTTGTCCCCTGAGGGACAACAGGACTGCCTCTGGAGAGGGGCGAGGCAGACAGGACCTTAGGCAAGATGATAGGTTTATATATGATACTTGGTCTGAAGGGAAAAGGGGAGGTACAGTTGGAGAATAGTTGGCTGATATTGATTGGCTGGGAAGAGAACAAAGAAGAGGTGAAGGCTACGTGGAGGGGTTTCTGGGAGATGGGCCTGTGTGTGTAAGGCTGGGACTTGAGTTATATCTGGCTGTCTTTTGCACAACTCATTGCTGTTGTACCCAGTTTTTGAAATCCCCCTCTTCTCCAAGTACCACTAGGAGACCACCAGGTCTGATGCAAAAGCAAGGGAGCCTTTATTCTGCAGAGAAAACCAGTGCACTGGGGTCTGACATCACACAAAGATGGCTGACCCCGAGAGAGCTTCCACATGGGTTTTTAAGGGAGCAGGAGATTTCTCTGATTGGTCAGAACCCAGGCACTGGATTGGCTCATTAACTGTTACGCGGTAACAAGGATTTCTGGGAAAGCAAGTACTTGCCATTAAACAGAGAGGTTTATGGGAAAGCTAGTACTTAACGTTAAACTGAGGAGAGGTTAGTGCCTTTACCTCTAGGGGCTCTGGGCTTTTCAGTCGCCATCTTGGGGCTATGTGGGAGATGTACTAATAAGTACCTCAGCAGCATCAGGAACCTTCCAGGTAGGCTGGGTCTTCTGCACTCCTCGTGGCTGCCTAGATAGGAGGGCAGGGTAGTGAGTGAGAGCGTGACAAAGTGCTGGTGTGGGCAGTAGTGGACCTCACACAGTCAACTACAACATCAGGACCAGCTCGTGCAGGATTGCAACATAGACTGTGTTCGCAGGCATGGCAATTTTTGCAGAGGCAGGCGGCCCAGACAGAACAATTTGGGGTACCTGTAAGCTCCATGGTGTGCACAAGAGGAGGAACTGCAGGCACGGAGCTTGAACTTGGTCCTCCATGAGTGTGGTGGATTTGGAAGCGTAGTCTAGCCAAGGATTTACCCCTGAGATGGGAGACCCAGTGGCAGGCAGCCTTTTAAGATGAGCCTAGTGCTGTCCAGTGATACCTTGTCAGACAAACACCCTGGGGACTCAGGCTGGCTTCCTGATAGTGGCGCTCTTGTATCTGTTCTCCCACCGTTTGAGTGTGATTAGACTTGTGATGTGCCTACACACTAGAATAGGTAGAAACGACAGAAAGTCACCCCTGAACTTATATCAGGGAGGGGCTGCTGGCTTTTGTCTCACTCTCTCCCATGAGACAGTCCCCAGAACACTGAGGCCCGAGTCTAGCAGCCTGCTTCAAGAACTAAAGCCAACATTCCACCTGAGTCAGCTTGGATTCAGGGAGCTTTTCGTGAACCTTCAGAAAGGACTGAACCCCTGGCAGACACTTTGACTGCAAACCCACAAAGGACATGGAATCAGGAATTTGCAGCCACACCTGGATTCGTGACTCGTAGAAATGGAAAGAAGAAACCTTTGTTGTTCAAAGAAACAAGACAGAACAAAACAGAAAACTAGAGACGGTAGTCCTCCCCACCCCCATAGTGGGGAAAAAGCAAGAGAAGATTTCAACCTTTTATAAATTGGCATGCAAATCTTTTATTATTTAAATGAGCTTATTTTTAGGGTGGCCATGACCGGGCCAGGAGGTTTTGCCCTATGGTAGGACACAGACACATAGGCACTTTAGACACTATCAGGAATACTTTTCCCTAACTCACTGTGTTTGAGGACTATTTGGGGGATGTATAGAATTTTATAAACCGGCTCAGCCAGTTAACATTTATCAGTGTGACAGGGTATCGTTTTTATAGTGGTAGATGGGCACCATTTTTGTTTCACTGGAGGGAAATCCAGTCTGAATAAAACAGCAACTTTTCACACATGACATCTAATCCATGCATGTAAATCAAACTGAGAATCTATTATTCATTATTAAAAGAGTGGAATATTTTTATTACACCGAGAATGGAACGCAAATACTGTGAAAAATTTAGTGCCCTTTCTGGAAATTTTAAGACACTCATCATGCCGTCGTCTAGCCGGTCCTTGCTCTCATTTTTAAAATATAGCCATGAAATTAATAAGTTTGAAATTTTATGCCTAAAAAAAAGGGATGCTCAATTTCAATGGAATAGGCAAATTTATTTTTTATTTAAAGCTTCCTAAATACTTCACATGGCAAAGTACCCCAGTAGTGCTCAAAGTCCAATATGTATATGGAGAATATAGTTCATATTCTTGTCATTATTAGTCATGGCCACAGTGCTCTTCCCTCAAGTGCTTTCTGAAAATGGCATATATATCCAAAACTGATTAAAATGACCTGAAGTATTAATTCGTAAAATATGATGAACCCAACGCTTTTCAAGAGGTTATTTTCCGTGTGACATTTAATATGTAAGAGTTGAAGTGATTTTAATAACTCACAGGAAGGAGTGGTCCTAGGGACTCCAGATCCTGAGAATGATTGCTTTTATTGATTATTAGTTATTAGCATGAACAGTCCAGGGCCCTGGCGTAGGTTATATTGTGTGACTTCAGAAAGTTTCCATTATGTAATATGGTGGGCGTCCCTTTTCTCAGCTCTGCAAAGCACCATTTTAGCTGGTTAAGGGAACTCAGGGCTCGTGGAAACTCTGTGAGTCCTAGGCATTTACCGTTACCAGTGCCCTTCCTTGCTTGTTCCCTAACTCAGAGTCTAGCATAACCACACATTATTCTCTCCAATTAGGTGAAGGGAAGCCCAGTTTTGTCCCTCCCGACTCCTACCCATATAGACTTTAGATGCAAAGGATGTGAGTCAGACATGCATCTTCTGAGTGAGACTTAGCAAAGTCCTGATTTTGCTACTATTCACTGTCATAAAAATTATTTAAACTCCTTGGGCTCAGTCCTCTCTTCTGTGAAATGGAAATCTAATATGTAATTCACAGCAACATCATAAGCCTTAAATGGTGTTTTTTTTTTTTTTTTTTTTTTCTGAGACAAGGTTTCTCTGTTGTAACTCTGGCTGTCCTGGAACTCATTCTGTAGAGCAGGCTGGCCTCGAACTCACAGAGATCCACCCACCTCTGCCTACCAAGTGCTGAGGTTAAAGGTGTATGCCACCACGGCCTGGCTAGGTCCTACTTCTTAAGGACCCCATCTCCTGTTAGAACCAAGCTGGAAATGAAGCTATTAGCATGGAAGACTTTGGGGGACATTTCAGATCTCGATGCACTACTAATCCTCGGGTGTGAGGGGAGAGTAATAATTCCTCATTATCCAGACTTTTCCAGTCAATCGCTATGCACCTAAGAGACACCGTCAAGAAGTTGAGAACCTAGTTCTTTGTTGAACCCATTTACAGATGAGATAAACTGAGGTAGGGTATTCCTCAAAACTAGACGTGGATGGCTTCACAATTGAAACTCCAGGCTCATAGCCTGTCCCCAAAGAAGCAGTGAGAGTTGGAATACTGTTTGTTTGTTGTTTTTTCTGTATTGAAGGACTCACCCTCCCGTTCTTATCATTTTTCTTCGATTTCTTTCACAGACTAAATTCTGTGTCTAAAACTCAAATCTCCCTCTTTTCAACCTCTTCCTGCCTCTCTCTGAGGAGACAAGCTCTGTCTGTGTAGTAAAGCCCCCTTCTGTGAATGAGGCTGCTCTAGTATATCCTTTGCCAGGAGGTGGTCATTTAACCTCAGCAGCTTTGCTTCCTGAGAGTAGAGTCTTTGCTTTTCCATGAAGATTCTCTAGAGGGTCAGAATCAATAGAATGTATGTGGATCTGTAGGGGGTGGAGGGGTGGGAGTTCTTTGATTGGCTCCTATGATCAGAGAAACAATAGTTCCACAATTGTCTTAGGCAACACACATTCACCCAAGACTCTCACATCCTTTGCTCCCTCCAGACCCATATGGCAATCATCTCTAGAGATACCCTCACAGACACACTAAAAGAAATGTAGTAGCCTCACCTCAGTGTGGACAAAATCAGCCCATGGATTTAAGAGCTTCAGAGTCCCATCAACACCTTCAAATAGACTGGTGGCTCCTTTAGCTACTTTTTGTTTTGTTTTGTTTCCCTAAGAATTGAACACAGAGACTCTAGACTGCTAAGCCCCTGCCTCACCAGAAGGCTGTATTTCCAGGCCAACCGGAATTATCTCTTTTTAAAAATGATGTTTTATGTCGGTTTACACATTTTATTTTACTGGAGAGTCTACATTTTCATCTTTGTCCTCTGTGTGTGTTCACGCGCTGTATTCAGAGTTCAGGATGCCCTAGTTACAAAAGAGCAGTTCGTGTTCACTCCTTGTGCAATTCAACAATCAAATCGTTTCGAATTCTCTAAAGAGGAGGAACTCGCTTCTATATTTGAACTCTCTTGCATTCAGAGGGAATATGTTTTAATATTTCGACATCTATACAAAACGCTTTACAATTCCTTTTAAGGTATTCATTTTCATATGAACACCACGTGAAGCCACAGAGGACTGAGTAGGGCAAAGAATTTCTCCAAGGTCACACAGCCTGTTAATTGCAAAGGACAAGCTCGGCTGTCTTTCGCTATCTGACTCACGAGGACACTCAGCTGCAGTCAATGACTTTGAACTGATGAAACTCTCAAAGCTCATGAAGGGGGCAGGGAAGGGTTCACATTCAAACCCTCCAAACAGTACTAAACTCAAGGACCAATAAAGGCCAACAAATAAAGCAAGCAAATCATGTCACATCTGTGCTGGATAGTTTTATGTCAACTTGACATAAGCTAAAGTCATCTGAGAGGAGGAAACCTCAATTAAGAAAATGCCTCCAGAAGATCAGGCTGTAGGCAAGCCTGTAAGGCTTTTTTCTTAATTAGTGATCAATGGGGAAGGGCCCAGCCCACTGTTTGGAGGTGTCATCCCTGGGATGATGGTTCTGGGTTCTGTAAGAGAGCAGACTGAGCAAGCCATGAGGAACAAGCCGACAAGCAGCACTCCTTCATTGCCTCTGCATCAGCTCCTGCCTCCAGGTTCCTGCCCTGTTTGGGTTCCTGTTCTGACTTCCTTCAAAGATGAACAGTGATATGGAACTGTAAGCCAAATAAACCCTTTCCTCCCCAAGTTGTTTTGGACATGGTGTTTCATCTCAGCCATAGTATGCCAACTACGGCAACACCTCTGCCTTAGGATATCATGGATAAAATCCAGATCACTCCCTTCGCCTTCAGAACTTGTTCTGTCCTTGATTCCATTTTCTGATCTTATCCCGCATGAGTTTCCTGCTTGTGTATTCATTCCAGTCTCTAGATCCCTTTTTGAATCTATCAGATTCATTCTTTCCCACAAAGCCACTGAACTCCGTGCTCCTTCCTGCTTAGCAAGGGTCTTCCTCAGACTTCGGCATAGCAACAGGTCACAGTGCTAAGTGTTTAAGTAAAAGTTTCTTAAAAGAACACAACCTGTCATATTTTAGTGCATTATGATTTATGACGTCAGTATCAATTGAGGTAGGCCAGGCATTTATTACTATTGATAAACTCAAATTGTTTGATTGCCTATTGTCTATCCACCAGTTTATAGCTAATGGAAGTTGGAAGTTCGATATGTAAGTGCCAACATTGTGCTTCAGTACAATAGTTGACATTGTATGAGTATGTCCAAAGAAACAGCAACATTACATGTAATTGTTGATAGAACTTCAGTCAGTAATTTAGGAGCTGGGAAAACAAGTGATTTTTTTTTTTTTAAAGATCATACTCTTTTTGCTTACTTGTGAAATGGGCTGATTTCAACCACATGGGTATAGTAGTATGCCGCTGTGTGGGCTCAGCAAGAGAGACATGGAAACATATTAATAGGCTCAAACGATGCCAGACCTCAGCAGAGGGAACCACCATCCTGGTCAGCACCATACTCAATCAACAATGGAACCCTGAGTGTCCCAGCTCAGGTGTTTTTATTCCTTCAGAACTCCTCAGGTGTTCTACTGATACCATATGCAGATCATGAACAATCAAACAACCCCCACAGAAATCCAACACCTGCAGATAACACAAAATGCCAAGGCCTTTGCATCCCTTTTTCCAACAATGCACAAAACCACTTATTTTACACATAGCTAAAAATAAATTTCTACAACACATAGGCGGCCTGCCGTACACACCCAGTGCCACAGTGCGTGTGCAAGAGCTTTGTAAGATACAGAATTCTGCACAGACACCGAGTTCATCACTACGTGTCTTTGGTGCAATGCAGGCTGCCCAAAGGGAAAATGGCGATTAGCGATCATTGCCCAAAGTTTGCTCCTTTCCAAATGATATATTTGCATGCTCCTTGTAAAGCCATTTGTGGTTAATTTGTTGGTCTTTGATCTAATCAGACTGCAGATGTTCAGGAACGCCATCTTTTTTGTGCATTGAGGCTCACTCAACTGGGGTTTGTAAAAGTAATGGGCTGTGCCCAATTTTCCCCCAACGTGTTCAAGTCTCAGGGACAATGAAGGGGAAGATCCGTCTTTTGTCTAACAAGGAGTAAATGAGAAGAAAACACAACTTTTTATTTCCCAACTAAAAAAAAAAAAAGAATAAAAAAGAAAATGAATGAAGAATCAGAGAGATTGTCAATCCCAGAACTGAAATTTCCAAATTAAAAGATTCAATTAAAATTCTTCCATCGCTGTAGAGTCACACTTTCGAGTAGCATGTGATGAGATGCATTAGGGCAGGCTGGGGCTGAGGTCAGGTAGGGGCAGTGCAGCATAATGAGGTGGTAGTCCGTGAGTTTCGTCTTCGTCTCAACCAAGTTTCATGGAGAATGGCGGGAAGGTCACAGGGCAGAGCCAGTAATTATTCAAATAGGTCTCAGTCTGATTTTAGATGGGAATGGAGTTGTCCTAATGGGGGGAGGTTGGTGAGACCTCATCAAAGATCCACAGGGATGTCTTGCTTGTCTTTACATCCTCACGAGGTAGTGAGTCTGAGTGTCAGCTAAAGGACCAGCCGATCCGTTATTCAAAGTGTGGTCACCTGATTCACTAGTACCTGAGAGCTGATTGAAGTGTAAGAACAAAGGAAAGAGTAGCCAGCATTTGAAATAAGCACCCTTGAGTAATTCTTGCGCAAAACAAATTTGAGGGGAACCGTTGCTCTAAAGTCTTCAGACTTTAGATCGTTAATGACTTTTGAATGGCTAAATTCATTGCAGAGAAATTGCACAAGTAGGCGCAGGGGTTTTCAGGTTCAAGATTATATACAATCGTGCCCTTTATTCAGGGAAAGTTTGTACTCAGAATTAGTGACTTATAAAGTACAGAAGGTGAATTTAGTCTTTCAGAAAATTTTGTTCTTTCAGGATCCCGGATTTTATTGGAACAAAGGTGTTTTTACTTAATAAGTTCTAGACATGTTGTAGATGCACGAACCCAAAATGAATGATTTGAATCCAGGCATGTGGAAGAAGTGGCCAACGTTCTTACTTTGTAGAAGTGATGATGAACAGTCCATAGGAATAAAGCAGAATGACCTTGAGGCCTCTGGCCATGAACCCAAGGTTGGCTTTCTGCATTCGTTCCTCCTGTTTGTGGGAAGTATAGCTTGCATAGCTGTCTGAGGCCTAAACTCAGATCCTAGACCTACCTCCCACCTGTTTGTGATGTCTGTGGAGCCAGCTTTTCTATGCTGCAGTCCAGGCATTTGTAAAATGGAGTCCGCATTAGAATATACTTCATGGGATTACTGTGGTGGTTAAGCTAATGAGGATAAAGGGCTTTTGAAAAATGCCTTGAGTTTAGTAAGTAAGTGTAAACTGTTGGTATTATAGCAACATTTAGGATTAAGGATATTAATATTAAAAATGATATTCTAAAGCATAGACCTTGTACACTTGTATCCATGGGTGCAGAAGTGAGAATCTCTTTTCTATTCAGAAGCTGTGAGGTTGTAATTGCTGTGGCCTTTTGTCCTTTTGTAGCTGGGCCAGAATAAATTTCCAAGAACAATTACTTTCTTATATGGTATAGTAGAAAGACAGAGGATTAGAGCTAATTCGTCTGTATTTTAAAGTCGTGACTGGGAAAACTGGACCAAAAAACAGCACTATAAAACTCTGTCCAATAATCTACATCACCCTGGGTTCGATGTCAATTCCCAAGCTCCTTTCTAAGCTGTCTGCTTGCAAAGGAATGTTTTGTTATCTCTAACACAAATTAAGCACTGATTTACTTCCTTGACTCCCTATAGTATTCCCAGCAGAGTTTAGCTCTGGAAGACACTATTTAGTTTCTCTCGGTTCTGTTTATCTGCGTTTTATTGCTTTTTCCCCGGCTCTTTACAGATAGTGACATCAAGATCCAAAAATCCCAGGTAGGTTATGTATTCTGAGATAAGGTGGCATTTGTTCTCATGATTATCTGATACCAAAGCCCACACTTTCAACCCCTAGGGTATACAGATCCCCCTTTAAATGACAGAAATAATTACACAGAGCAGGATGGACAATTTGGATTCAAGTATCCTATACAATGTACGTAAAGTCTGCTGAACTATTTACAGTGCGTTTGGAAGACATGCAGCCGTGAAAGATGTCCCGAGAGCATCCCACAAATTTCCTAGTGTTCTGCTGACTTACCACCTGAAGTACACATTGCATGAATATCTGACTGTTCATCCACTCTTAGCTTTACCTTCATGTTGACCAAGAACCACTAGTTCCTCATATCCAGTGACTTAGAATCGCTATCACTTGTGTCTTAGCACAGTAAAATAATGCCGAATATCAGAAAACCAGGCGGCATAAGCCTGGCTATCCCATTTACAAAGAAGCCAGCATCTCATGAGGTATCACAGCAAGAGCCCACTGTTCACTCTTGCTGCACTTGTACTCCAGGGCAGAAGGAGGCTCTCCTTACTGTTCTCATCCTAAGCCACAGACAGGTTGAAGAACCACCTTCTGGAATGTTCCCTGACTTTCAGGGTAGTGAAGAAGGAAATACAAACCTGGTAGATTTAAAGGCAATGACAAATTCTCTCCTTGACAGTGATGAATGTGACTTGATTTACCCACAGAACCTTGTCCATAACTAACCAGAGAGTGACAGTGAGGTACACTCCTACCTCCTGATTAGAATATGAGGAAGTGTGACTAATTGGTAAATAGAATTCATGGTGCCATGGCAACTCATCAGGGAGAGTCACTTCCTAACCATTAGAATGGTTCACGTGCGGACTGGGTTACACTCTGAATTGTCCAGTTTTCTAATCAGGTTACAGGTGGTACACTAACAGCACTAGTATACCATGAAAAAGTTTCTGTGGAACCAGAGACCTGATATAAAAGTTTCTCAAATTTGGGGTCATATATACCATTAGTATCTTTAGTAGCTTATTTTTGAAACATTTTTAAATGTCCTTTTCTGATCTCATCAAATGTATGTCTTTTAAGTTTTTTTCTTATTTAATATATGTTTTAAGGACTTGTATGCCCTCTAATTTATGGTCAGGGCCCACCAGTACCTCTGCTAACAAATCTGCCCCTAAAGTTGTGGGTAAGAAATGTTTGAAGACAACGCCATGATGAAAGAATAGATTATGTCTCTGGATGTGCAAAGGCATGTCAGAGAATAATTTCAACAACAATCATTTTGACAATGTTTAGTGTATATGTACATCTATGATATCTAATCTTGCTTTTCAACTTGACACTCATGGGAAGAGGGAATCTCGGCTGAGGAATCACCTTGAGAAATTGTGTCTATCAGGTTGGCCTGTGGGCATGTCTGTGGGACGTTTTTTTTTTTTTGATTGCTAATTGATGTTGGGGTACCCATCGCACTCTGGATAGATGGACCTGGACTATAAACTCAAGGCAACTGAATAAGCCATGGGAAGTAAGCCAATAAGCATCATTTCTCTGTGGTTTCTGTTTCAGCCTCCTGCTTTGAGTTCCTACCTTGGCTTCCCTTGGTGGCCAGATCTGAGAAAGAATAAATTCTTCCCTTTTGGCCAGTGTTTTATCATAGCAAAGGAGAAGCAAACTGTAACAGCGTTATATCCAATAATATGTATTTGATTTAATGGAAAAACAGCTAGAAAGTGAGATTGCGTTGTGGCTATGTTCAGATCCCAAACACAGTGCTAAGGCATTCCGATGTGCACAGTGAACACAGGATGCAGTACAGCATCAGGTAGGCAAGATATAGCCTACAAAATGACAAAAGGCCGAATTTAGAATAAGCCAGGGATTCTAGAAACTTTTAGTTCTGTGTACAGAGCAAAGGAGCTAAGCACAAAATACAACTTAAGTTTTCCAGGTGGCATATAATATTTTATGTTATATTCAAGATTCTGGATTAGGAAATGATTGAGAATAGCCCTGAGCTGTCCCACATGAACTTTTCAGTCAGATCCTAGTAATGACCCCTTCTTTTTCAGACTCTGTCTTTAGCTTGACTTTCATTGGTGACTCCTAGACTCTTGGTATTGTTTCTAGGCTTTCTGTGTGGAATTTTCTGAACTTCTTTTTGTGAACTGATGTTTCTCATTAGTTTTATCAATTTATCTCTTCAAATGTTTTTGGCGCCATTGTCTTTTTTTTTTTTTTTTTTTTGTCCTATAAAGATGTTAGGTTCACATGTGCTGGAATATTCCACCAGTCTTCCATGCTATCTCCCCTTCCCTTCCCTTCCCTTCCCTTCCCTTCCCTTCCCTTCCCTTCCCTTCCCTTCCCTTCCCTTCCCTTCCCTTCCCTTCCCTTCCCTCCCTCCCTCCCTTCTTTCCTCCTTCCTTCCTTCCTTCCTTCCTTCCTTCCTTCCTTCCTTCCTTCCTTCCTTCCTTCTTTGCTTGCCTTTGTGCTTTAGTTGAGGTAAGTTCACTGTTGGATTCTGCATTCATTATGCCTTTTCTTTTGTGTCTGTTTGTACTCGTAAGCCTATGTCATGATTTCTACCATGCCAAATATTTTGTTTCTGTTCTAAAACATTTTAAAATCCTCCCCTGAAATATTATGCTCTTTTCCTCTAATTTTGATTCTAGTAATATAAAATCTTTGTTAATTCTAGTTACTGGTCATGCATGGATCTGTATTCATTAGTCACCACCCCACATCTTCCTTCTATAGACATCTTGTAGTTGCATGTCATATGGTATAGGTGTATATGTCTGTGTATGAACAAATTGTAGAGAATGGCACCACCCATGGTGGACTAGGCCCATCTACATCAATTAGCAATTATGAAATATCTCAAAAGATATGGCCACATGCCAACATGATCTGGGCACCTCTTCAGTTGATGTACATTTTCCCCAGGTGAATCTTAGGTTTGTGTCGAGTTGACAGATGAAGCTAACTATGACAGGCATATTGTACCATCATTCACTCTAGGCCAATAATTTATATATACCTGGTTTCCAAATGGACATAACATTTCTCATTTCCACTCCTCCACTCAACATTTCAGTTCCAAACCACTTATTCCACATCCTTGCTCTTCTTCTTTGTCTATCTCCCTTCGTGTGGAAAGATACTCAGAGAAGTGTCATTCCATAGGCTAACTGTGGAAATAGTTAAGCTCCTCGAAAAGGCCCTCGGAGAAAGGAACAAGAAAACTTGGTGATCTTTTTTGCCAAAGCATAAACAGCCTCAAAATAACACGTTATGGGGCTGAAAATCTCTTTTACACAAGCAGTAAGGGAAAAGCAGTCAAAGCATTCATTCTGAGAAGCCCACTGTTGTCAGAGAAAGTAGATTCCTTTCTTTAAGAATATATAACACCTATGGGGCTAGAGAGACGGCTCAGAAGCTATGAGCACCGGCTGCTCTTCCAGACGATCTAAATTCAATTCCCAGCACCAACATGGTGGCTCACAACCATTTGTAACTCCAGTTGTAGGGGACCCAAAGTTTTTGGGCACTGGACATGCATATAGTACACATGCATGCAAACACAACCATATGCATTAGATAGATGATAGATGATAGATAGATAAATAGATAGATAGATCAGTAGTGAAAGAATGTGAGGCTCCTATCTTATGTTTTACCCAGAATCAGGGGACAGACTTCGCCCAGTTCCTCTACTTTTTAATTTTAAGAACTGTCAGAGCAGCTGCTTATGACCACTCTCTGTTATAGAATAGATTTACATAAGGTCTGTTTGTGCACTGCAAAAAATGAAGCAATACTGCTGTTCATAAGATCTGCTTGGTAACTTCAAGAGATACATCATGCTCAAAGGATGCTAGCATTTGTCATGGTAACTGGTGCATTCGAACCTCAAATATGTTCTTTTTATTATATGCCATCTAGGAAGTGGTTGGGATAAGTCATAAATACAAACATAAGACTAATATTTAATTCATATTTTCCCAAACACTATTAACTAAGTAAAATGTGTCCTTTCTATGAAGAACATACTTACATCACTATGGTTTGGGGGTTTGTTGTAATTTCAGATTTTTGATTGGTGCCACTTGAGATTGAACCCAGGGCCTTGCATATGGTAGGTACATGCTAGGTACATGGTAGGTAGCTACATGCTCAGTCCTTTCCATGGTTTGATGAGAAAACCCAAGTGCATAAAATCTTAAGTGTAAAATCAAGCTGGGCAGTGGTGGTGCATGCCTTCAATCCCAGCACTCGGGAGGCAGAGGCAGGTGGATCTCTGTGAGTTCGAGGCCAGCTTGGTCTACAGAATGAGTTTCAGGACAGCCAGAGTTACAACAGAGAAACTCTGTCTCAAACCCATCCCCCCAAAACAAATTATAAAAGAGAAATAACTTAACATAAACTCACCACAAAAGTCATCAGGGAACTGTCACCGCTTCTCATATTCATATTCCAGTTACTTCAAATACGTAGATGGAACACACTTGCTTCGTACAAGAAGGGCCCTAGTTTTCACCGCTAAATGAAATGATAAAACTAAACCATTGTTGACAGCGTGGGTTCAGCTTTATTTTTAAATCGTGGCTCTGTACAAGGCTCTGACTCCTTTCCTCCTCCTCCGCTTCGCTCTCGTTCTCTTGTTAGAAATGTTACTCGTGGCCAGCTAGCCAAATGAAAAGTACAGCTTGATTAAGGATCTCTTGTGTCAGTAATTTGTGCCTAATGTCTTTAGCTTTCCCATGGGCTGTTGTAGAAAATGGTAAATCTGGTTTAAATGAAACTTGATCCCGTTAATGGTTTAATAGCAGCTGCCACAGGGTTATGGTGTTTTCAACAGATGTCTGTTACATTTTATTCCTAAACTCAAGTCTTGAGCTATTCGTATAAATTATATAAATATAACTGCACATGTTTGGATAAATGTTTTGCGAAATAGTCTACGATAAGACACTTTTCTGCCCATTTATATCTATCCACACAAGATTGTGTAAAGAAAATTAGGTACATAATGTTGTTTAAATAAAAAATTATTTATGTCTCCTGTACTCCTATAATTTTTTTAAGCTAAAAAATGGGCTTCATCTCTACATGACTTGGTCAATGTGACCACTGGTCCATCATTGTCCATTGCTATTTGTTTGGCTCCAGTAATGATGTGCAGTGCAGTGTCACTTCAGAGAAACAGTAGTCACAAAACTTCACAGACTTTTTTTTTCTTTCTTATAATAATACTTCTAGTTATCACCTTGAAAAGGTTTAGTTTTTTCAGGAGTGTGGGTAACTTGTTCAACTACTTCAACAGACAGGATTTGTTCTGTGTAAAGCACTTGACCCAGGTACCTGAATGATCCGGAAGAAACAAAAGAGGCAGGAGACATCATGATTCCGACAGGAGACAGAAATAGGCATGCGATTAGTCTGTTTTTGTGCTAAGAACACAATGCTTCAAGCATAGTAATTTTTTAAAAAAAAAGAGTAGTTTAGTGGGTTCGTCATTCTATAGGCCAGGAAACTCAAGAGTATGGTAACATCCAGTGAAAGCCTTCTTACTGCATTGGATCATGGAGCAGGGCACTGTGGGAAAGAGCTAGCAAGTGAAAGTCTGAGCTCTATTGTTCCCTTCTTACAAAGCTAGTGACATCATTCTAAAGGCCCCACCCTCATGACCTCATCTAATCCTATCTCCTCAAGACTCTACAGCCATACACATATGAATTAATAGATAATGTTTACAGCGCAGGAACTTTAATGCATGCATTCAAGCCTTAGCAACAGCAGACATACCAACTCAAGTCAATAGGAATGAAAATACAGAGTAGTGTGTTAATTGCAATTCTACAAGCCTGATTGCTAAAGCATATAAAGAAAGCATGCTGTCTTTGGCAAAGCCACACTCTCATGATTGTATGGCTACTAAGTTACCTGACCATGGAAGGCTTATTTGTAAATTCATCCCACAGTAAGTATTCAAAGGCAACAGCATGGATACAGAACACATTTGTACTTGACTTTGAACGCTCTGGGGGTATGTCTGGGTACTGAATAGCAGCTTCATGATGTTCCCCTGTCTTAATATCTTTGCTAGGTACTTCCTCAAAGGAAAGCTGTGAAACCTGGCTTGTCTTTCTTATTCGAACTCTTCCTTCTTCGTGAAACAAGTGCTTACAATGGCCAGATCGTGGGCTGGGCAGTCTTTCCCGTGTGTGATAACCACTTCCGTATAGTGGAGGGAAAATTCAAGTGCCCCCTTCTCCGAGGACATTATGACCAGAAACTGGACAGCTTCAGAAAAATTGAAGATTTGATTTGCCAAGACTTGAACCAGTGGCTGTGCAATCTCTACTTTAAGGTTTGTAATATGGTAGTTTTGTTTATTAATTTCTTGAGACTAGATTTGACACTGTAGCACAGGCTGTCCTCGAACTCTTAATCCTCGTATCTCAGCCTCTTGAGTGCTACCTAACTAGGATTGCAGGTATATAATAGGAGTTTGTAACTGGAAAAAAAAAAATAATTCCAGATATTTTTCAAAGCTACTTCTTTCTAACTGTTATCTTTTTTTCTTGCAATTGTAAGCCTTACAAAAGTTTCTTTCAAAGGGAAAAAGTAATTACATTACATTATTGATTTCTGATGACGCATATTGATTAATATTTAGAAATATGGAATTAAATTGGGAGTTCAGGGGTAAAGTGAAAAAGAATTTAATGTAGTCTTGTACATTGGATGAATCAGAACTACCACCCAAACCTCCCTGGTTCTCTGCAGTTCATAATCTGTGTGAGGTTCACCCGATCGTCCCAGGAACAGATGATTGGTTTCCTTACCGAAAGTACTTAGCAAGCTTCCCGGTGTGTTGGGAGTTGTGATAGGGCGCAGAAGAGATGCGGTGTGACTTGTGCCTTTACAAGACAGATACATGCTCGTACAGAGAGTAACTCAGGAAGTGGAGTGGCCCTGAGAGGCCTGTCCTCCTCAGTCATACCACTTCTAAGCATGCTTTCTGTCAAACTCAAATATGTAAAGCAAATAAACCTGGACATACATATTTGTACATATTTAGCTTTCTGTCTACTGCTGGAACTGGCCTTTTAACAAAAACGACAGTACGTAAATTCCCTGTAGTCAGACGTCATTATCCAGAGAAGGAAATGGTTGCATGTATTAAGAATGAAGTCTCCCACCTGTTTGTAGTCTATTTATTTTGTTCTCTGTGTCTAAACTTGTTATTCTTAATTATAGTATTTTTCCAGGTTGACTGTATTATAAAGTGCCATGAAGTTTTATCCCTTGCCTACACATCTGACTATCTACCATCTATCTGTCAGTCTATCTATCCATCAACTATCTATCCATCATCTATCAATCCATCTAATTCTCACCTATTTATCTTTTACATACACGCCTACTGCACTAATGGAACTGATATCGATACTTCTAGGAAATGTGTAATTTTGGTCTTCAGTTTGGGAATTCCTGACCTTTCTTGTGGGATTCTTCTTCTATTATCTTTTTATGTGGGATAAAATTATCTGGTGTTCTTTTAGCGAACCCCATTTCAGTATTATGCTGAAATACCATGTTGGGGTTGTCTAGAGAATTATTAAGGAAATAGT
Organism: Cricetomys ansorgei; assembly: GCA_026225945.1. Lineage (NCBI taxonomy): Eukaryota > Metazoa > Chordata > Mammalia > Rodentia > Nesomyidae > Cricetomys > Cricetomys ansorgei. The sequence continues at coordinate 5,813,940 of JAMJFZ010001089.1, read as the reverse complement.
TATTACGTGGATGTGTACCTTCCTAGTCATTGTGGAAACAGTGTTGTCCTGAGATAAATCCGACTGTCCTTTAGACTCACTAAGAAAGAAATCCTCACAGATGCTCACATAGACCCCATGATCTGAGAATTGGTATCAATTATTTTGTCGCATGGGCTACCCTAGTCAGCTTTCTATGTGGGTTCTGTAAACCAGATCTCAGGTTCTTATGCTTGCAGAGCATAAGAACTTCAACCACTTCAACCACTGAGCCATCTCCCCACACACGGCACCTGCTGTTCTTAGCTTCTCACTGGCCACGTTTGGAGTGGAACTCAAGACCTCACACATGCAGCTGCATCTCCAGTAAGCTCTCTGCCCAGCTGGAGAGTGTTCAGTGTTCTATAGATTGTGGCTTATAAAGTTAACACTAAATTATAAAATGACAATTTCTATAGTCCTGGAAATAATCATGTAGATTATCTATGTTGAGAGTAAATCAAAACTTAAAAACCTACAAGATTAAAAAGTTGCCTATTAAACAATATTAAAATAATTCAGCTGGATAACAATCTGCTGGGATTTGAAGACCAATTTTTTTCTCCTTTTTAATGAAACAAAACATAGTGGGTAAAAAGCAATGCTGTGATTCATCCATAGAGCTTGTCTGGCTTCTGTGTATCACACATAGATGTAATTACTCACTAAGACTATTATTTATTAAACAGTGTTAGGAACTGCTGGAAGTGAGTCCTCCTTACCGATAAGAACGTTGGCACAGCACAAGGCGTGTGATATTCTGATTGACAGGAAAAATAAATGAGAATGAAGATACTTCTCCATCCTGAAGATGAAAACAAAAAATTCTTACACAAAAGCTGCGTTTTTCTTCATGTAAATTTCTATGATATCTGAATTTTCCCAGTATGAGTTTTCTCAAGAGCAGAACGTTATGATACGGGTTGGGGAAAATGGCTCAGGTGGAAAAGAGATTGCCCTATAAACATGAATACATGAGCTTGGATCCCTAGCAGAAATCAAACCATATCAAAACAAACCCTGCCCCCTGCTAAAAAAATCACTGGGTAGAGCAGCATATGTCTTTAACCTGAACACTGGGGAAAGGGGGGGTCAAAGACAGGGGATCCCTGCAGCCCACTGGCCAGCCACACTTGTGATCTCCAGGTTCAATAAGAGACTCTACTTCAAAAACTTAGTGACTGAGGCACAATGTCAACCCATGCTTCCACAGGGAGGCGCACACACCCACCGACCCACCAACCCACCAACCCACCAACCAGCCATGTGAAAATTTCTGCTCAAGTTATATCTCTGTGTGTGTGTGTGTGTGTGTGTGTGTGTGTGTGTGTATGAATGTATGTATGTATGCATCACAAATGGTATAAACAGGCAAGACAGGTGATAGAACAGAAAACATTTTTGCAATGTAAGCTTACAGAGATTAAGGAATCCAGGGAACCCTCCCTTTTTCCTGCAGGGCCAGTGGTGGGTGGAGGAGAATTCTATGATTCCAGCCAGGCAGAGGCAGAATTCATGACTTCCCGGTCCTCTATTGTGGTCCTGTGTCCTTAGGGGCAGTAACTGGAACTCTCAGGAGGAGGCTGGCAAGCCGCTCTCATTTAGAACCAATGGACTTGTGCAAGGATGGAAAAGGGAAGATTACACAAGCAGGAAGGACTGAGACACCTTCCCAAGGAAGTTCCCCTTTCAGATCCCCATCGTTCTCCTCGTTCTCCGTGTGTTAGTGTTTCCCTTGAGCACCGTGTTATCTTAAACACGTGGTGTGGTGAAAAAGTGCGCATGAACAACCACCTACTCATTCACCACTGTGATCTATATAATCTTGTTTCGTTTTGGCTTAAGGTATTGTTTCTTGGAGCTAATAAAAGCCAAATGATTTTTTGCTAGTTTCATCCTAGTATGAAGTTTAGTCATATAGTATCTTCCTATAGGACATTAAAAATAATAAATTAAACATATAAAGCACACAGCAATATTTAAAGTGTGTTGGGGTTCATTTGACCTTTATAACATCACCAGACCAAAATCCTCCAGAATTTGGAAAACCGAATTGTCCTTTTAGGTAACTCCAAATGTCCCAGGGAAAATTTAACTACACGAGTAATATTTGCAACAGTTTCAATCAACTGCTTTTTCTCATAATAGGTAATTAAAACTCCTTTGCATTTGGATGATCAAAAAGGCCATGAAAGCTGCAGGCAGCTTTCCCCAGAACGTCCCCTATGCCTAACAGCAGAAGCAGAGAACACAGAACTCAATTTGGATAATACGGCTGGCAAAGAACCCTCGAGAAACACAGACACTGTGATGGATGACACCTTCCACTCTTCACCAGGTTGGTTGACTTATTCAGCGTTCCAAGCTGTGTCATGTTGAATGAAGCTAATTTAAAAAAGTATTTATTTTCTAAGAATGCATTTTTCTAAGCCAACCCATGTAGAGAATATAACCATTGACAGAAATATTAGCTTTCAGATCATATTGTCTATTATGGAAAGGAGCATAAAATCACTTCCTTGAAGCACACATTTTTTAAAACCAGGACCTTATTGTCCGTAGACTGTATTCTTTTCACTACTTTTTGGAGGTGTGGGATTATTTGATTTCTTTTGAGTCTTCTGTTTAAATTTTTCAGCTTTCTTGAATGTTTCTGAGAGTGATGACAAAACTTACGAGTATGGAAGATAAAGTGTTCTCAGGACAAAGCGCTCAAGTAGTATAGTTTATGCCGTAGCACTTTGCTTCAAAGACGGGTTTTCACCAAACACTAGGTAATTCAAGTTTTTCAAACATGTGGTTTTCAGGAGAGCCACTTTACAATTATCTTTTGTAGTTAGAAAGATAGTCCCATTACCAAAGGGTTTACTTATGGCTTTCTGTAAGTGGATGGATACTCTCAACAGAGAACAGTATTAGCCCACGAGGATGTGACAGAGTGGCAGCTACTGCAGAAACAGTAGTCACAGTGTCAGGGCAAGGAGTGTGGCACTCATACTAACTACCACCGGCAGACATTGTAGTAAGCATTTTCTTTCACATTATCAAACGGTTTAATTTATGGTACGGAAAATAATATAACAAGTACCGATACTCCATCTTCTACTTCAGTAATTCTATTTTGCTTTATTTCCTTTACATGATTTCTTTTTATTTCACCCTCCTTCTCTTCCACCTCCTCCTCCTTCCTCTGTGTGTGTGTGTGTGTGTGTGTGTGTGTGTGTGTGTGCATGTGTCTGTATGCACATGAATGAGTATGCCATGGAGGCCAGAGATCAACATTGTATATCTACATTGATGTCTCTGCACCTTATCTTTTTGAGGCAGGGTCTCTCACTGAATCTGGAGCTCCTCGATTCCACTAGACTAGCCGGTTAGCAGTGAGTTCCCAGATCCTTCTCATTTACTCTGCCTCTGTAAACGCTGAGATTTTTATAACTAGTCATCTGCCTCCACATCTAGCTTTACTTTTTAATGGCGATCCCGGGGAATCAAATAAAGGTCCTCATGCTTCTGCGGCAAGTACTTTCCCACCGAGACAAGAGCTAAGAAGTTCCGAAGAGAGAGAGAATGTGGGGAGGAAAAACAGTCTCCAGATCAAACGGTTAAGTGATTAGAGTCAACTAAGGAGGGTGTGCAGAGACAGAGCAGAACTGGACTGAGGGCACAGCTCTGGGAAATTGCCACGATTCTGACATAGGATGCTGGCACTCCTCCACTGTGGTCAGATCGGCAACGTGATTCTACTTCCTGGGTCACCTCTGCCTTGCTAAGTTTTTGTTTGTTTGTTTTGTTTTCTTTCTATGGATTGATTAACTGGTGACCTCAAACTTCCTGGTAAGCGATAAACACTTGTTAAATCACGTTTGGAACTTGTTAGCTCCTTAGGCTAACACTACCATGTAGGGCTGAGCAGACCTCCACCAAGTCATGAATCTTTGCTCTTCTAAAATGTCGGTCTGGCATGAGCTTTCTTATCCCTCTCTGACCTGCATGCTTGCTTGTGACTCATCAAGGTCACCAGCTAGGGACTACTGAGGTACCACGCTCTCTAGCATCGTGTACACCTGAAAATGTTACATTCAGATTTTATACATACAATACACAAATGTCAAATTATGTGATACTGACCTTAAATAAATATTATTGAAAGGTACATCAGGACCCAGCTATATGCTGAAGTCCAGTAATGCATTCCATAGTTATAAAGCAATTTGAACTAAATGCCCTTCAGAACTTGCATTTAATTGAGTTGTGGCGGGAGAGAGCAGGTGACTGCACCCTGGTCTGCTTTGGGGAGATAAGAAGGAGACTTGGTCATCCCCTAAAAGCTTGTGTAAGCTGAGCGCAAGCACTTTGTGTTGGGGTGTCAAAGATTTAAGCCTATGATTTTTTACTTTAAACGGGAACATCTTGGGTGGATAACTGTGTATTTGTACTGTGGGTAAGGAAATATGGAGGATGGGGCCTTCAATAAGAGGGAGGCCTTGACAGTTGGAAATGAACGGTTGGTGCCATAAAGGGGCTCCAAAGCAGAGGCCAGCAATGCCATGGGTAACCTCATTCTAAACGTCCTTGTGGGGAGTTCCACGGCTGTGGTGGTGCAGTCTGCTCAGTTTTCTTATCAAAAGAGTTGCTCTCACATGTGTCCTTGTTGGATCTAATTAGTCAGACTTTTCAGCTTGAACATCTGGGTTACCCCTGCTCTGTCGGGGGCGGCGTGGGGGCTGACTTTATCATTGTTTGTATATGTAGCCTGGGTTCAGCAATTTTATTATGCCCCTTAGATTCCGTATTTGTTCCCAAGTGAAGCAGTGCTGAAAGATGAGGGGATTTTTTTTTTGTTTATTTGTTTGTTTGTTTTGTTTTTTAAGGAAGAGATTTGGTCTCGGTGGTTCTGTACTTGAGAATACACTAATAGATTTAAGTTATTGAGAAAGTACCTTAGTTACCATGAAACAGCTCTGCAGTCTCACACTATGTAATCCTAAGACTGCTAGGGTCTCTGCAGAGTCCCAGCCAACCTGAAGACCCTCACTAGATATAACCTTTTGAACCACCAACCCCCCGGGGCTCTAAGAAACAAGGCCTTTCCTTCACAGAGCTCCCAGCCTAGCAATTCCAGTAGAGCCCCAGGAAATGCTCGAAGCCACTGGCAATCCGAGATGTTGAAAGGGGAGACAGTGTCAAAGCTTCTTCTGATGCTCGAAGATCATCATCCTAAGAAAAATACGGCAAGACATAGAAAGGGAATGATTGTGACTTCACTGGACTAAAAAGAAGAGAAAGCACGCCATTGATTTTCCTTAAATATCAAGTTCAAAGATCAACTGTGAAGTCACTGAACACTGTCAAGTATGTGCCTTTGCAAAGTTTATTTCTTTTTTAAAATGCCTTAGTATAACACAGTTAAGAATTTGTAACTTTTAGCAGTAGGTTCTCACTTAACTAATGATTCAATGATAATTCAGTGCACTGATATTTTTCCTAGTTTTAGGATACTGAGTAAAAGATTAGAGGTAATTACTTTGGGGCCATTTTTGACCAGGTTCCTTTTTGCCTTCTTGTCTTTCCTGGGGCAATGTAGCTACTCATCCCTAGATGGACCATACTGTACTATGAACTTGGCTTGTAGAGAGCTGCCCCCAGGCCCCCTCAAAGGAGGACAGGCGGTACTCTGGGAAATAGGAACACCAGCACATTCAGTATGCAAATCCAATATGCAGGGAGAGGGAGAATATCTTGTGCTTTGCTTTAGAAAAAAACAAAACAAAACTGATTATCATTTGGCTTTGCTCTGAGCTCGGAGACTAATATAAGTCTCATACTCAAAGACAGCAGAGGGACTGTCTCCTGTTGTGAAGAGCTATATACAAAACCAGAACATAAAAATTTCTTCCAGTACGTGTCTCCTCCATTGCTTACTTTTATTTCTTTTTCTTGGAAGCTCCTAAGCTTATTATTAGTGGTTAATATCTCCCATGGGCTTGTTTTCTAATATATCAGGGCTGTGATACAGCGTATTGTTTCTGCCACTGATGTGTTGCTAAGAGATTTAATAATGGGTAAACAAACACAACATGTGGTAATTCACTTCAAATTAAAAGTTTACTAAACTCTGGCTTGATAACTTTCTGGCTATTTACAACTAAAGGAAGGAAATGTGGGGAATTGCTGACCACGTGGTATGTTCACGGCTGCAAAGTTTCTATCTGAAAAATGTGTTTATGATCTTCCACAAGCTGTCCTGCATCGGCAGGCTCCATATGCAATCTGTCAAGTCTACTAAACTATCCCCAAATCACAGCAAAGTAGCTTTTCGTGTTCCCTTGCAAGTGTGCCTGTGTACACACTGTTTCCAAAGGGGATTTTAGACTTAGTCCATGGTTGATGTTCTCAGTGGTCATCAACATCATACCACAGATACCATGGCGTACCCAGGCATACCACCTGGGATGCCTGGGAGCGGGAAAAATTTATAAAAGGCTGGAAGAAAATATCTATGATATAACTTTTGTGATTGTCATCTTTCAAGTTGTCTTAATTTTTAGGAGACCTACTAGGAAAATGGGGATTGTGTCTGATAATTTCATTTTCTATATGGGTATCTTGCAAGAACAGTAACAAGGAACAATAGTTCCTGGAAAGGCCTATGGATGCTTTGTGACACAGAATTCTAGAGAATTTTATTGTGCACTCACAAGATAACAAATCACACTGCTAAATGCTTTGGAGTGTAAGCCGAGTGTCCATCCCTTGACCTTCAGAGATTTACTTGAGCCTGTTTGCTTCGTTATGATACGAACGTATGTCTATATGAGCAGACTGGGTTCTTTCAGCATCCTTTTCCAAAAGGTCAACCAACCTTTCTGTGGAGTAATCTAGACCTGGGGAAAAAGCAAGTGCAATTGCATAAATAGCTGTTTAGTTGTAAGACGAGGGAACAATTGTGGGAAATGTTACATTTTTACAGAGTCATATTTGTATTTTATCCCAGTTGGCTTCAGCCCTTGAATATACTGTGGAAAAGAACTGGTTTTAGGGGTATAAATATTAGAAGAGGCAAATCTCTCTCTTTCTCCCCCTGACTCCGTTTCTATCTCTCTCTCTCTCTCTCTGTCTCAATACTTTCCTGTCAGTTCTTATAAATCATATCAACTAGAAGAGGAAACAAAGAACTATTGTTGGTCATAATAAATAGTCTTTGACATCTGAAGACCAGAGTTAGGATCTTTCCATTTTACAATGGTAGAGGGATACTATGCATTCAGTAGAACATATCTGTCCAATACTGAGCTGGAATATTTTCTGACACTAGTGATGTACAGCATGATTCTCTTTCATGACAGTGGGCAACAGCAAGGAGGCACAGCAGTAGTCAGCCATGTGATCACGAAGAGACACTGCCAGCCCTCTAGGTCTCTTAAATTAGCTTGCAACAGGATATTTTTTACTTCAGCTGCATTTCTCATTTTATAACCCCATCATCAGTTCAGTATCCCACTGTATACCCCCCACACTGTGCATGACCAGCAACTGATAGTATGTAGGCTTTCAGTATAAAACAGACCACCCAACCTGACTGGAGTAGGAAGGGTTGTCACCATCAAAAAGCAACAACAGTGGCATTAAATCATGTTAAAAACTGATTTATACGAAGTAGACATTTGCCTGCAACTACAGTTAAGCAAACCTAACGAAACAATAATTTGTGTCTGCGTAATGAACACACTGATGCCTGGACTCTGCTCAAACCCAATGAATCCAAGACTCTAGTGTCAGATCTTAACACTCATACTGTTAAGAAATGTCTAGGAATTCCAAGTCAAGAAAGACTGAAGGCTTCTGGGCATGTTAGCACTTACCTATAATTCCAGCATGTAGAAAAAAGAGACAGGAGGATCAGGAACTCAAAGCCATCCTTGGTTACATAAAGTTGAGGTCAGCCTGAGTTACATGGAACTCTGTCTCAAAAACAAAAACAAACTAATCAGATGTCTGATATAAAGCTATTGGGTAGCTCCGATCCTTGAGACACATGTGATGGTTTGACTTTTGGACAGTCTTTAACTTTGTTGTATCATGAAGAGTCCTCACTGACTAGCTTAAAATTTCCCTTTTAAACAACCAGCCTCACTAATATTGATCAACTCTATGGAGTCTGTGCTGGGCCTGGCACAGAACAACTGCCCAATTAAAGGTCTGCTAAATTAGTACATGACTCAATCAATTCATTAGGCAACTGTAGACTATATATTAATTATTTTCATTATATATACATATATTCAAATATGTAAAAGTATATACATTTCATTTACTACTTATTTTCATTTAATCATTTGCTATGATAGTAGGCAGGGCAATATGGAGTCAGAGTCAGATCATTGTTGGAAATCTCAGTTTGCTACAGACGACAGTAGAGCTACTATGAAATCGCATGTGTCTATTTAACTCTATAAGAAACTCCTTTTCTTCTAGAATGGCCATACCATCCTGCATGTCCCAGAATGTAGTTGATGTGCATACTCACCAGCACCAAGTGTTCACAATGTTCTGAGAGCTCATTCTGATTTGTGTATAACATCATCCTGTGATTTCCAGTTTTTTTTATTTCTTGACTGCTAACATCCTTTAAACACTTCCATATGGACTTGTTCGGGCACACCTCTTTCCAGTCTATATGGGCTTGTTTATTTGTTTTGAAATAGAGCATCATGAAGCTGGCCAGGCTGGTCTTGAACACACCACGTGGCTAAAGATGACCTTCAATTTCTGATTTTTCTACTTTACCTTCGGAGAGCAGGGGTTGTAAGGGTGTAACCACTCTGGGCTTAGATGGTACCTTGGATTGAATTTAAGGTGCTATTTATGCAAGGCAAGTACTTAGCCGTTGTATCCCATCTCTGACTATTAGATGTTTTTAATTAAACTTCTAGTTGTCTTTTTTGCAAATTTATTTTTCTTCTTTCATATAATGCATGTCAACACGCCTCCTACTCTGCCTTCACTCCTCCCAGCTCCCCCATCCTCCCTCTCCTCCTATTATATACACCCCCCATCCCCACCCACTCGCTCCCCATCCCTGACACCTGGCTTCTCCCCATAGAAGAGGGCAGTCCTCCCATGGTCACCCCTCAAACAGGGCACATCAAATGGGACGAGGCCTGGCGTCAGTCCCCACATCCATGTTGAGGGTGGACCAGGCAAAAGTTTTCTTACTGTTGAGGGTTTTTTTTCTGTTGTTGTTTTTTGTTTTTTGTTTGTTTTTTTTTAACAAACCATTTCAGGAATATGCAAGTTGCAAATATTTTCTCCTCACCTGCCTTTGACCTTTTTAGTATCTTAGCAACTGTCTTTCATAGAGTAAGCCTCCTGGATTTTGATTAAGTCTTGCTCATCAAGTTAAGTGGCTTTTGCTTTTCATGTCATACCCTCAGACTCTGCCTAACTTCAGCTCGCAAGACTTTGTGTCTTCTGAAAGTTTTAGATGGATGATCCTCTTTAAGTTCGGGTTTGAATTAGGTACACATTTAAGATTAACTTCAGAGTGTTCTTTGCATATGAATGTCCACATCTTCCAACATCTTTTGCAGACAGACTTGGGTTTTGTTGTTGTTGTTGTTATTTTCCAAGACAGAGTTTCTTTGTTGTAACTGGCTGTCCTGGAGCATACTCTATAGAGTACACATACACTGGCCTTGAACGCACAGTGATCCGCCTGCCTTTGCCTCAGGAGTGCTGGGATTAAACGTGTGTACCACCACCGCCCAGCCTTCTGTAGCCAGTTTTAAGTAGATCTCCATTTACATTATAAAACTTCCAGCCCAGGATTCCTTTAGAATTAGATAAAGAAAACAACTCTTTCCTTAAACATTTATTATTACAGTTGTTTTATTATTAATGCTGTTGTTATTGTATCTTCAAGATGCAGTCTCACTATGAAGTTTGTGCTGGCCTTGAGTTGATGAACCTCTTGTCTCAGTCTCTGAGGACTTTTCTAAGAAATTGTTCGTTACCCAGAAGGATCATCCATTCTAATATATATATATATATATATATACACACATATATATACATACATATATATACATATATACACACACACACACACATATATATACACACATTATACTACATATATTATATAATGCATATATATATTAACCAATTGTCAGTTGTTAACCCGTTCTTGTGAAAGAATCATGAATCTGGTACTTGAAAACAGTACATAGGATTTTGCTGTTGACAGTTGGGGCTGAGCTTATGGACAGACTGTCTAAGATAATTCCAGGTTACAGACAACTATAACCACTTTCAGAGAACTTTCAAAGAATGGACTCTTCTACAAGATATAGCCATAATTCAAAGAACTTCGAACGACTCCTTAAGAATCACCATTTGTTGAATCTTTGAAGCAAACGTCAGGCTCTGGCATCTGGGCTCCAGGACTTTTTGCTTTCAGATAGCATCAATAGATCTGAATCCTTCATCTGAGTACAAAACTGAGCCTCGGGGACCACAGTATGTTTCAAAGTGATTAATCTGCATACAGAGCTAATTACCTGCATTTTAAAATGCTTTTATTTAAGATATGGAAATGCATAAACTATTATTATAAGTCACAGAAAGGCTTCAAAATTCTTTAATTCAGATCATATATATACATAAAAAACCAGCAATTGAGAAATTCTTCCTATCCCCCACCCAAAACCTCTCTTATTTCTTCCCCTTCCCCTTCCAATGAGGTTGTCACCCTTTAGCTTTATTTACAAACAATATAAGCCTTCTAGTAGATGTAGCACCGAGCTTCCTAAACAGGCTTTGCTGAGAAATTTCTTCTCAATGTTAATTGGAGGTGAGGTAACTCTCCTGCTATTAGTGGATTTCCCCCTGACCATCCCCCTCCCCCAAAAAATCATTGTTTTTGCTTACATCTCTAGCTTATTTTCTGGAGTTCTTTATCATCCCTCACAGTCCATTACAACATTTTGTTTTGTTTCATCCACTTCCGTGTCAGAATCATGTCTGAAACCTGCTGGGACTGAGAGAGCTCCAAACCTCCACGCAGGCCTTTAATCCTAGATTAGTTTGGACAGGACTGTGACTCGGAGTCCTTCCCCGGGCCCAGAGCGATGGTAGCTGACAACCCCTCGCTGCCTCCGGACCCAGCAAACATGTGGAAGGAATTGCTCTTTCCCGTTTCACAGTTTGTCATTTCCTCTGCAGGGCGGCCCCTGACCCCTCCGGAGATCCTGACACCCATAAGGGAAGTGTTCCCACTGATGTAAAGGAAGCGGGGAAGTAGTTAATGCCAAGAGAGGAGGGAAAGGGGGCCTTGTCAGAAAGATGTGGGGGCGGGGACAGAGAGATGAGATGGACCTAAAACGTTTCCAGCAGGTTGGACTCTGCTGTATTCTTTCTTTTGGAGAGCAGCGCCCACAGATCTGTGGCTGCCCAAGGAGTCAAAACACTGTTGGGAAGCCGCCTTAGAATACCACCCCCCACCCAACACACACACTTGTGTGCATGCCCCCCCCCCGTGTGTGTGTGTGTGTGTGTGTGTGTGTGTGTATGTTGTTTTAAAAGTAGAAATGGCAATAAAAACAGATGTGTCAAATGCAAATTATCAATAATAAGGTTGGAGGAAGAGATGCAAATAAACGTTTTCTTTCCCACTCCAGAACACAAGTGTGCGGTGTGTGTTTCCAATTACAGAGAGTGGGTCAGAGCCAGCACCCACACACCACAGCTCGAGATTTCGGGCCTGTTCCTGTGCTCAGTGTTTTGCATGGCCTCATGCAGCCTCCCCATTGATCAAACAGTCCAGTAAAGAGACACAAGGGCCGAGGGCTAGATTGTCAACCACAGGGCTTTGGCGTTCTTTTCTCGTGTTCGATCATTGACCATTTCAAAATCCTCCGATTATCGGAGTCTCGGGAATGATGAAGGAAGTCAGTTTGGAAAGCAGAGCCGTGCATTATTTACCAACAGATTCCTGGTCTGAGAGATAGATTGCTAGGCAACTGCATCACTGTGAGAAAGGCAGAGTGTACTTGCAGAAGCCAAGATGCCTGAGCCTCCAACACACCTGTGCGGTAGGGGAGAGCTACCTCATAGCGCCTGCCACTTACCGAAGGCTTTTTATGTGGTTCATTTTTAAATATTTGGAAACAGTGTTTCCAGGATATGTACTTTTCTGAAAGCACTCTTTAAAGAAAGGGCAATATTTTACTTCTCCTCACCATGCTCTCTGATTCTGTTTTATGGATATGTGTGACATACATGTTCCTTAATCTCTTCAGAGAAATTGCTCACTGTGCATTCATGTATACACACACACACACACACACACACACCCCTGAGAACTAGACAAATGTCTACAATTGACAATGGATCATACGGCTGTGGTCCTTGGCTGAAGAACCACTGTGATTGACCTATCATGGTAAGAAAATGAGAGCACTCAGAAATAGCCTTGGGAACGGTGATTTAGGCGGAGAGAGTTACCATGGTGCCTTGATGGGACTCACTCATCTTTGTCGTCACTATTTAATCTGCGGTTCCCAGGAGAGCTGAACACAGTCTGGACGAAAGTTGAAATAAGGAGCTGTACGGATAAAATATACTTTCAGTCTACTTTTACTAACGTATGAGTCATGATGCACGAAACCGAGCTTGGCTGGTGAGGATCTGCCTTTGAGTCACGGCCGAGTGACTGCCGGTCTGATGAGCATCTCAGTTGCTACAGTTTGTGTCACTGGCTTTTATGTCAGACTCTTGTTGCGGGACCACTGAAGGCAGTGTCTCCTCTGGCTAGGCCTGTTCTTTCCAAACTGATGAGTGAAAGATAAATGAGACTGTGAGAAGTCACATGGGTAGAGGATCATTAATACTTTATTTATTTATTTATTCATTTATTTATGTCTTGTGTGTAAGAATGTGGAGGCGCATACGCCATGGCTGGCTTATGGAGGCCAGAGAATAACCTCAGGTGTAGGTGGCCCTGCCTTCTGTCTTATTTGAGAAGATGTAGTAATATGCCTACACGGTGGCTCACCAAGGAGACAAAGAAGCATTTTCATATGTGGAAGCTCTGCCAGACCCCAGTAGGGGGAACCACCATCCTGGTCAGCACCATACTCGATCAACGGTGGAACCCTGGGCGTCTGAGCTCAGGTGTTTTTATTCTTACAGAACTCCTCAGGTGTTCTACTGATAGCACATGCAGATCATTAGCAATTTAACAACCCCCAGAAATCCAACACCTGCAAACAATACAAAATGCCAAGGCATTCCTTTTTCCAGCAATGCACAAAAACAATTATTTTAAGCACAACTGAAAATAAACTTCCACAAAAAGTAGGGGACGCTTGCTTTCTGTTGCGAATGACAGGCTAGCTGGCCCTGAGCTTCAGGTTACCTCTTGTTTCCAAACTCCTCACCGTAGGATTAAAAAATTCCCAATTTATCAGTTTCTCCTTCTATGGATCCCATTTTGGGTGTCAAGTCAAATAATATTTTGCTTAGCCCTACATCCTGAGTATTTTCTTCTATCTTTTAAATGCACGCATATTTTGAGGGCTTTATATATGTGAAGTGAGGCTTAGCTCAGTTCTTTCCCCACAAAAACATCAGATTGGCCTGATGCCTTATGGCCAAAATCTTTTTCCCCCCATCAGATTGGTTCTGTACCTGTCTTAAAAATTAGCAATTGGGCATAGTTCTCCAGACTTATTTCTACTTTTCCCACTGACTCCATGGCCTGACTCTCCCTTGACTTAACTCCACAGTCTTGATTGCCACAGCTGCGTAATAGAGTTTGATACCAAGAACAGTGACTTCTCTCATTTATTTTTCTTTGTTGAGATGATATCAGCTATTTCAAGGCCTACCACTCCTCTGAATTTTAGAAGAACCTTGTGTTTTCCACACCAAAACCACATTACTATGTTGATGGACTTTCATTAGGTTTATAATCCAGTTGCAGAGGGCAATATCTTTATCATATTGGGTTGTGTCTTCCCATTTTATTTTCCTTAAATATGATGTGTTAAAATAAGTAAATCAACACTTTGTAATTTTGAATCCAAAATTTCTGTACATGTTTTATGAAGCTTGTACCTAAGTATTTTATTTCCTGTGTAATAGTTATAAATGGTTCTTGGTTTTAATTTTGGTTTTAGCATGTTCATTGCTAGCATGCAGAAATGTGTTTTTATTTATGCTTTTTCATATAACTTTTGTGTATGTTCATTGAAAACTTGTTTTTTTCATTATGCTTATGTGTAAATGCGTGCAGGTGCCCTCAGGGGCCAGACTAAGGTGTCTGATCCCCTGAAGCTGGAGTTACTATAGGTGATATGGGTAATTATGTGGGTGATTGATTGTAAGTAGCAAGTAGCATGGTATCAGTCCTAGGAACCATACTCAGGCCCTCTGCAAGAGGCTTTCTGACCTATTGAACCATCTCTTCATCTCTTTCATCCCTATTACTGGATTTTTTTTTCTTTCTTTGGTTTTTCAAGACAGAGTTTCTCTATTGTAACTTTGGCTGTCCTGGAACTCACTCTGTAGACCAGGCTGGCCTTGAACTCACTGAGATTCACCTGCCTCTGCCTCCCCACTGCTGAGATTAAAGGCTTGTGTCACCACTGCCCAGCTATTACTTGAAATTTTATGTTGAAGATCATGTCATCTTCTAATATAGTAGTTTTCATTTTTTTAATGGTACAAATTACATGCCCATACCCTTATGTCACTGTAGAGTGGTCATTATTGCCAGAAGTCTCAACACTATGTTAACAGCAGCAGTGAGAAAAAATGTCTTTGATGGGTATGTGTACACACATGTGTGTGTTAGTGCGTGCATGTGTATGCATACATGTGTTTACCTTTACATGTGCATAAGGAGACCAGAGATCGATGTTGGGCATGTTGTCTTCCACTATGGCTCCCCATCTTGTTTTCTGAGACAGATTCTCTCATTGGAACGAGAATTTGCTGTTTCAGCTAGATTGTGTTGCTGGTGAGCCTGGTTTTGCCAGAAGCCATGGTGCCAAGTGACCGCACAACAAAACCTCAGAAACCATGAACCAACATAAACTCTCCCCTGAAAGCTGTTCAGGCCAGCTTTGTCAGAGCCACTAAAACTGATTGATACAAAGGTTTTTGTGAGGCTGAGGATATTTTTCCTCTAAATGTTTGGTAGAACTTTCAAAGAAATCAGCCTGAGGACTGTTCAAAACATCTGTTTATTCAAGACCAATTTGATCTACATAGCAAGTCCCTGGACAGCAAAGAGATGTCTATGTCTCAAAACAAATTATCTGGCTTGACCAAGGCTGCCATGTGTAGTGTGTAGGAACTCATCCATTTTTTTCTTAGTTGTTGAATGCATGGGACAGAGGCTGTTACAGGGTTCCCATTAGTTTCCTATTCAGTGGCCTCCATTTTTTTTCCCTGGTACTGGGGACCTGAATCTTCTCTCAACCTCTTTATCAGTCTTGCTAGTTTATAAGCTTTATTGTTTTTAAAGAACCAGATTTCATTCTATTGTTTCTATCTTTCCCTTGATTTCACACTTGTTGATTTATATTCTTATTAGATCATTTTCTTTCTTCTACTTGCTTTGGATTTTTTGTTGTTCTTCAGGTGGGACCGTACATGATTGATCTTCCTCTTTTCCAACCTGAGCATTTAATGCTATGAAATTTCTTCTCAGCTTGGCTTCAACTCATCCCATTAATGTGATTTTTTTTTCCTTGGATTTTCTTTAAGACTTTCTTTTTAAACTACAGGTTACTTAGAGTTGCACTGTTAAGTTTCTATCTGCTTACAATTTTCCTTCTTGCCTTTCTGTTTTTGCTTGTTAGTTGAGCCTCATAATCATGAAACGGGTGCTGTATGATTTCAGTTCTCCTAAATCTGATGAGGCCTGCTTCATGATCCAGAGTGTGTTTGCGGATTATCTGTAGGCACTTGGTAAGGACTGATTTACACATGTGTGTATTGTGGATAGGTTCTGTTTATTGGTTGTGTTTGACAGATCAACTATGTCCTTGTTGTAGTTTGACCATTTTGTAATTCTGTCATCTGGGGTAAGTGAGTGTTAAGTCCCTTAACTGTTGTTGATAATTTATTCCTTCATCATCCCCATTTTTGCTTTTTAATGACTGAAGATCCACTATTTGCCTGCAAATTCTTGAGATTGTAACATCTTATTGATACATCGATAATTTAGTTATTATATAATGTTCTTTATGTGTGATGATCTTTTTTGATCTAAATTCTCTTTTTATCTCACTCATATCAATATAGTCAATCATGACTTTTAAAATAATTAGTGAGTAAATAATTCAATTTTTATTTTTTACTTTAATTTATTCCATTGAATAATCATTATATAATAATAATAATAATAATAAGTATTACGTACTCAGGGCATTTTCAAAAGCCCATTTTGTCAATGTCTATCTTTTAATTGAAATAGTTAGATCCTGTATTTAAAATAATTATTAATACGACAGAGACTAAGTCTGAGATTTTAATGTTTGTTTTCTTGTTGCTTCTGCTGCTGCTGTTCTTCTCTTCCACCCTGCTTCTCTTTCTACAGATCATTTAATTCTAGTTAGGATTCCATCTTGATTTACTTACAGTTTTAGGTATGTCTTGTCGTGTGGTTTTCCTAGTGGTTGCACTGGGGGCAGATGTGCAGTCATGTGCTGTTATTGCTTTGTCCACAGTAGACTGATTGTTGGGCAGTGGTCCCACAAGATTACAGCTCCTAAAGTCTTCCGGGTCAATGTAGTTCATGCAAGCATATTCCACGATGCCTGTACAAGGACAGAATCACCTAACAGGTCATTTCTAGTTATCACTATGTACATGAGAGTGTGCACGCCTGATAACAGCTTCCGACTCTCTGTCTTTTACCGCTTTGCATCAGTTGTGTGTGGCTTACTTCCATCTAGGGCCTTTTAATCTTCCCCCCTTTAAAATATCATTTTCTTGAGTAACAGCTGGTATTGTAAATTTTGTTTTGAAAATCTAAGATGATTTCTGAAGCTTATAAGAGAAAGGCTAGTGCGTTATACATATGTTAATGTCCAAGGCTCTTCTTTTTTTTTCTTTTTCTCTTTCCAGGCTCCTCATGATTCCTCCACCTCCACTTTCTTTATGTTTTAATCACTCTTCAAGGGAGGACCCCAGTGACATTTTCCCTTGAGTTCTCATTCATCTGCACGTGTATTTTCTCCTTCATCCTTTAACAACTGTTATCACATAAAAATTTGTGGCTTAGAAAATTTGCAGTTAAAATTTGAGATACTAAATTATTTCCGTTTGCATGATTCAATTTGTGTGTCTTGGTTTTCCCACTGGGGAATTTCTGGGAATGCCTAAGAGAATGGAGACCTTCTAGAGATAAGCCACCTAGTACGTATGAACTGGGAGGTAGTCTCTGGCCTCGCTAAGAGCTACCTATGTCAGGTACTTGTCAGGATCTTTTATGCTGGTGGCACTTGGAAATGTGCGGCCTTTGTGTGAGAGAATGTCTCAGGTAGCAGAAAACGAGAGTATCATCGTATGATCAAGTATGATCCCGGGTCATCCTTGCCCAGGACTAAGTGCAATTTCTCTTGAACGAAGAAGCAAGCAAGCAGTGAAATCTTTCTCTTTGACCTATAGATTATTTCTAAGAGTGCTGTTTAATTGATGTTTGCCTAACTTTTTTCCTTCTGTCTTTCTACTTTGATTGCTATATTCAAATTCGTTGTGATCATCCAAGTTCATCTGTTGGTTACCTGTGGTTGAGTGTTAACAGGTGTTCATGAAGCCACCTCTTTGTTATTCAGCATATTCCCATAATACTAGATGCACACTCTCTTCTATCTGCACCTTGCTGAACTGGGGTATCAGTCTAAGACTTTACCTATTTCTATAAATTTTTTTGAATCAATAGTAACTTAAGTAGTTAAAATAATTCATTATTCCAAATAGCTTGAATGCTCCAAGTTCAGTGGAAGTGTTAATTGATGATAATCAGGAAAAGCTCATAAGCAGCATAATAAAATTTCTGGATACTTTTGTTGCATGTAAAAATGAAGAGTTTAATATTTTTTAAGACAAAAGAGGAAAAAAGAAGCTGATTTTCATAAAAGGATAGAATCTTTTATATATGACAGAGTTGGGAAATGTTTGAAGGTTGTTCTTAAAAGGAATAACAAAGTATATTCATTTTCTTACCTTATGATAGTATTTTATCAGGCAAGGCATGCATGCATAAATCTTTTATAATCTTACAAATGAAAATGATTCAAGTATTAGTAGTGTGTTGGTAGACATTCTCTGCTGGCTATGAAATTCATAAACAACTTGAACTAAATAAATAACATGAGTAATGTCTTTGTCAATGGAAATCTATTGTGTGGGTGGATGTTCTTTGTAACTGACTGCAGTTGTTCTGAAGTGTCACGCAAGTGTACTTTGGTGTGTCATCCACACGGGAAGGTTGTGGGTTTGCTGGTTTAGCCAGGTTCTACATAAGGATGGCTTCATTGCATCCTTACTGCCAGGTACATTAAAATATCCTCAAACACTAAATCCTGATGCCTTTTCACTTTTACAGGAAAACAGTCCATAAAATATTAGAGATATTCTATCATTTATGAAACAATTTGGGTGCTAGGGAGAATAATGCAGGCTCAACACTGAATATGTTAATATTTTTGTCAACTGTAACATTTTAATTTAATTTTGTTTTTTTTTTTAAAGAATTATTGGGTGTGTGTATCTGTGTGTGTGCATGTGTATGTGCCCACCTGAGTGTGCAGATGTAAGCAGAGGCCAGAAGAGGGCACTGGGTCACCTGGAGCCAGAGTTAGGTCACATGACTTCTCTATTCAGTTCTCTGCAAAGGCAGCAATCCCTCTTAACTACTGAGCCACTTTTCCAGCTCCAACTGTCAATCCTATTTTAATAATTATTTCGTTCACTGTTTTCTTCCTATAAAAACAGGACAAGAGGCTTGTTTGTTTGTTTCTTAACATTGTGACACATGCTAACATACTAATATTTGAAGCATCCTTGCAGTTACCATTTATTGGGTCAAATCGTGCTATTAGCACAGAGCGCTCTCCACTTTGATTACTTGTGTTTATATAAATCCTAATTTATTTGCTGCGTACATTTTCAGTTATGCGTGTGACCATAGTTTTGAATCTGGCTAAGCTGTTTGTTGTTGTCCTGACCAGCACATTCCCAAAATTTGAAGCCTTTATTTTGAAGCCGATAAACACATTAGCACTAGGATTTTGGCCTGTGGCTTTAGCCATGGTCATTGTAACAATGCCACTAAGAATTTGTAGCTTGTTGCTTATTTCTGGCCTTTAAACCGTTCATTTGTCCTGTGAACTAGATTATGTGCTTCTGACTGTCAGTTAGCTGAATGCATTTCAAGTCAATTTACTAAAATAGTCACTGTTAAGCGATATATTTGGACAGAGTTGACACCTTTGACATTTTCTAAAATGGCAAAAATGGCTGTATTTAAGGCTATGATTTATGAATGTTGTGTGCCTCCAGAACCTCGGTCTCATTATGGGTTTTAGCTTAGCTACCGAAACTCCTTCCACAAGCTGCTGAAAGGGCGACTAATTAGCGCTGCGTGATCAGAGAGTTTCATGACAGGTGGACGGATGGACGTTCATACAATCACAAAATCGTGGTATCGATTCAGAAACAGCGACCGGATTGCTTATCACGACTGCCTCGCCTCACAGGAGGACTGAGGAGAGCACAGAGGAAGCAGAGAGGGGAAGAAGAAATAGGATCGATGGGGCAGATTTGCCTTTATGGAACACGCATCCTGTGGCATAAATAGGAGCCTCAACTTGCTATGATTAAAAAAAAGCATTTTGAACCTCCCGTTGTCTTCTAGATTGCTGGCCTCTATTAAAAACTTCTTAAAATAATAGATAGGTTTAATTCCTCAAGCAAAAGAAAAATTATGTCATCTTAAAGATTTCCCTTATTTATTGTATAGATGAGACTTAACTGTTGGTAAAAAGAAGGCAGCAGATCTCATGTACTGCAAGTTTTAAATGTACCAGGCTAAGGTTTACTTAATTGGAACCTCCAGGCAATAAAGGAACCCTTTTTAAAATTCTGTGATTCTTAATATGCTAAATAATGCAAAGCTTCCCTCTTGAAGCATGGGACACACATCTGGCAGCTTAACATTTAAATTACAGGGGAAAAAACGCCTCACTTCAGTTGTAATTTTCTCTAAGAAAAGAATAGGAAATGTAATACAACTGAATTTAATTTCTGCTTAGATTTCCATCTTGTCTAATCGCAGGCATTTTTCCCCCCTTGGTTCTTTGTATTTATATTTTTACACGCGCTTTCTGTACATTTTATTAATCTTTAATTCGAGATGCTTCTCGGCATCCGCGTGCGTTTTACTTAGTGAATTGTTTTGAAAAAAATCTGTCGTATTTCCAGCAATAAAAACAATAGGATAGAAAATAAAAGGGGAGTGGAATTTCAGAGACCCATAAAAATGTTTCTGACAAGAAGTGAGCATTTTTTTTTCCCCAGTGGGCTTCCCTATCAAGGTTTAATTTTTTCACACCCCCCCCCCCCCCCCCAGTATTAATGTTTTCTCTGTTTTGTCATTCTCTGGTTGTTTTTCATGCAAAAGTTATTACGAGCGGCATTCTTTCTTTGCATTTCTCCAAAGGACAGTGTCAGATCCTTGATTAATTTTACAAAGGTCATTTGGAAAAACCATTAAAAAATATGCCAAGTAAAAAAGATTAGCATACAGAGAGAAAATACACTTTCATAAACATATGCATTTATATACAGAGAGGGTACTATAATATTATACAATTTTGACAAGTGTTTTCCTTGTGTTCCTCATGTTTTATTAAAAATATGACTGTTCCATTTATTTTCTCTGGGTGACACCAGCTGACATATTCCAAAGGCATATGCGGGTTAATGTTACTTGTAAACATTTTATCTTTTTCTCAATATAAGAGGACATGATCATTAAGTAGAGTGCCGTTCCATAAAATATAGGGGACTTTCAAAATAATTAACCTACATTTGTATTATTAACACATAAAACGGACCATAGGTAGCCCAGACAAGGACATGTATTCATTTCGATCTTTTAATTAAGATATTAAACAATTTTTCCATCTCTGGTTTTAATTATTGTCGGATAGCTGGTACGGTACTAGATCTTCTAATATAATTCACCGTCAGACTAGGGAGAAAAACTGAAGCGATTGTCTGGGGTGCTGGCATCAAGACATCCGTGACTGTGACTCTCGAGAGCTGAGACATTTGTGTCTGAATCCTCACAGGTGATCTGTGTCCTCTCTACCCAGACACAGTATTCCAACTGTGAAACACTGATAGGCCATCACAGCAGAGGAGTTCCCCTGAACTGAGCTCATTTTTCAGAGCAGCTGACAAGACGCGAGCCTGCAGATCAGAGCTGGCAGTGGGCAGGGGCCAGTATGAAGTCCTTCTAGGCCTGAAGCTCAGAGTAGAACAGGACACAGATTTGGACCGATGCAGGCATTGCTGAGTCACTGCTTCCTGTGGAACAGTAGCAATGGTGGGGTGGGAACAGAGGGAAGTCGAGTGCAGCAGGAGAAGTTATGCTAATAACTCACTGTGTGTTTGATAGCAATTTCAAGTCAAGACACCTAAAGTCTCAATGTTATGAGTATGATGAGAGCTTACTCCAACTCGTCCCTACATTGCCTTCAACAAGTTTGTAAACAATTAGCAGGCAAGTTATTCTTTGAGATTGATTTACAGCGGGGCTGAGTAGCCTCATGATTTTTTTTCCCCCACAGGCCATTATAATAAAATATAAATTGAAAACTAAAAAGTTTAAATGTAGAAGTAAGTAAAAGAACTGCTACTACTACTACTACTACAAAAAGCAAAAACAAAAAACAAAAACAAAACAAACAAACAAAAAACTGAAGCCTTTCAGAGAAAGATAACAGAAGCCAGCATCTCCTACACTATCTGTAATGGAAGTTATAGTTAAGAGACATGTAAAGAAATAGGGAAATATAAGCTCTACTTAGGGGAATGGGAAATGTGAATAAATTAAATTTATTAGAGAAACATTAAAAAAGTCAATATAAACATAAGCACAAATTTAAAGGAACATTTGGTGTTTTTAAATGAATAATTTGAGTATTTTGTCACAGACAGGAAATCATTAAATTAAAAAAAAAAAAAACCCAAACAACCAAACACAAAACTGAAATTCGAAGGCTACAATAAGGAATTCATTCAAATAGTTTAACAGCAGATAAGAACGGCAGAAGGACGAGATTGGGAACTTGGAGACAGAACAATAGAAATCAACCAATCTAAAGTGTGGGAAAGAAAGAGTGGAGTGAAAACGGGAGAGGCTGGGAAGCCCTTCAGGTGGTATCTCACAGCTCGCTGTCTGTGTGACAGCGCCTTCGGAGGAAAAGGGTAGTAAGAGGGAAAAATACACTTACAAAGTACATGCAAATTGGAATCCATGTGTTATTAAGAGAGAAATGGGGAGATGCGGTTCGATCTGGGAGGAACTGGAAGGGTGGGAATTGAATAAAAGCACATTGTGTGAAATGATCGAAGACTTGCTAAAAATTCGTTTTAAAAAGTAGTTACTGAAAAATTCCCAAATTTGGGGGGGAAAAAAATCAACTCACAGGGTTAAACATCCTCTGTTAAAATGAAAGTCAAAAATGCAGAATGGAGCCGTGTGTTTATTGATAACGTCATGGCTGCCGTGCTAAACCGCCACAGTGAAGTGAAAATCCTGGCAGTAAGAAGCAAGGAAAATGAACATGTTCTAGAAAGGAAACAATGCTATCAGCAAAATGGCTGACATAAACTCACAGAGACTGGGACAACACACACACAAAATCTCTTCAAGCCCAAGTCAGAAAACAAACAAACAAACAAACAAACAAAAAAACCCAGCCCCTGATGTAGCTATGAGTTACTGCCAGTTGTCAGCAGCCGGGGGGGGGGGGGGGGGGGGGGGGGGGGGGGGGGGGGGGGGGGGGGGGGGGGGGGATTCGGGGCGGGCGGGGGGGGCAGAAGGGGGTGGAGAGACAACTTTCTCTGAGAGTGTGGCCCCTCGTAATCACGCTCCGGTGAAAGGCCACACACCCAAGGATAACTGGGCAATGCAAGCTGAAGGATTAATTTTAAAAAGATACAAATTTGGGTGGGTGGAGGATGGAGGTGGGGTGGGGGAGTGGAGTCAGCCCTAAATGGGGTTTCTTCATCAAACCCCTCCCCTCAGGGCTCAGGGAACTCTGGAGAAGTGGAGGCAGAAAGATTGTAAGAGCCAGAGGGGACTGAGACAACAAGGAAACAGTACCTTCATTCCTTAACAGGACTGACAGGTGTGAACTTACAGAGATTGTGACAGGTACACAGGGCTTGCACAGGTATAAGCCAGACGGGGTCTCAGTGCCGAGTGAGGAAAATGGACACAAGCCCCCATCCTTAGCCCAGAAGTTATCTCCGATTGATATCCACTTGCAAACGAAAAATTAGTTTTCCCCAACAGAGTCTTACTGGGTATATAACCCACACCTAAGGACAGGCCCTGTGCCCCGTAGTAGATGGCCAACGAAACGAACTGAATGGTAATTTTTGTCTTTTTTTTTTTTTTTTTTTTTTTTTTTTTTTTTTTGAGTTACCGGTTTTTTGCTTGTACATTATGGTTTCTAATTTTGTGGTTTTAGGGTTTTATGTGTCTGTGTTTCTTGTGCTTTCTCTTTGTTTTTTGTTTTATTTCTTCATTCTGGTTTGTTTCCTTTTTTTTGTTTTATTTTGTTTTGTAAAGAAGGAGAAAGAAGTTGTGGATTTGGGTGGGTGCAGAGGTGGGAGGATCTTGGGAGTGCTGGAGAAGGGGAAACTGATCAGAATATATTGTCTGAGAAAAATTTGTTTTCAATAAAAAAAAAAAACAACAAACAACTGGTGTAGCCACATTGCTATCTAATTAAGAATCTATAGGCAGACTTTAAGCTGAAGACTAAAACGACACCTTATTAAGATAATCCTCAATATGCAAGAGATGGCAGAGACTAAAGACTCATGAAATAAATAAATAGAAAGATAAATAAATAGAAAAACAGAGAAATAAAGCTAACTAAAAACAAAGAAAAGGAAGCATGATTTGGAGGGAATATTCATCTATCACTGTTAGGAGTATAACATGGGATAAACATTTTACAAGGCTTGAAGGGTTTTGCAACTAAGTGAACATTTATCAAATAATTCGAACAATGTTATTCTTTTCTTATAACTATCAAAAGTTAAAAAAGATTGTCTATGAGACGATGTGGGTACGTTTTACCATAACAGTCATGATTGCGGAAGAGCCCAGTATTCATTAGTAGATGAATTAGCAATACACAAATTACACTTTATCCATGGAGGGGAATACTACTCAGTCAGAAAGAGTGGTGAACATCTCACATAAGCAACATTCTGAGTGGTAGGAGCCAGAGCTAGGAACAAATACTGCATCATTCCATACATGCAAATTCTTGTGACTGATTTCTAATTTACAATAATAGAAACCAGATCAGTCTTTACTACGTGTGTGTGTGTGTGTGTGTTGCAGGGACGTTGACTGCAAAGAATCCAAGAGCTTTTTTTTTTTTTTAAGTTGTGATATAGAAATGTTTTATGGTTGACTTGTGAGGTGGGTACATGGGGGCTTGCGTCTGTCAAACCCTCTGAGATATGCATATAAAATATGTACAGTTTATGGTATTTAAATCATAAGCCAATAATTTGAATTTCAAAGTACTAATTTGATTCAAATGTTCTGAAGTGAGCCAGGCATAAGGAGGCATGGTGTGCAGGCACAGAGTTGCTGGTGATTTTCTTCCAAACTGTAGAAGTTGCAAGGAAAGGGACAACCGTCCCTTTCCTTCCACCCTAAGCAGACAGCATGGGGCTGGATGGCAGAGGTGTGTGCATGCATGAGGGAGTTTGTGATGAATCATAGCACCCACCTCTGATCTTAAACTCTCCATTCATGTTTAGTCTACACTAACAATGACCAGAAAAGTCTGTCTGTCTATCTATCTATCTACTCTATCTATCTATCTATCTATCTATCTATCTATCTATTTATTTATCTATCTATTTATATCTTCTCCCATATAATACATCCTGATCCCCCTCCCTTCACTCCTCCCAGCTCCTCCCATCTCCTCTTTCTCCCCCCTACCCAGCCCCCACCCCACTTCCCCTCAGAAAAGAGCAGTCCTCCCAGGATTACTGCTCAAACAAGGAACAAGATGGAACAAGGCTGGGCACTAACACCTACATCAAGGGTGGTTGAGGCAACCCAGCAGGAGGGAAAGGGTCCCAAGGGCAGGTAAAAGGGTCAGAGACACCCCCCCCCACTCCAACTTGTAGGAGTTCTGCAAGAACACCAAGCCAAAGAACTATATAAGATGTATTTAGGGGACCTTGCAGGCTCCCTGTCTGCTGATCAGGCTCTGTGAGCCCCTGAGTGAGCTGGAGAGTTGACTCCATGGGGCTTGTTCTCCTGATATTCTCAGACTCTCTGGTCTCTGCAATCTCTCCTCCCCCTCATCCTCAGGGTTCCCTGAGCTCTGCATAATATTTGGCTTTGGGCCTCTGTATCTGCCCCCATCAGCTGCCAGAGAAAGCCTCTCTGATGAAGATTGGGCTAGGCACCGATCTATGAGCAGAGCAGGATATCATTAGAATTCATCTCCTGGCTCTCCAGTCTCTAGTCCTGGCCTACCCTGCAGTGTCAGGCATGGGCTTCTCATGAAGCCCATGAGACCATTTGGAGTGGGGTTCTGGCCTTCCATTGTCCCAGGCGATCTTGCAGTGAAGATAGGTTAAAGGTCAAGGTTTTGTGGCTTGGATGGTGTCCCAGTCCCACCACTGGAAGGAAGCCTTGCGTGGTTACAGGAGATGGCCTGTTCAGACTCCCTATCTCCCATTACTAGGGGTCCTCACTAGGGTCTCTCTCATATATTCCAGTGAGTTTCCACTGTGCTAGGACTCCAGATCACCCCTACATGTCCTCCCGTTCTGGTTGTCTCTCCCTGTAGCCTTTCCCTCCATCCCTCTCCCCCAACCTGGTCCTTTTTGTTTCCACTCTCATCTTCCCCCAGCCTACCTGTAACATCTGTTCTAGTTCCCCTTTACCAGGGAGATCCCACTGGGGCCCTCTTTGTTGCATAGTCTCTCTGGGTCTGTGGATTATAGTACCTTTGTCCTTTGCTTGACAACCAATATCCACATGTAAGTGAATACACATTATGTTTGTCTTTCTGGGACTGGGTTACCTCACCCAGTATGATTTTTCTAGTTCCATCCATTTGCCTGCAAAGTTCATGAAGTCATATTTTTAATAGTTGAGTAATACCCCATTGTGTAAATGTGCCACAATTATTTTATCCATTCTTCAGTTGAGGGGCATCTAGGTTTTTGTTTTTTGTTTTTTTTTTTTCTTCCAGTTTCTGGCTAATACAAATAAAGCCCCTGTGAACATAGTTGAGCAGTGTCCCTGTGGTAGGAAGAGTGTCCTTTAGTATATGCCCAGGACTGGTATAGCTGGGTCTTGAGGTAGATCGATTCAGAGTTAGGGTCCTTGCCCTGTGAACAGTTTTCTTCAAGCTGGCCCAGAAAGTCGTAGGTAGACTGCAGCACTCAGATACAGTGTTCTTTATTTCCGACTCTACTTCTGTATTTTCTGAATCTTAAAAGTCATCATGGCTGCTGTATGTAGGGATGGGGAGGAGAGACCCACTGTGCCTGGGTGTGGGCACTGAGCTGCCGGGCTTGCTCAAGCTGACTTCTCCTGAGTGAGATACTTGTAAACTCTTTTAGACATCCCTTCCATATCTTTTAATAAAAAAAAAAAAAAAAAAAGAAGGAGAAGATGTACCTTGATGCTATTGACTTGTAGTAGACAGGGTAGATTCTGCCCACACCAGCAGCCTACAGGGTCCCTGTAGAATCAGCCCTGGATGCTGCACTGATCTTAGCAGGGAAACCAACAGAGCCAGACTGTGCTCAGATACCGAAGCCACCAAAAAATGTGATGTAATATATAGATGTCACTTTAAGCCATGAATTTGTGGTAATTTGTCCCAGCAGCAAAATAATAATAATAATAATAATAATAATAATAATAATAATAATAGCAATCCCAATGTTTTCAAATGTTAAATGTTAGAAATATTAGATGTTTCAAATGTTAGAAAACAAGGTGTGGTTTCTCAAGTAAGATACAACAGAAGGATTTTATATATGGGCTTTGAGGAAAAATCGAACTGAGATCAAATTTTAGATTTTTGGTGAATTTGCTGTTTTGTTTTTATTCAAAGGAAATTTGAATCTCAATTTCTGAATCTGTCAAATCTGTAGAATGGTATAATGGTAATAGTTTAGAGGTATGGGGGGTCATGTGCGTGTGTGTGTGTGTGTGTGTGTGTGTGTGTGTGTCTGTGCTCACACGCAATAGTAACCAACGTAATACAAATGGGTTTTTAGAAAATACTTAAAAAATGCAAAATGTCTTCTATTACATTTGTTTCTTGTGGAACTATATGGTGAGAAGGTAAATCATAAGTCTTAGAATAGCCATACTTAAAGCAAAAAAGCATGTTGCTTCCCACATCTTTCTCTCCTCTTCCCTTTCTGATTTTGGCCATCCCAACTTTACTGCTAACAAACTTGATTTTAGATTCCCAGTAAAGAAGCTAGTCCAGCAGTTTATGTGACCTCACCTCAGGAGGTGTTTTGGCAGCGTCTGAGGACATCTTTAGTTGTCTCAACTGAAGGTGTTGGGATGGGAATGTAAAAGGCGTTTCTAGAATGCGTTGGGTAGAAGCCAGGGATGCTTTGTTAGCAAAGCTTAAGACAGCCGCACCACAAAGCCTTATCCAGTCCAGTGTGTCAACAATGCTGAGGCTCAGAAGCCTTCACATTGAATGAGTCATTCAGTAAGTGAGAAAAGAGGGTCTGGGAAGATGCACTGGGTTTGGGAAGAGAACTGCCAGCTGAGGACTTTATGATAGATCACCAATAAGAAGTGCGGAGGGGTTGATTTGGAGATGTGATCCCAGAGATGTACCTGAAGGTGAGGAATCCTTTCTTGATGAAGGTAGGGGAGCAGCTCCGAGACAGCTGGCTTTTTAAAGTAAACCTGCGTTGTAAGGCTTATAGACCAGCCCTACTCAAAGTTCATACACTAACTAACTTGAAGCAGGGGACATGGAACAAAGTGACTCTTGTGTCTTTGAAAGGATTCTTTTAGCTCCGACTTTCTGGGCCTTGTATAAGCTCTTATATGGTGGTGTGAGATTACATCGCCTCTGAAGTGAAAATCTCTATAATCTATTTTTTCCCACCTTTTTGTTTTTAACTCTAGGGAACAGTTTTAATAAAATTGACCCCTGCTCTAAGGACTGTGATCTCTGCCTCTTCAATGAAGTCCATGATTTCTACGCCAAGGTAAGAGGAAGGCTGGTACCAGCGAGACCATGGAAACATCATCCACTGGTCATTAGCTCTGATTTCTTAAAATGTATTTCCAGGTTGAATGTAATTTGTTCTTCAAAGCAGGTTTTGAAGTGCAGGACATGCTAAAGTGGCCAATGTCTGACAAATCTACAGAGCCAATAAATTTTTATTACATCCGAGTCAGACTTCTCTAAGCTATTGGAAAGTTTAGTTTAAATTAATCTGTCTGGGTGACTTTCCAGTTAGAAAATGTGTTGATTGTGCTGTGTCTCAGGGGACTTACTTGGCATGACCAGAGCTGCCAGGAAGTGTGTATATAAGCTGTCTCACATTTTATTATTTATTTGTCTATTGTACCCAGTGCGAAGGCCGTATGGAACACAGGACTAAGTGCATACCGAACTATTACTGTGCTCTACTCCCAGGTCAAATGATAAAATAAAATAAACAAAAACAATAAGAACAACAACTCAACGACTCAATAAACTGATTTAAATTAGGTAGCCTGGGTTTCAAAAATATTGCCCAAAATATCTTTACTGGTATCATGAATCTAGTTTTTAGGTAAGTATTTCTAAAATTCATTTTTATATAGACTGAGTGGTTTTAAACATTATTCAGCAAATTTAGGCTGGTTAGCAAGTTGAAGTACCTGGGCACGGTGACACGCCTGTAATCTCAGCACTCCAGAGGCAGAGTCAGGAGGATCACTAGTTTGCAGTCAGCCTGGGGAGACTATCTTAGAAAAAGAGGAGGAGGAGGTTGAGGGAGGGAGAGAGAAGGGAGAGGGAAGGCATGGTGAGGCAGAAGGAAATACAAATAAATGGATTCATTTCCTGGTCTTGTCATGTGTCTAAAACTTATCTGAGTTATCTAAATTATCTTAGTTCTCCGTTTTTATATCTAATTAAATCTAGTCATGAGGGGAAAAGGGATTTCTTTCCACCAACAGTGGACTGGATATGTAATGGTTGTCTTGTGAGAGTCGATTATGACCTGTTCCATATCCGTCTCAGTTGGAGTAAGGACACCATGTATGTAGTTCACACAATGTTGAAATTCCCTGCCTGTGTATCTTAGTACATGGCTGCCCCATTAATGGCTGCATGACTGAGGGGCCAATGAGGCGCTTCGGTGGGTAGAAGCACTTGCCATGCAAGCCTGGTGACCTGAATTTGATTCCAAGAAGCCACTTAAAGTTGGAAAGAAAGAACTGACTCCACAACGCTGTCCTCTGACCTGCACGAGTGCACCTTAGCAATGCTTTCCCAGCCTTCGCCCACAGAAACACAATAATAATAAACAATTTTTTAAAAAAGACCTTTAAGGGATAGATCTAGTGAAACAACTTTTGCGGCTTGTTCTCAGGACTAACTTTCACATCACATTTTCTTTCTCTCGTCTATAAATATCAGGTCACCATCTAGTCATATAAATGGCAGCTTTTAATGTACATACGGCCAACTTACAATATTTAAAACTGTGGTCGTTTCTCTACCTGCGGTCTATGTGCGGCTGGAGGAGGGTGCGGGGGCACGGAGCTGAGAAATCACAAAGATGGGTGTAAATCTGTGGCAGCTGCTGCCATTGCTAGACATTAGCAAAGATTCTCCCCTCTTACTCTCGTAATGACAAACGCATAGCTGCCATCCTCAGCGTAGTTCTGGCTTTCCAGGCGAGTGACTGAATCATGGAGGAAGCACTGGGCTCTGAAGCCAGACTGCCTGGCTCTAGAACCCGTTTGTATTGATTATTCAATGATGCTTGGGAAAAATGATGCATATTTTCTGCTCCACAGCTTTGAGTAATTTTACCAAGGGACAGTAATCAGGAAGGGAAACAAATGTCTGTGGCTCTGCTGGGACAACACGGGTGTGACCTTAGTCTTTTAAAGCCTTTTCCAAGCTTCTCAGGCTTGTCTTTAACAATAAACTTCGCAACTAGGGGAAAGTAGAAAAGATGGCTATGATTATCATCAGTATAAAAACCCCTATACTTTCTGAGTTTCCATATTTAATTAAGCAGTTTCCCGGTTCCTTCCCTCCCTCCTTTCCTTCCTTTTCTTTCCTCTTTTCTCTCCTCTCTCTCTCCCTCCTTGCTCCTCTTTCTTTTCATAGTATTAACTGAACCTGGGGCCTTGCTCGCAGCAGCAAGCATTGCAGATCCAGTCCTCTCCGATACTTTGAGACAATGTTTCACTAGGTTACCTGGATAGGCTTCAAACATACCATCCTCCTGCCTCAACCTCTCAAGTAGTTCTGATCACACAGCTGTGCTACCATGTCTGACGTCATTTTACTTTTGACACTGTGTCTCATGAGTCATCTTCAGTCAGCTGCTTGGGACAGTAAACATCTATGTTTATCTAAACCCTGAATCTTTGCCAGTAGTGCGGACACGAAAGGGAATATTCTCGGTAGTCAGAGCTAGTAGTCGGTGTGAAGACAGACTTGGAAACACGCTCAGGTTGCAAGCTGCTGAGTGTTGGAAGCAAGGACAGGTACCCCACTTCCTAGACAGAGATAGAACACCTTCTTCACACTGAACTGTCGCTCTCCCACACCAGACCCCTACGTAGACCTGCATCTTCATATGGTGTCTGGAACTACAATTGATATTCATTTAGTGACTATGGACAAATAAGGCTCACCCTGAACTCTAAAGGGGAAGCACTGGTTCTTCAAATGTCAAAGACCAGAGAACCATCTGAATCTGTGGTTCTGAAAAGCTAGGGGTGCTGGGTCTCCTGCACTAGACACAGAGAGAAGCCCAGAATAGGATTGGTTGCTGGAGGGGCGTCTGCCAAGGTTAATCTTGAACTGCACAGCCTGAGATCCTTTATCGCCTGTAGAGTCTTTGGTATATACACTGATGTGGATTTGAAAAAGAGAAGCAGGATTTGTGCTGTATGGTCTTAAGATTCGGACTGACAATGTGAAGCTGCATTAATATATATATATATATATATATATATATATATATATATATATGTATGTATATATGTATATTTGGATGGTAATAACAGCAACGAAAGAAACAACAGATGTTATGTTATTTTACTTTGATTCCCATGTGCACCTGGTATTTGTTGTTATCCACGGCTTGAAATTCTGTGATCTTATTAACACAGGCCTCTTAGCCTCAAATCTTCCTCTCCTACTTTCTCAAAAAAACGAAAACGAAAACTGCTGAGCATTGCTCTACCTGGCAGTGAAGCTTCCCCAGACTCTTTTCTGATCTTCCCAGGACAGTTCAAAAGCATCTGTAATCCTCAGGATTCAGCCTTCAGACACCATTTCCTCTTTCTGGTCACCTCCTTTGATGAGAACAATTCCCTCACTTGTCATCTGACCAGATGGGCAGGTGAACACTCTTCCCTGTAGATCATGTGCAAAGTCCCAGCAAGAAGACAGGGAAGCAGGACTCCTGCTGAGTCGGGCTTCACTGTGCTGACATCTGGAGGCTTCTCTACTTCACCCTGTCCCTGGCTTCTGAAACGCCAGCTCTCTCTCTACAGGGATCCCATGTTCTCACCCTTGTCCTTTAGCCCAGGGGTTTAGGGAAGGAACTATGTATGATCAAGGGACAGAAAGACGTCAACAAGAGTACAGGAAGTCTGAACTTTGTTTTTATCAGAGACACAAATAGGTCATGAGTTCAGATGACCTTCAGGTCTAGTTCCTTCCTGTATTCACATACCTTCCTCAGCTTCTACAGTAAATGCACCAGAGAGGGGGTTAAACACGCACTTGGTCCCTTAGGACGCACATCATACTGTGCAGATTCTGCTTATACACTAACATTCCAAGACATCTGAGGAGCTGCAGAGATGGCTCAACGGTTAAGAGTGCTTACTGCTCTTACAAAAGAGCTGAGTTCCATATCAGGTGGATTACAACTGCCTGTAACTCCAGGTCAGAGGATCCAACAACTCTGTATCCGTGGACATCTGAACTCAAATGTGCACATATTCATATGCAGACACACACATTTAGACATTTTTTTTTTTTTTTTTCGTTTTCCGTTTTTGAGACAGGTTTTCCTCTGTTCTAACTCTGACTGTCCTGGAACTCACTCTGTAGACCAGGCTGGCCTTGAAATCACAGAAATCCACCTGCCTCTGCTCCCTAGTGGTGGGATCAAAGGCGTGCACCACCACCACCCAGCTAGACATAATTTAAAATAAAATAAAATAATAAAATATTTGAGGGCTAGTGCCTTACTCCTAAGAAGAATTGTCTAAATATAAAATGATATTATAAATATATGATAATATTATACATAACAAAATAAATATATGATACAATATTTTAAATATTATAAATATATAGTGTGATATATAATATTTGAAATATATTTATAATTTTATATATGCATACATCCTTCTGTGATTTCTGTTTATGAAGTAATAATAGATTAGTTACACATATGTATGGAGTTGACTTTCATTAAACTTTGAGATCTGAGTTGTTTAAGACAAATTGTCTTAGGACACAAATAGTGTGTCTGTTTCTAAGACTGAAAGTTTTCAATGGGCCTTGTCCATCTGTGTTCAGTAAGCATGGAGCGGGCACACGTGTGGTGTCTTCTGATGGTAGTCAGCTTAGCTTCTCACTACAGCGTTAGCATTATATGTTTATGTTTCCCAAACCTCTCAAGACAGGTTTGCCCCTCGCTTCAGGCTGCACACGGAAGAGCGGTCTCTCAGTGCTTCCTAACCAATGCTGGATCCGAACAGCAAGCCTCATCAACTAAATCTTTAGTCCATCAATGTGAAAATCAGACTCTGAGGTTTAGAAATCTAGCATCAAATGTTTGCTTTTTATTTCTGTAGTGGGTCAGGATATGAACAGCCACACATATCATGTCTATACTCGGACATTCTAGAACAGATTTGCACACTAATTTCTTGTCTAAAGTAGAGATGTTAATGTTTCTAAAATCCTGCTTTAAGAAGACTCTTCCCCCACCCACACCCACACCCAGGCTTCCAGTGTTTAAAGACAATGATGGTCTTCTACGTCACAGTTCAGACAGGACTTAAATCTGAAAGGGACCAGAGGGTCTCCTCTGTGTTTTAAGTGTTGACATTATTGTAGTTGAAGCCTTACTAGCCACAGAGTCAAGATAAAAAATTGTGCTTAGTGGACTCCAGAGAGCATTAGATGCCATGGGAGCCGGCATGCAGACCCAGGTCATGGGCTGGGGTTCCTCTGTGTTTGTTCACATTTTTTAAGAATAAAAAACCTTTTTTATTTTGGGGGAGCTTATTGCTTTGGCAATGAATGAATTTCCATGATCTTACATTTTTCAAAAACTAATTTGTAGTATTTTTTGTGTATAGATTTGAGTATTTATTCTTTAAAGAAAATATAAAGGTTTAGGAAACTTTTATGAGTTTTGGATTGTACTTATATTTTTCTTTATGACTTTCAGCTGGAGGTGATGCTCATTATTGCTGGTCATAATGTGAGTGAAATGACCTAGTAACTGTTTCTAGTGTGTTCTTATTATCATGCTAGGTTCTGTGAGAGACCCAGTGAGATATACTGAATCCCACTCTTGTCATAAATGTAGTTGAGGAAACAGGACAGATACTCAGATTAACTAGCTAGGAGCAAGGCGGTTCAATGGCATCTAGCATAAAACACCTGCATTTCCGTGGCTGAAGGTGCTGAGCGTGTAAGCATAATCGATAGACCAGGTCTTGGCATCCAGTTCCGCTTTCTTTTATTCTTATTAATTTTACGTGTGAGAGTGTTTTCTACACGTACGTCTTTGCACTATGTGCATGTCTGGTATCCTTGGCATCCCTTTGGACTTGGGGTCACAGATGCTTGTGAGCTGTCATGCGGGTGCTGGGAATCAAACCCAGGCCCTCTGGAAGACCAGCCAGTGCTTTAACCACTGAGTCATCTCTCCAGGCCCCATTTCAACTTTCTATCAAGGGAGATAGAATAAAACAACAACAACAGAAAAAAAACTCATAAAGAAGTGTGATCGACTTATAATGTGAATGACTGTGAAGACACATGGGACAATTCGAAGGTCTCATTTTTTTCTCACGAATTTTGATACTCTTTCAGTTTCCTTGGGAATGAGGTGATTACGAACACCAGTGTGAATAATGTGATCAGAACTATTTTTATTGTTTTAAGAGCTCTATGGGCTAAGAAAGATAAAAAAGGACCACAATAAAAAGTAGTTCAAATTCATGGCTGTCATAACCGGATTTTGTTCTTAAAGTAATCAAACCAATCAATTCCATATAAAAGAAATAAGCCATGCTGAGTTCACTAGGGATTTAATGACACATAGACTCCACCTGGGTTTCTGAGATTTTCCTGGTTCCTTTAACCCGTCAACCCAAAGCAGAATTTTGCAATTGCAAAATAATCTCTGAGTTATGCTGAAACTTGCATCAGCTGAGATCAAGGAATTTCAAGTAACTGGCCCCTTACAAATGACAACTGAAGGTATGTGGAGGAAAAGAAAGGGTTTTAACACAACTGTTACAAATGTAACGCCCAGTGCTCTGCAGTTCTAGGCTCATGCTCTTCAAAGGACTTTTTCTAACTAGCTTTTGTACTAACATCATCCGGGAAACTCCCATACATGAAATAGATTAAACTGAGCTGATTTGACAGAGGCAGTAGAGATGGCCCCCGCTGGCTTAGCTGTTCCCTACCCTGCTTGTTACCACAGCGGGGCTCCCAAATATCACAGGTTGAATGGCAGGTCTCTATACCCAGAATCATGTCTCACGATTCTTTCAAATTCAAATAAATTAGGTTCGCAGACAGCATACAAGCGCTGAGCTTAAGGTTATGCTGAAGAGAGCCATAGGTTATGGGATGCAGAGGTTAATAGAGGCAAAGCTAGTTTGCAATGGCCTCCTAAAGCAGAGAGCAGAAGTGGACAAGGTCTTAAGAACTCACCAAGTCTTTGTTTCTTGCTTTTGCTTTTGCAACCCAGCCTCTTCCCTTTCTTTTCTATAGACTTAGCTAATTAAATCTCCTTTCAAACTTCTTTTGCTGAGAGCTGATATAAGGTACATTTTCCTTTTTTTTTAACGACCAGTATAAAAGTAGATCATGGTTATGCTGGCCTTTTTGTTATAACAGCAATTATAGATGCCATTTAATGTGCTTTAATGAAGCGAGCACTCCATGATCTCTGCCGCTGTGCAGAGAGGAGCTTGGTGAGACAATACCCAGTATGGAGCAATGCAGGAAGTTATCACTAACTCTTTCTGTACTTGGTGACTCCATAGTTCATTGTGGAGAAAACACTTCTGGATCTAGGTGAGCGTGTCATCTGCTATTAAAACACTTCTTTATTTTTTTCATTGATTCATTCTCCTAACAAGGGTGACAGCGTGGATGATCATTCTGTGAAGGCAAGATCTACTGTGTGGAGACCTGGAGATCCTGAAGGTTATTCGGGAGATATGTCTTACCTGGAGGAACTGGAGAAACATCGATTTTCAGTTTGGTGAGTGACTGCATTCTGCCTTCTTATTTCATTTTTTTTAATTCGTTGACTCCAACAAATGTCTTCGCCTTATTCCCTCGTTATTTATTTAGTCTACAAAAATTGATTACATACTCCTTGCCGAGTATAGCATACCTAACCTGGCCTGGAGATGTTCACAGTCTAGTGATAGATGTGGATGTGTACATTAGTG
The DNA here is from genome assembly GCA_026225945.1 of Cricetomys ansorgei. NCBI lineage: Eukaryota > Metazoa > Chordata > Mammalia > Rodentia > Nesomyidae > Cricetomys > Cricetomys ansorgei. The sequence continues at coordinate 5,777,666 of JAMJFZ010001089.1, read as the reverse complement.
TGTTATGGTGAATGGCTTTTTTTTTTTTTTTTTTTTAATTTTCACAAAGTGTCACATAGAAAAGACGATGACCAAATTTGCTAGAGGGTGAAGGCAAGGTCTCTGAGAAAGTTCAAGTCAAGTCTTAAGAGGAGCCTGCCATAGTAGCAGTACGGCAGAGGCAGAAACTGAAGACCGAATTGGGATGTGGCTGGGTTTATACGTTGAAAGCCTCGTTTCGCTTACGATCTAGGAAGACCGTACCAATTGCTGTATTTATTACTTGGCTCATTCTTGTGGTTGTATATATACACATACAACACATGATACAATGAGGGCAGATGTTAGGAGGGGAGGCTGTCTGCAGGAGTGAACACGGGGTTTTCTAGTGACGCGTTCATCTAAGAACCACTGCAGCCGTGTGACAGGCAGTACAGTTGGGAAGGAGAAGAAACAGAAGAGCCACTCAGGGTCATCTGTTCCCACCTACTGCTTCTCTGCTCACCTCAAGGTCTTTTCCTTGAATGGCTTTCCCATTGGGCAATTTATCTGCCCTGTGGTTTATTTATCAAAGTTTACACCCACCCTTCCACTCAGAGCTAGTGGCTTGAGGTCATAACATTGACTCAGATCTCATTATCGGGTCACGTGTTCTGTAACTCCTGCTGGCATTCATTTGACTTTCGAGGCCTAAACTCATTTACCCATGCTCTCTGAAAGCCGCAGGACTATGGTCTCCAGGCTTAACAGTACGTTGTTTTCTGTAGGAAGACACTAATTCTCATTTTAGTGTCTGTGTCACAGAAGAGAGCAGCGGGCGTCACCTTTGTGGCTTTGAACATAGCTCTCCGAGAAACTCCAGGCAAGCAACCCCATCCAGCTACATATTTCCTGGTTTTAGAGTCTTTTCCATTTTCTTCCTGCAACCTTTGTAGAAGCCTCAGTCATCATATCATGTACATTCGGCATACCTAAAATAATACATCAAATACCAAGTTTTGCTCACAGGCCAAGATATAGCTGGATACCCAGGAGGATGGCCACAGTAGTGTCTAAATGAATAGCAGAATTTGGAGAATCACTTTCCTAAGTGGCCCTGTTTAAATTAGGTACCCCTACAGCTCGCTCTTCTGTTACTCTCTCTTTTAAAAAGAAAACCTTTCAAATGTGTTTCTATTTTATACACTGGAGCCTTGAATGAGCATGGTTTTGACCACAAATTACCTTTGCCCTGGTCCCAGCATAAAGTCACACAGTTTCTGCTTGATGATGCTAGTTTCTAATAATTCAGAGGCATTGCCTACACCTGCATTTTATATAACTTTAATTTCATTTTTGCTCCTACTTGATTTTCACATCTTTCTGAGCTACTTTGTGCTCATTGTAAATTTTGCTAAACGCAGAAAATAGTAACCCTGCCACACTCTGGATGCAATGCTGCTTTGGAGTTTCCTCCAGCTAATATATAAGACTCTTATCTTTTAATTCAGCCTCACTTCAAAGTCCAGAACTAGAGTCAAGCATAGTTAGAGTCCTGCCAGACTGTAACATGAATGGCCCCAAATCTAGTTTCTGGTTGGGTCCTCATTCCCATCTGAAAACCTATAAGTGCAATCTCTGCTATCAGCATTCTAGTCTTCCAACATTTCACCAAAAGAGTTCCTTAAGCTCAGCTCATCAGAGCCCCGGTGTGTCCCTAGCCAGAGCCCCCAACTCTTCCACACTCTTCCTCCATGCTAGCTCCAAAAGCTTACAGATGTGCCACAGCATTAATCCCTCTTCTTGGTGCTGATTTTCAGCTTTTGTTTCTTTGCTTTTCGCTGTGACAGATTATTTGATGGAAGAGACTTAGGGGAGAAGGGCTTGTTTTGCTTCATGCTCTTTGATGATGGGGTATGGCAGAGAGGCTCTTCTGTGTGCAATGTGTGCTCTATTTCCTCACTTGACAGCCATATCAAGGGGCATCAAACTCAGACCAGAAACAGATGTCTAATGACTTGCAAACACCATTTTATTTACCCACAGTTTTGAAGGCTACGGACAAATCAGACAGGACACGTCAATAAAAATGCTATCTAATGGTTCAAAATAATTCACAGGACCAGACAGAAGGTGTGAAGAATACATCCCCTGACTCAAGAATTGGAAAGGTCCCTCTGCAAGAGAGCGGGTGGGCAAAGAAGGAACTATGCAGCTGTCTTGGAGATATGATCTACTTCAATCCATGTGGATTCCTAGGTGTGAAGCCCCCATCATCAGGGTCAATAGTTGTTTCTAGAGAAAAACCTACAAAGAACAACACAAAACATGTTGGCTTTGTAGGTAGATGAACCCGAGTGTGAAATCCGGTTCTGTCTCTGCTGTGGATCCGTTCACATTGTGTTTGGCTCTTCTGTAGCTGTTTTCTCTTTCCTCGAGCACTCCTGAGAACTCCTTCCTGTGGGCTTTTAGCTACTGTGAGGGTTGAATGCTAATCTACTTGAAGACTGGAACATACAGATCCTTCATAAGGAAAGCTGTTGTCAGGAGCAAGAACAGCGATCATGTGTTTCACAGAAAGACCCCGTCTGAAAGTTAAAACAGGAGACTCTTAGCTAAGAGCTTGGTTACTAGCTTGTGGGACTCTGGAGATGGTGTAGCAGAGCCTTTAGGCAATGGGCCCCGTGGAAGGGAGTCAGGTCACTAGATCCATGCCCTTGAATGGAAGGCCAGGACTAAGGCTCTTTCTTGTCCCTCTCTTTGGATTCCAGCTGTCACAAGGTCAGGAGTCCTCCCCACATGATCCATCCTCTATCATGATACACTGCACTGACACAGGCCCTAAAAAAAGAGGCTCTCACCACCGTGAACTGAAAGCTTTGGAACCGTAAGCCAGAGCAAACCTTTCCTCTTGTAAGATGTTTATCTCAGATAGTCTGTCACAGCGTTCATACAAGGGCGTAGGTTATTCAAGATGGTTTCTCATTTTCCACAGCTGGCTTCCTTTTCGTTCACCAGACACACTAAGCGCCGGATGACATGAGGACTTCTGTGCTTCATGCCTTTTTCCTTTTTGTTTAAATCTGGAATGTTCACTCACCTCCTAGGGCTGTGGTTATTACATATACGACTGGTCTCAGTGTCAGGTTTATTGTCCAGGAGAGGCTATGCCTGGCACTAATATAGAAAAGTAGAGTCTGGTTATTTTCTTTCTTATCTCTCGGTTTCCTTTACATATTTACTACAATCTAAAACGGTATCTTCCGTTTATTTGTTCATTTCTGCTCTCACACCTTCTCCCAAAGCTTCAGGTAGAAGCCCCTCTGAGCTGCTTACAGCTGGGTCTTCGGGCCCAAGACCTACAGTGCTTGCTCTTTAATTTGATCCGATGAGTGCATGTTTGTTGGGCAAACAGAAGGATAGATGAGTGAACATTTTCCTCTCGACCTCTCGCCCTGTTGGCTGTTACATCACCTGATTTACTTCCAATCGTTTCCTTCTCTGGAAATTGCTGCCCCTTTTTAGAAGGGTAATATGGAAGCTGTAGCTACTCTGCACATTTTGTTTTTAACCAGAGCCAAGTAGATGGGAGCTGCTGACACCTCCACACACTTCTGTTTTCACTGGTCTGTGATACAATCTGAGCAATCTCCTTGATGTTTTTTATTGGAACTAGTAAATCACTTGCTGATGCAGCCTTTCCCTACATCCTCTCCAAATCCTCTTAAAATGCATTTTACACAGAGCACTGTACTACCTGGCTTCAGAGCTAAATATGACCTCGAGTGGGTAGTGTGTGTTCTTCTCGAATGATGTTTCTTTCTCTCTGTGTGTCTCAAGCGTTCCGTCTTATACCCTGACTCACTCCTGTAGCACCGTGCCTCCTTCGAAGCTACCAATTTTGGAAAATTTTAGTAGATTTTGGAAAACCTCAGTAAACCATAGCTGCCTTCTCCAACTCACTCCTTTAATGTGTGGACACTTATTTAATCAAATGTAAATTTTATTGGTAGCTGCCAGTCATTTTCATGCAATTTTAAGACTGTTGGGTTTTCTTTTCCACCAGCCAACAAGATATTCAATTAATTTCCCTGAGAGTGCAGAAGAGAATATGGTATCTGTCCTCTCAGATAGCCAGGGGAGTCCTGAAATCACAGGTGCAAATCCTTGGGGACACTTCCGGCAGGAGCCACGTCTGACCATCTCCCAGTGCAGGAGGCCCGTGCCACATTTTGAACATTATTTTCCTTCATCTTCTGCCTGTAGTTTAGATAGTGTGAGATCTCCAAAAGATCCCTCCCACGTTTTTGTAAACTGAAAGAATTTAGTGAGTACCTGTGGAACTGACATATGAACAGTTACGCTAAAACTGCTGGTATTTCTAGAAGAAGATTCTGTAGAAGCTTGAAAGCATTCTGGCTTAGGGTGTCTCCTATAGCTAATGTGTGTCACAAGGCCTGACAATCGGCAGATGCTGTTTCTCCCTACTGGCCACCTTTCTGTCCAGAAATGTCCCCATCTTCTGGTAACAGATCTGTTTAGTCCCGTATCTACATAACCAGGGGCTGGCCGACTTACGTAATGTTCACATGACCACTGTGATCGGGTGAGGGATTGGCAGGCCGTCTGAAGAAGGCTCCCATGCTCTGGCCTGGGGTTTTATTTTAGGATTTAGAACTCCCTTCTCTCTCTCTCAAGGTCTTGAGCTGACAACCCTCTCACTGTCCACATTTCCCTTCTTGTTCATAGTTACCATTATAAAGGAGTTGAAACTAAAAGGCTTAAGAATTCTGTCCATTGTTGTGCTTCTCCAGTCTAAGTGGCATACAAAATTTATAGAGAAGGCTACTGAGAAGGTGAGTGAAAGAGGCTGTAATAGACATGGCTGACTTGGGTGAAGCGGTATGAGTACACAGAGAAACACATAGCACCCTCCCCCTTCCCCAGTGCAAGTTTCTATAAATAAACGATGGATGTGTTTTTAACTGTGTGCAATTCAGAGTAGCATGGCGCAGTCTTGCACCATCTCTGTGTGTCCAGCCCAGGCTGTGGAGCATCACTTGGACTGTTGTTTCCTTGCTGAAATTGCCACCCATCCTTAGTTATTTTGCCATCTTAGTGACTGGGCTGACTGTTGTAGGCACACAGGGTGTACGTTCAAGCAGTCTTTGCACAGTAGCCTGATTGTGTGTGCTGCGCCTGTCACTCGCCTCTGTTCACGTCATCACACAGGCATTGTATCATTGAACATTATCACTAGACGCATGAGGTTACAGTTCGATAGAATACTGGGAGAGAGACTATCTCCACGTGTTTTAACTACGATATCTTGCCGTAATTGTTCTCCATTGTCATTAGACAGTTTTTAATACCTTACTCTTCTTAATGTATAAATTTAACTTGCCCATGGATAAGTATGCACAGGAGTAATGTAATATATAAAATTTGGTCTCATCCATGGCTTCAGGCATCCACTGGTGCGTGTGTCGGGGGGAGTGCCTTAAAGCCTATTCCCCACAGAAGAAGTGGAGGCCTGTTTTATTTTAGGTCAAAAAAGACATTGTCCACGGGGAAGCTTTAATTTAATTTTTTTTTTCCCTGTGAAAGCAGGGACTTCAGTTAATTACATAAATAACCACTCATTTGGCTGTTTAAACACAGCCATGGAATCCCATTGCCTGCAGAGCAAATTGGGTTCCGGGCTTCCTAATGCAGCACCTTAATCTTTGTGCAGTGATTTCTCTGAAGAAGGAAGCCAGAGTACGCATTAAGCACCTCTGGAAGCTGCACAGATGAGTGCTAGGAAGCAGCAGACACTACCCTAGCGGTTTAAAGAAGTTAACATAGTTTTCCAAGACACCTAACCTCCCACTGGGGAGAAGGTTCCAGTCAGGAGACAACCTTAAAAGGGTCCCATTACTATTCAAATGCAATGAGGTGGTTAAGCAACAGGAGGCTCCCACACATTCAGAGCAGGAAGGGTTCTGGGGGATGGCTTAGTTCAAGCCCTGCCTTTTATAGGAGTTGCATAGAGCTGGGACCTGTCAGGAGTCCAGTGACTTGCCTGAGGTCATAGAGCTGGTTAGTACTGGAAGTGAGCTGGATCCCACTTCCTTTCTGTGTCAATCCATCTCAGTTGTTACAGAATTAGCGCTCTGGAGAACAACACAGCTCTTTTTTAAGTTTCCTATTTTCTCTCCTGTCCCATAAGGCTTTGCTATTTATCAACACATTGATAAGAAATTGCTGATTTTTTAAAAGTCCATTTAATGGATTAATGCAAGTTTCCTTCTGCCAGGGAAGAAAGGGGCAGATGCCCTGATGTTTGCAAAAGGCACACGTTGTTGCTGGCCATGCACGCTGAGATCTTTATGTGTTCTCTTTAAGAACTTACATAGCTGCCCCGAGTATGTTGCTTAGGGAAGGTGTGAGTGAGCTCTGCAGGAAAGCTTTCATTAATACATGCGATGCACTTTCCTTTTTATAACACACATGTGATTTGACATTGAAATAGAATGCAGATGCTTCTTTGATTGGCGTATTCCCCATTGTGCTTCTGTAAAACACCTTCACATATGGTCTGTCTCGTTCCTGAGAAATGACTTGTTTATGTCATACAAGCAGAGCAGATTGATTTTACAGTGAGTAAGGAGGTTGATGAATTGTACATTGGAGAGAAATCCTTGTCTTGGCAATCTAAACACTTGAAAATAAATGTTGCCTTTTGGAAAAGTCTCTCATGATATGCCCATGATCCTTCCTAGGAGTCAAATAGAGCCATACCTGTAATCTCACCAAACAGAATTGTCGGGGTGCTTATGATCAACTCAAAATACCATTTTTCTTTTTTTCTATTAAATGTATCATGAGACCTATCAGGTCAAAAACTGGCAGTGCTGTTCCCAAAGAACCAACCGCAGATGGTTCTACATGTACCCATACTGCAACCAGAAAACACAGTCTGAAGTGGGTTGAGGATAATATTATTGCCTTATTTTTCAAGTGCAATTTAAACACACAATTCTTGTGCTAAGTCATTTTCCCCAGGACCCCTCCCCGCCCTTTTTTTTTGTCTTTCAAAATTTTTCCATACCAGTTCACTGAAAGGAACACTGTATCTTCACACCTGTACAACAGAGTAATCACAACCACTCAGGCAGAGCCTTACACATTGTAAATCTTTCCTACTCACTCCGCTTCCATTTGATGCTCAAAACTGTCCTGTGATTGGTTTTACTTTGGAATTGAACCCAGGGGGCCCGGCCGATACATGCTAGAAAAATGTTTCGACATTGAGTTATCCTTCCAGCCCACTTTTTGCTTTCTATTTTGAGACGAGGTTTAACAAAGTTGCTCAGACTGTCCTTGAACTTGCTGTCTCTTGCCCTAGATTCCCAAGTATTTGGGATCTCGTATTCTTGCTATGTCTCAGAGTATACCATAAGTCCCAAGACATTAGGCAGTGCACTGCTCATCACTTACCTGGTGCTGCTGCTCCCGTTGTCTGACATTTTCCCCACTGTAGTTTGTCACCTCCCTCCCCAGCCTCAGAGACACTTACAGGCTTTAGGTTCTGTATCTTTCTGAAATATCCTCTATTCACGTACCCCAGAAGAATGAAGGGGAGAAGCTATGGAGGAGAGATGTTTACTAATACCAGATTTAGAACAGTTCAGCGAGGGGGGGCAGCCATTGAGGGCTCCACTTGATGGCATAGGCCTGTTAAGGGAACTGCTTGGGAAACCGAGGCAGGAAAATCTGAAGCTCAGGTTATAGAGTTCATTGAATACCATCCTGAGAAACTTAGTGAAACCCCTCCTCAAAGGAAAAAAAAAAGCAAAAAATAGAACCCCAGGAGAGGCTAGCTCAGTGGAAGAGCGCTTGGCTTGCATACAGGGAGGCTTAGGTTGAGTCCCAGCAACACGGTAAGAAAACAGACAAAATTATAGAGGCCTGTTCCTGGTAGTAGTTGGTCCATGAGCCACATGCACGTAGGTGTGTATTGATTGATGTTTTCATCTTACAAGATGGAGGGTGAAGTAAGTCTGTATTTTTATCTGGAGGTAACAATCTTAGTGGCTACTTTTACAGGCTCTAGGAGCTTGTAATCTCTTAACTCAAACTCATTTGCTCTAGGAATTCAACTAGGTAAGTCAGGAGTATTCAAAACCATGAAGTTTCTCCAACTCATTATACCCCAGTTTATCAGTGAAATGACGATGGTACACGTCAGTTTGTTTGTTTTGTAAATTCAAATATACGTATTAAATAAGGAACAGTGGGGCTGGAAGTACTGCTCAGTAGTCCAGAAAATTCTTAACATGTATTAAGAACCTGAATTCCATCTTCATCGTCCTACAGAGTATAGATGGCGATAGTACCTATTCAGTGCTCAATGAATGCTGTGCCATTGCTACTAGCCAGAATTTCTTCTTTCTCTCTGTTCTCTGCAATCCTCTGTTCCCTTTTTTTAATGAGCAAGCTATTTTGCTGATAACCCAAAGGTCTTCCACCGGCACATAGGGTGCTAACGATGGAAGATAGAGGGGTAAACATAAAATACCCTTTTTTTCTCTTGGTTCACTTAGCAGCACAGCAGACACATCCATTGTGTTAAGCTTCTCATTTCTGTGGGTGAAATTCCTAGACCCGGCTCAGCCTTTCTCTGCCAGGGTCTTGGAAAGGTGTGCGTGAGGTTTCAGCTGCGCTTTCCTTTGGGGGATGAAGTGCGGAAGAATCCCCTGCACCCTCGGATTTATGAACTGAATTTGATTACCTACAGCTGTGTGGCAGGGAGCCCCAGTGGTTTTCTGGCTGTGGCCGGGCATGGTTTTGTTCTTTTTTGTTTTTCGAGACAAGGTTTCTCTGTTGTAACTCTGGCTGTCCTGGAATTCACTCTGGAGACCAGGCTGGCCTCGAACTCACAAAGATCCGCCTGCCTCTGCCTCCCAAGTGCTGGGTGGTGCTGCCACCACCCAGGTCATGCTATTAATTATAAAGAAACTCACTGACAAGATGTTCCCTAACAAGATCTCTCCTTGATTCTTATTAATTTTATATATGTACAGAGCTATAATGGCTCTGATAAATGGTCTCACTTCTTAGACACTATAGTCTACACAACTGCTAGACTGATAAGAAAAATCACAGCACTTTTGCCAAAAAGCACCATGACCAAAAAGTAAGTTGGGGAGGAAATGGTCTATTCAGCTTACACTTCCACATCACTGTGAATCACCAAATGAAGTCAGGACAGGAACTCAAGCAGGGCAGGAACCTGGAGGCAGGAGCTGATGTTGAAGCCATGAAGGAGTGCTGCTTATTGACTTGTTTCCCATGGCTTACTCAGCCTGCTCTCTTAGAGAACCCAAGACCACCAGCCCCAGGGATAGAGCCATGCACAATGGGCTGGGCCCTCCTCCACCAATTACTCATTAAGAAAATACCTTACAGCTAGAGGCGTTTTCTCAGTTAAGTTTTCTCCCTTTTAGATAACTCTAGTTTGTGTGTCAAGTTGACATGAGACTAGACAGCTCAGTATGTATGCATTTATATAGGTAAGAATGGCATGACATGTGCGTGCAGGTTATAGGACAACCATGGGAGTGAGTTCTCAATTTTCCACCATGTGGGTCCAGGATTGGACTCAGGACTTGAGTCCTAGTGACTCATCCCACTGGCCTCTCTTTCCTATTTCTTGTCATTGATGCTATCTTCGGTGACGAGTGGTCAGGTATTTGGCTCTAGCTGCTGAGATGAGAGGAAGTGTCAGCCTTTCCTTTCAGGGAGGAAGAAAGCTTTTCCCACCTTCTGATTTCTTCTCAATTGGGTCGTTGTGATAGGTTATGATACCGGGAGCCACCATGAGTGTCTTGCACTAGGAGAGGAAGAAGATAGGAGAGTGTCCAACCCAGTGCCCTGCCCATATTGAGCTTGTATTTCTCAATTCCTTGCAGTTGTTGAAAAGTTCTGACACATGAGGCAATGAAAAGTACCGTTGTTCAAAACTCTCAGATGGGCATTTAGTTGCTAGGCACTGGAAAGCATGTCGTTGAGGCAATGAGCCTGCATAAATGTGTTCCTTACCTACAGATGCTCACTCTTCCATTCAGCATTTGAAAGGTTTGTGTCGTATCCCGTCTTCTGGATACATAATATAGTAACAATTGCATTTTCGTCCGGGACTCACTAAAACATTGTGTAACTATAGCTGTGTTTATTTTTTGAGTCCAATACGTCTTGGAAAATGAGCACAGTGTGTTGCAGGAGCTCTTCTCCATAGACACCACACCGATTCAGTCGGGAAGATGGAGAATGAGGTGAACAGAATTAATTTAGTCAACTGTCTGGAAACCGAACATGACATCAGCGATAAGATTTAAACATCCAGGAACTTCAGCTTATGGGCCCATCCAAACTCAAGCTGCTTGATTCAGAGGATGAAAGGGCAAAGCTGGGCGCAAAGCAATGCAGGGATTTATTTGATGCAAAAACTCCAATGACCAGTTAAAACCGCTAACGCGCTGTTGTAATAGTTTGCAAACAGCATCAAGAAAACAATTGAGTGGGTGTCTTTGGAGCTTCAGGCATTGTGAATTCTTTCACTCTCATATATTTTATGCCTTCTTTAATAAACTGGAGAGTCTTGGGCCAGCTTCGTCGGTGACGGTAGGTGGTCATTCATTTCACAACCCACTAATTTTCATGATTATTCAGTATTTTATGTTACCTAAACAGCTTTGGATTTTGTCTTCCTCAAATTGTAATATGGCAGTAGCTTATATGATTTCAGAATCATTAATTCAATGGGTGTTTTTTCAGCACACAGAAGTTACTCCCTCATCTCTCTAAGACAAGCACCAACTTAAGGGTTTTAAGTGGGACACCGATGCAGAAACACCTAAAATATACTATCGCATCATGGCGAAGAGTGCTAAGTGCATAGAAAATCAAGGTAGCTTCGTGTGCCCTTCGCAGAGACAAATGTACAGCTACCTTGAGTTTATCTATCGTCTATCAACTGAAATCTTATATAGTACAGGGCAAACAATAAAGCTGAGGTTATTACGTTTTTAGGAACGTTTTATTCTAAATGGTTTTTTTTTGTACAAATCTTACAGGAAATCTTCAGGGATGTACTGTAAGTATGTATGGTATTTTACTGGGTGTCCTCCCTCCCCTTCCCTTTTGCAATAGTCCTAGCTGTCTAAAACTTGAGTGCCATTGACAGCCTCTGCTCAGCTGTCACAGAGTCTGTATCAGTGTTAATACTCCTAGGCTCGTCTCACATGTCACTTTTTAGGATCATTCACTTCATCTTGACAAATTTCGATGGATGAAATGTTTTTGTTTTTTTTTTTTTCTCTGTTGTAACTCTGGCTGTCCTGGAACTCACTCCGTAGACCAGGTTGGCCTCGAACTCACAGAGATCCACCTGCCTCTGCCTCCCGAGTACTGGGATTAAAAACTTGCATCACCACCACCACCACCCGGCAGGATGAAATTCCTTAACATGAAAATCTGTGATTTTAGTTTTGAAATGATTAGTATCAGTTTTGCTCGCTAAAACCTTAGATAAAAACAAACCACTGCTCTGTCATTAATCCCGTGTACGCATGCATATTTTATCTATGCATCTGCCCGTCTCAGGGTGTAACATTTTAAACACCATTTAGATCAGTTAGTGACTTGATTCTTTCAATTTGAACATTCCTCACCATCTTCTTGAGTCATCCTTTAGTGACTAGAAATTTAACACTAGTGCTACACACTTCTGCATGGCTGTTAAGTGCTGTAAACAACAATGCATTATTTCACATTACAACAATGATTACTTCATTAACAGATTGGATTTTTCAGCTATGTGGTTTGTCCTTGACCATAATAAGGTATATGATGGGAGCTTATAGCATTGGGCATTTTCTTAGTCAGGGTTACTACTGCTGGGATGAAACACCATAGCTAAGACAACTTGGAGAGGAAAGGCTTTATTTGGCTTACACTTCCCTATCAAAGGGAGTCAGGACAGAAACTCTAACAGGGCAGGAACCCAGAGGCAGGAGTTGAAGCAGAGGGCATGGAGGAGGGCTGTTTAATGGCTTGCTCCCCATGGCTTCCTCAGCCTGCTTTCTTGTAGAACCCGGGACCACCAGCCCACCTACAATGGGCTGGGCCTTTCCCCATCAATCACTAATTAAGAAAGTGCCCTACTGGCTTACCTACAGCCACATCTTCTGGAAGCATTTTCTTAGTTGAAGGTCTTTCCTCTCAGATGACTCAAACCCATGTCAAGTTGATGTAAAACTAGCCAGCACAGGCATACATTCACAATTTGAAGTTCTGGCAATGACAGTAGCATCTCTCACGTATGATTCTTCTCCCTTGTCTCAACTTAAGTTCTGAATCTCTCCATACATGAGAAAGATAGTTCACTAAGAGGCCAATTGCCCACTGATATCTAGATGTGGTATTACAGTCCCTTATCACTACATGATGCTCAGAAAGTTTCTTAGACAGAACATCTTTCCCATCTCCTGGTTCAGACTTGGCTGAAGTTTGGTAACAGAGGAAATTATCTTCTAAGCCCTTGATAAACCTGGCATCACTTGAAACACAGCTGTGCAGCCAACCCAGGAGCCAACAACAGAGAAATAGAAGAGGAAAATGTGTTATATACACATAGTGGCATTTCTAATGGAAGAACGTAGTCCCGTTGTATTCAGGAAGGCGGATGCGACTGGAGGTGGTCGTATTAAGTGACTCAGCTGACTTAGCCAATCTTAGAAAGGCAAGAGTCGCATTGTTTCTCTTTTCTGTTTCCTATGTTTTACATAGATGTTTAAAACCATGCACATAATATGATATGAAAGTAGATATAAACTGGGTGAAAAACATGGATTAGGGGGAAATAGTGGGGGAGAAAAGAGGGCAAATGATGTGAGGGGAATATGCCAACATAAATACGTATATTTATGACAACTTAATAAAAACATGTGAAAATCCAAGCACCAAAAATGTGTTGTTTTGCTTTGCTCACCTTGATGAAAACTGATACTAACTAATGCTTCTTAATTTCCCACCATGCACTGGTTGTTCCCAGCATTCAACTGCACTAGAATGTGGGGGCAAAGTCAACCCCAGGTGCATATGACTGTAAGTCCTGTGCATATGCATAGGACTTTCTGTTATCAACCCGCTTCAGAAATCCTAAGAAAGGCTCTTACGCCCTTCCTTGTGGCTGAGGTACATTCGTCATTGAATGAACATTCCTCTCCACATTGTTTTACTTTTGAGATAGCAGTGGGTCTCCTGGTCAAACCCGATCGATCCCCCAGATCCTATGTTGTGTCCTTTAAACTCCTTTACCAGACATCTTTCTTCCTTTCTGCTGGTGCTCACATTATTGCAACGACCACTTTTACAATTTTCCAATCCAGAAAAACAAGTGTCTAGACTATTTAACAGGCATTAATTCTAAGCACCTGGTGGCGGGGAGGGGGTGCAGTTTGTTGGGAGGACCCAGTGAGCCACGTGGTACAAACCTGTCTGTAAGCAAAGCTATGAATTGTGGGAAGATCTCAGAAATGGGCCACCTTCATTGGAGCACAAGTGTGGGTTTCCTTTTCTTTTTCTTTCTCTTTGCTTCTTGGGAGGATCATTTGTTGTTCCCTGTGGACCTAAAGCAGGAGAATTGGGCACAGTAAGAGTAAATCTTACATTTATTCTTATCTTGGGTCCCTTTCTGATTCTGGCTGATAGCAGATTGGAGCTAGGGGAGTAACTGGAGAACAGAGAATCTCGGGATATCCTAAATTAAAGTCGTTCGGGGATTTGTCAGGCTTCAGCAGTCTCCTCCAGATAATTCAGTTTATGGATTTGGGGATGGAGATTTTTATTCTTATGATAAATTTGATTTCTCACCTCTCTGCTCTCCACCGCCCCCCCCTCCACCAAATTCGTCAGCTTTTGTTTTACCTTTAAGCAAATATCAGGCCAAGCCGTTTGAGACAACAGTTCTTGACTTCTTTCGGGGCCCTGCCTTGAGACAGATTGACACCCCTCTTGCTACCGCTTCCCCTCCCCGGCCCCCCGCCCCCCCCCCACTGCATCTCACCTCACCCTTCCCTCGGATGTTAATCAATAACCATTCTCTGACTACTAATTCTTTTCGGGAATATGCCACCACCACCCCATTTTGTACAGTTTTTAATACGATGGTGGTGTTGTGTAATTACCATACAACGGCTCCATTGTCTTCTCTGCTTCTTTGTTTTTCTGCCACTCATCTAAAATATCATCTAGCAGCCGGGACTCAAATCTAAACATCTCCTGAGTTCCAGGCTTAGATCAACTGCCAGCTCGTTATTCGGGTGCTTCAAAATCAAAAGATATGCCCCCTAACGTTACCAACCTCCCTCAGCACCCAGGGCTTTCTTCTAATCTGACGACTATGGTATCTTCATACATGCTCTCTGCTGTTAACATCCATTCAAGGCTTGGGGATAATTTTGCACATTCTCTACATCTGCTTTCTGTATTTTGTTACTGGTCTATTCAAGAAGCACTTATTAATCACCTACAAGTGCGCTGGTTTCTGGAGGTATAACGATGTATAAAATGGTCATTTTACCAATGCAATGCACTTGGTGTGTGTTTTAGATTCTATGTCACTATAAGTAATGGTCTTCTATTTCATTTGGGCTTTCACAAAGGTGTGAAACTATAGACATCATTGAGTTCCTTGTGCCTTCTACTCAGCCCTGTGGCTTTAAGTCTATCTTGTTGATGCATGAGATTTTCTAATTAATAGCCAGCATAACCCATGTTGTATGCCAGTGTATGTGTTATTCTGATATCTAGCATAATGCATATGATATTAAAAGAGCTAGTGCGATGTGTAGATTTTCAGACCTGATAACTGTGCATTGTTTCATAGTGTCCATTTGTTCTTTTGCTGGGGGAGTAGACAGACTACTTCCAGTTGGACTGTCAGAAACAGTATCAAAGAGAACATGTATCTTTATGGTGCTTTGTGAGAAGGCCTCTGAGATACAGTCTTCTGCATGGGACCGCTGGACCCTAATGTACAACTGTGCTTTCTTTGTTTGTTGTCACGTAACTGGGGACAACCTTAAACTTGCCATGTAACTGAGGATGGCCGTGACCTCTTGATCCTCCAGATTCTACTTCCCAAATGCTGGGGTTGTGGGGATTTGCCGCCATGCCTGGCCTTACAACTGTCATTTGACTGGGGTTGCAGAATAGCTGCGTGTGTCTTCTACTCCCCGACAATGCAGAAAGCCTCTGCTCTCAACAGGCTCCCCATGCTCCAGTATCTGGTCTTCTAATATGATCATTTTAAGTGGTATTTCGTTATTGCTTTATTATTTATTTGTTTTCTTGGTGTTTCTGAGACAAGGTCTTTCTGTGTGGTCCTTACTGTCCTGGAACTCACTGTGTAGACCAGACTGGCCTTGAACTCAGAGTTCCTACTGCTTCTGCCTCTGAGTGCTGGGATTAAAGGTGTGTACCACCATGCCCAGCCTTTACATTATCGCTTTAATTTGCAGGAATGGCAAGTTAGAATACACTTACTTTTGTGAATTTGCTGTTGTTTGAGCTTCTTCTCCAAGAAGTTTGTTTACTTATCTTTGTCATTTTATATTTTGTTTTTAGTATGTGGAAACATCTTATACATTTTTGGTATTCTTTTACCTACCATCAGATTTTGACATGTTTTTCTGATGTATAATCTGTCCATGCAATACCTTTTCTCAGCCATCTGTCTGCTGGTTTTTTTCTGTGTGAACCATGTTAAGTTGAAATCTTTAGTTACATTACTGAATTCCTTGTTGTATCAACCATGGTTTGTGCTTTTTTAAAAGTTATGTTAAAAAATTGTTTCTGCAGTCTCCACCATAGTGATAGTCTCTTACATCTTCTTCTTTTTGGTTTAAAATGTATGTTGTCGTTACTATATGCATCCCAACTAGAGTTCACTTAACCTAGCTTTGTGGACAACCCACACAGAAAACCAATTTACCCTTTTCTGTCTCCTGAAGAATGTCCTTTATCTAGTGTAGAGTTGAGGAAACTGGAGCAATGTAGATCATTTGCTTTGAAACAGCAGCAAGTGAGAGGGCTGGGAGTGTCAGGGAGGTGTACTCACCTGGGAATTCCCAAGTGGCCTTTCCTCTTCCCCCATAGAAGTCCCCACTTGCATATCCATTTCCTGGCAGGCTGAGGCCACGCACTGTCGTGGTTTTGAACCCAGCATCACCAGGGACAGTGACAACAGTTGCAGTTGTTCACCGAGGGCATGCTGGAGTTTCAGGAGATGGTTCCCTCACCCTGTGTCCTTTTACCCTCTGTAGCTCACCATCAAAAGTTGTAGAATTGCCTTTGCATCCATTCTGCTATCAGGCCCTTTCCCAGTGTACCGCCGTTTGATTAGATTGGCCTTCACATCTGAGGGCTCGGTATGGCCCAGGGCTCATGGTTAGAGATTTGACACCATCGTTCCACTTGGAGAGGGGGTGCTTCAGCATTGCTCTTGTGGATTAGGGCCAATAACTAACAGGAACAGCAATGCAGGGTTGGAATCTGGGACCCATTAAGGTAATTGTGTGGACATAATGGCTTCGGAGACGTGGATTTTCACGTCAGTCTCGATGCTGCAACCTTGCCATGTCCTGAGCAACAAGCTTCCCGATGATGTGCTCACAAACTTAATGAGAACTGCTGTCTCCTTATCCAACTGTGCATTGTTGGAATGAGTAGTATGGAGGAAATTCAGCTCCTAATGTTGTTTTTTCTGCCATGGATGACAGCATTTGGATGCCTCTGTAAGTTTTCCAGGTGTTGGCCATGTCTGACCTAACTTTGTGCCAGCTCATAATGCAATGTGGCTCCGGTAGGAAAACCATCAACCCATCTCTGAGTCAGTTTGCTCATGTACTTCAGCCAACCGTCAGCATTTGTCTGGAAGACTGCCTCAGAGCTTTCAGTGATGCCTGACTATCTAATGGGAAAAAAGCAAAGCTGTCCATGAGAGCAGAGTTTAATTTTTATGATGATGCCTTGAGCTTTGATTGAGTTACTGGTTGGGAGCAGTGCATGGAAAAAGAATCAAGCAAACAAAAGCATCAGATCAGGTCCATATGACTTTGTGTAATGATGCAATCCGGTTCCAAAAGCTTGTAGCAATGCTGATTTAGACGTAGATGTCAGAGGATAAGGAGGATTTGGGGACTAATAAGATGCTTCCAACTAAGAAAGTCTGGACTGAATTGTTGTGAGAGGAAAACTGTCCTTTTATGTGTGAATTTAGCATACACTTGCTTAAGGACGCAAATATAGGCTAGACGCTGAGGATACAAAGTGCGTCGGTGTCATCCTTTGGTAGTTTTCTCCAAGCCACTAAGTTCATTATTGACAGGTACAACCAGGCTGGAGGTTTAATAACTGAAAATCAGGGAAGTTCTCTCGCCTAGTAGCTGTGGGATTTAGGAATCAGGATCAGACCTTCTAATTCGATCATATGATCTTAGCACAAGGTCATAGCACCAGGTACCTGAACCACGAAGAAGAAACTAGAGGCGTGGGTAATGATTTTCGTTCACTGGGTATGGAACTGGGGTACTGATTCCACGAGGAAGCAAACGAGAGTTTTGCTTAGTAAGAACTAGCTGTAAGGAGCTGGAGAGATGGCTCAGCAGTTAAGAGCCCTTTGTTAACACTTGCATCGGACCCAGTTTCAGTTGCCAGCACCTATCTCGTGGCTCAAAATAATCTGTAACTCCAGTCCCAGGATATCCAACACCCTCTTCTGACCCCTGCAGGCACCAAACACACATGTGGTACACACACATGCATGCAGGCAAAATGCTCATACACATAAATGGAATTCATCTAAAAGTTTAAAAAGAGGAACAGTTGTAAACCTTTGGAGAAGAGGATGTACTATAGATATTCCACTTATGGCTGAATGAAACCGTGTTTTCTGGAACATGACAGGACCACTACATTCATGAACTCATAATATCTGTGGTTGCCTGCACAGGACATACACAAGATCAGGCAAGACGCCATTCCAGTACAGATGGAGAAAGGGCACTCAGATACTCTCACCCCTACCTAAGAAACTCCTGATAGTTGATGGTTGCTAGGAAAATGTCAGTTTACCTTTGGGAGGAGTTGTGGGGGTGGATCCAGGAGGTTTTGGAGGGCTGAGTGGCATACATACATGGACTTCTCAAAAAATAAATAAAAATATATTAGAAGAGTAAAACAACATGTACTTGTGTGAAAACGTTATAATGAATCTCATCATTATGTATAATTAATACACGCTAATAAAACATTAAAAAAGAAATATTTCTAGAAGGTAGAGGAGAGACTAAAGCTCAGCAACACTCTTCACATACCAAGATTGGGCTCGTCTTTGTTGTTGTTTTGCGCTGTGTAATCCCCCAACTCCTGGAACAGAATTAGTAGTTGGGCTGATCCAAGACCCAGTCAAGGAACTTGTATGAATGTTTAGGTCCTAAGTTTAGAAAGCTAGATTTAAAAAGCATTGAGCAAAGTACATGCTTTCAATCCTTCATCTCGTTCATTTTGAATAAGTATATTTTTGAATGACTTCCTCAAAGTATTTGGATACAGATTTAATAGAATAAATACTGTTATCACATCAACACGCACTATTTCCTTTCAAGAACTAAAACCATCATCAAACCTCAGAGTTGAAAATGATACTTAAACCAAACATTTGAAACCACACATTGAACAAAACACATTATACTTCACGTAGACCAACTATAATTATGAAAAACATAAGGTTTAACTCACAATTGCCATTGGTTTGAGGTGGTTTTATTCTTCCGTACTTTCCTGGGATGTTGCTTAGAGACATTTTAATCCAGAAATATGACTTGGCTTTGGTGGTGAGGACTGCAAGTTATGTGATTTAGTACTTGGGTTCACATCTTGGCTTTATCATTTAATAGTGTTCTTGAGCAAATTCGACCATTCTTTGTCTCAGTTCCCTGAGGCACAATGACAGTATTCCTCTCACAGAGATATGGCAACAGTAAATGAGTTTCTATTCACAGTGCACATGAAGAGGTGTCCGGCACAAATGTAAAGTCTGATTCCTATAGGTTAACCCAATTTCTTTGCGATATTTTCTCTAGTTTCAACATGTAATAATAAAAATTAAAAAGTTAAAAACCAGCTCTTTCAAGACACGTTACGTTTTTCTAACATGGCAATCATGTAGCTATGGATTACATTACTTCAGAATGATTTAAAATGTCTGTTCAGAGATCTTTTTCTTGTCCTTATCCCAACTGGGATTAGTAATACAACTCAGCATCCTGCTTTTTCCTCTCTAATATAGAGCATAAGCAGCTCCAAGCCCAGTGTAGGCCTATGTTCTATATGTTTGTAAACTAATTCTGGAATTCAATCAACCAGAAATACTAAGTATCCATGGAACCTTAGAGGCAAATATCTCCTAGTATCAATTCTGTCCTGAAGATTACTGTTCTCAAGCATGTTTATAATTAGGAGCAAGAAAAAAAGACTCCCTAGTCCCACCCATGTGTTAGTGCTTAGGCTAATATGCTTCATAGGTAGTAGATGGTAATCCACGGGAGAGGATTGATTTCCGGGAATGTTGGCCTCCTTTTGGTTGAAGTAATGAAAGAAGATCACAGGTTATCATGATGCTATGTGCAGTAGAGAGACCGAGTAACTCACAGTTCAGCTGTGCTTGCTGTAATCAGTCTCTTCACCTCAAGAGGTGAAGATACGGTCTCAGTAACACACATAGCATATCTTAAAACAAGCAAAACACTTCACCAAAAGCTTCAGCGATTTACATTAATTCATCAATTTATGGTGAATTAGATGCAGAACTTGCTATCAATTTTGGTTTGGGTAGACACACACGATTCTAGCTTCTCAAGTTATTTGGATTTCCACTTGAGCTCAAGAGCACATTGCAATAGACTAAAAACTTGAGTGACTCATATAATCTCTGAGAACTGACTAACATGTGTTTGAGGACCATAGATAATATTGGATATTAGTTTTTAGTTTTCTAGGAAGATCTGTTCTTTACACTTTCCTTTATAATACAATATGTGTCTCTTCTCTTTGGATAAATACTTTTGAAAGGTCTCCCCAGCCTTTGGAAAACTTTTATGATATGAGATAATGTCATTCCCTGTCTTTTATTCTTTGAAAATTTTCCACATATTGAAAAATACAGTAGTCATTTTTCCTGCTAGTTAATACACTTATCAAGTACTTACTGGAGATACACTGAATCAGAGATGATTGGAGCTAGAGATAAAAGCAAACATCTCCGTGGAATCTGAGATCCTTAAGTCTCACTTATGATGTGATTATTATTATTATAGCATTCCAAACAATCTTATAATGACAATAAAGTCTCTGTAAGTATTATTAGCTGAATTGAGTTACATTAGGAAAAACATCTATCTTCCTTCTCCATAGACTATTGAACCTTTCAGTAAAACAAGTTGATTGACAATGAATCTGAGAATTAATAAATGGCAAAATCCATAGCTAATTCCATTACAGATCCTCTCCCTCTTTCCTTCTTCTTTCTCCTACTCCCACTCTGTTGCTTCTACATTTTGGTTCACCTGTTAGGCTATTGATGAGTGAAGTCATGTTTGTTCTCATGGACTTTTCTTAACTAGCTTAATGTTCTCTTCTGTCCAAGCAGAAGCGGAAAAACAAAGCCAAAGATTTGCACAAAATTATTTTTAGATGAAAAGCAATTTAGTCAACAACTGTTAAAATATTATTTAAATTTCTAAATTTAATCTTCAGTCAAAAATGTCCTCTTTCTAGAGGTAACTGAAAGCCGAATTTACACACCCCTTTGGTGGTCTCTTTCCAACTGAAGGCCAGAGACTTGATACTGAGTGGATGATTCTTTCTCTTGGGTTTAGGAAGATTTAAAAAAAAAAAAAAAACTATTTAGGAAGGAATTCCTCACTCCAATGTCATGAACTCTTGTGGTTCAGAGGTTGTAACCTGAATTAGTTCTTGAACTAATCAAGAATATCACATCATGTTTTCAACTTTCAATCTAAAGAAGAAGTTGATTTGGGGGTAAGGGTACTGAGAAGATTATTTGGTTCTTTTTGTAAGGAGGGTCTTATGTGAATCAACAGTTCAAGTTCTTGGATGTTCTTAATTAATCCCATTACGTAAGGGTAGAGGATAAATTATTTTTACAGGGCTTTTAACTAGTTACTGATGTAATTTGTTACACATTGTTTACTAGTCAGTCCTGAAATTACCCTCATCTTCAAAGTGTTCTTTAAATAATAGAAGACACTTTGACCTTATCCTGCCAGTAGGATAACTGCCAAATATGTTATTTGTTCACTTAATCTGATATTTTCAATCCATATTTACTACATGTTATATAGAAGTAAATTCTAAATGTATAAAGGATTTGAAAATAGATTTATATTTAGGCTACTCTTTTCATTCAGACAAATGAGTTTATAATTTTCACTACAGTTTTTGAACTGTGGAGCCTACATTTCAAGGCTTTATATTCTTAAAATCCTTTCCATAACTAGAAAACATTTTTTTTTTGGTTTTTGCAAATGAGTTCAAGATTATTAGCCAGAAGTATAGACGGGATTAATTCACTGGGGTTCAGATGATTACGGCAGTGTCACTGAGAACGAGTGAGCCTTGTCTCTTTAGTCTGTGCCATAACATCCTGCTAATTGTTACCTTCTCTTCCCCTTTGCACCCAGTGCTGCCACTGGGCCTTCGTCCATTTCTTTTCTACTGTGATGAGATACCTGAGACTAACGTTATCAGAGAAAGAGTTCTATTTACTCACAGTTTAAAGACAAACGTCCAAGATCAGTCACTGTCTTTCGTTTGACTTCCGGCATGACAGTGCGCAGCAGCAGCACATGAGGAAGCAGAAGATGGCATGGAGAGAGTGAGAGAGTGGATTACAAGTTGGGCCTACTCTTACAACAGCTTGTTCTAGTGAGACTTCACGGACCTCACAAGAACTGTCCACACCCCTCCTGAGAGCATCTCTACCAATAACCCAACTTCCCCCTCCAGGCCTTAACTCTTAAAGTCCTCCCTACCATCCAACATCGCCATACTGGACACCAAGCCTGCAGCACGTGAACTCTAGGTAACATAAACAAATCTTGTCCCGACTTTATCACACAGTTAGTAGCAAAATACATCGGTTACTTCGTGTTTTTTACCACATCACCTAATGAGTAAGTAGTTTTCCATCCAAGTCACATTGCGCAGGGCTAGATATCTTGGGGAGGTAGGGAGGGATTTTCATAAGGATCTAGGGTTTACCCAGGGATTCAGAGACACAGAGCATGCTGTAGTACGTGTACACACATGTGTAAGAATTGGAGGAGAGTAGGAGTATTCCAGGGATGATTACTAACAGTTCCTAGAAATGTGAACATCTTTTCTTGCACATTCTCCTACAAATGAGCTGCCACACACCATATGTCCTAGTCTCTATATCCATGACATAAATGAACACTCTTTCTTTCTAAAGTAGCCTGACTTGGTTATTTTGTTATAGTAATGGTAAATAGACTAAAAGGTATATACTTGCCAGTTCTAGCTAGACCACAGTGTATTGGTTCAGCAGCTCTCAGGAAGGAGAATCTGGTAGCGGGTGGGTAGATGTGCTGAATTATGGAGTGACACCTCTAGAAACCTAAGGAAGTCTGCGTGGGTGTCTCTGCGTCCAGAGAAGTTAGACACTAAAATAGGAAATATTTTTTAAAAATCACAAAGACAAACAAACAAATGACTGGGCAGCCTAAGCCAGGTGGTG
This sequence comes from Cricetomys ansorgei, assembly GCA_026225945.1. Classification (NCBI taxonomy): domain Eukaryota; kingdom Metazoa; phylum Chordata; class Mammalia; order Rodentia; family Nesomyidae; genus Cricetomys; species Cricetomys ansorgei. Next base: position 5,754,820 of record JAMJFZ010001089.1, on the reverse strand, counting down.
GTAGCAGAGCACATGCCTTTAATCCCAGCACTGGGGAGGCAGAGGCAGGTGGATCTCTGTGAGTTCAAGGCCAGCCTGGTTTATAGTGTGAGTTCCAGAATAGGCAGAGTTCCAACACAGAAACCCTGTCTTGAAAAAAACCAAAAAATAAATAAATAAATAAAATAAAAATAAATAAAAATAAAAATAAAAATCACAAGAGGCCCAGAGAGAATTGATGCAATAAAAATGATTTTATAGTTTAGTATTAAGGGAACTTTTTTTCCCCTGAAATTTGAAGAAAGCACCACACACTCTTTTTATCCTAATCCCTGCAATGTGTATTGTTGGCTCCAACCTTTTAATAGATAAACCGGCCCTGCTTTTGTGTGATTATATTCCAGAACTCTACAGGAAAGGTTATTCAAGGATGGACAGCCTAGCCTACTCATGTTGACACCCACTGCTGAAGCATGGGCCTTCTTAGACAGAGGAGCACCAGCATTTCAAGCCCTGGCAGCAGCATGTACTGAACGCTGTGTGCTTGATTCTTCGCAGACATAGGAGCCTAGACACAAATAGACGTGTGACCAGTTTCCTTGCTGAAATGAATTTCCATCAAGTTCCCCTGTAAGGTGTAGAGTCTGGTCAACAACCTGAACATTCTCATAAGAACCTTTCATTGAAATTGCAACTTTACGTTTCCAGTTAGCGCATCCGTGAGACTGAAACATTTTTTTTCTTTTTCTCTAAAATCTCAAACTTTTAGAGCTAACGTTGGATCTGACAGGTCCACTGCTTGTCACCAGCGTGAATTAGGCAGCCCCTGCACCCAGCCACGTATGTATCCCAACTCCTGCTTTAATCTTTTTTTTTTTTTTTTTTTTTCTTTTTGGTTTTTCGAGACACGGTTTCTCTGTTGTAACTCTGGCTGTCCTGGAACTCACTCTGGAGACCAGGCTGGCCCCGAACTCACAGAGATCCTCCTGCCTCTGTCTCCCAAGTGCTGGGATTAAAGGCATTGCCACAATGGCCTGCTTCACGCTTTTATCTCCTTTGCTTCAGAGTACTCCCAAAAAAGATCTGTGTCTTAACAGTTTTGTGATTTGAATTGTTGCTAGGAGCACGGTACTGGAAATTAGACACTTACAGTACTTCCTTCCAGCTGATCTATCCAACCCCCAACCCCCCAGTCCCACCCACACCCTTAAGGCTGCACTGTGCTGCCTTGGCGCTGCATTCCGGATGCCTGCTCCAGCTACGAAGCGCTCTCCTTGGCAGCCCTGTGGTCTGCCGGTGGTCACACCAGCATTAGTGCCTGGTGGCACTTGGCTCCCTTCTCTTCACAAAATGGGAGAAGATGAGAGGCGAGAATGATTCTGGGACTTACCGACGAAAATTGTTTTTGATTCATTCTTTTTTTTTTTTAAATAGCAAGTCCAAATAGACTCCGGGCCTCTCCTTCCCTAGGGAATGATGTTGCTTCGATATTTGATGTTCCGGCGACAACCTTGTGGCTTTCAGGAAATGCTTAAGACTTCTTCGAAGTTGTGAAATTTTTATAAAAATTAAACAAACATGCAATTTCTTGAAATACCTAAAGAGCCTCAAGAAACTTTAAGAGCTTAAAAACAACAACAAAAAACCCAAAAAATTCTGAAAAACATACCGCTTTGAAGAGTATACTCACAAATATTTTATTGAGCTTCACCTGATGCCCAGGACACTGATAATTCAATAAATCCTCGTGTAAATTTTTAAATTTTAAATGTAATTTTAAAAAGTATCTCAGTTGCCCCAATAACTAGCTTAACTTTTTTTTGCTATTCAAAAACATTTGAAGGAATCAAAGCTGCCGGTCTAAATAAAGCCATTCGTTTTTCTGTCCTCAGATATCAATATCCGCGCAAGCGTAGGAAAACCATCTTGGTTTGTGTTAAGTTCTCTCTGTTTTCTATTCAATAATTATAAGCATCATACTTATTTGTCCCCGGAGGGGAAGGCCGAGGAGTGTTTGAGGTGGTTCCCACCATCACTGGGGTTATTCCTCCCATCGTTCGGTACATATCTTTTCAAGTTTTCCTAGCTTAGAAATTAGTTGGGAAATGATGCCAATGGCCAGTGAGTGGGCACATTCTAGAGTGCCTGCCACCTCTTCATTCCCACGCATCTCACACACCTTTCCTCACTAAGAAGTGGTCCAAGTACGCCTGGTTCCCTTGTTCCCGCGTATGCTGTAGACACCCAGTGCAGCTTTCTGGAGTGGGCAGGTACTGATCGCATTGTCAACCCCGTGATAGCATATCCTTGAGCCAGGTTAGCTCATATCCTCCCAGGTTTTCTCTCCCTTCTCAAGAAGCCCACTCGCGTCTGACTTCCTGTTTTAGAAGTGGATGAACTTGTAGGCTAGATAAAGCAGTCTTGCTAGCACGTGGCTGATCAGAGGTGACCCATGTTGAAACCTTGTCCTGGCTGAAGCTAACGTCCACAGTCTTTCCACAGCTCAGGCAGAGAAGTGGGAAAAGCTACGGGAAAGGCTGGCTGATTTATGGTTTCCATTTTCTTCCTATTTCAAAACTTAGCACAAACAAGTTGCGGTCACATTAAATGGCACCCACACAGCTGGTGGCACATTACATATTTACACTTCACCACAATGTGGGAGTCATTATTTCAGGTTAGCTGAATGCTGTGTATAGTGGTGCCACATGGCACCATTTGTTCATTTGTGTGTGGCCTGAATTATGATTAAATGTACATAATGCTTTCTTGGCTGCATTGTTTAGCATGCCTGCTGGGATTTTTTAAAGTTATTTTTACGTTTTTATTATTAAATCAAACTTTTCAAAAAAAAAAAGTTTCAACTTGAAAAGATGGATTTTCCTTCAAGGCTCTAAGTCTGAAGTCCTCTAACAGTAAGCTTCCTGACTGCTTAAATTCTGAGAGAGAAGTGCCAGAATAATTTGACCCAGTATAAAACCAATAGGGTTCTTTTTAGTTTTAGAGAGACATATATTTTAGACTTATAAATAAGAGCTTAAGAGGGAGAGAGAGGAAAAAGAAACAGACCTCTTGTGTAGCAGGGGAAATCCCGGAAGTAAGGCACTCCCAATGTGCTATCTTTTAAAGCAGACAATCTAAACTAACTCCTTCTCCTTTGAGAAGCCTGCAGTTTGGGATATTAACAATCAAGGCCAGATAGGTCTTTGAAAAATTTGCCTAATGCCAAAGCCTCTTTGGATGAGATGCCATGCCTTTTGTCTATGGAAAAAAAGAAAAAAGAAAAAAGAAAGGCCTCTGGGCGTGCACGTGGGTGTGTCTCATTACTTCACCTGGGCTGGCCGACCTTTGACATGAAGCCTTGACGCTACATTCTGCTAGTTTGTGGAGCCACATTTGCAGCCACCCTGGGTCATGTGCTTGCTACAGGTTGGACATTGCTGAAACCACTTCCTCTTTTGGGTTTCATTTTTACTGTCAAATGGTTACTCTTTTGCCAGCCAAAACCCTACCACTGAGAAGCATCTTCTTTGACTATTTTTAACATTTTAATTAAAATCAAATCATATCACGTCTCCCTTCCCATTTTTCTCTCTAGTCCCTCTCATGTCCCTCCTTTCCCCCTCTCAAATTGGTAGCCCCCTTTTCTTTGATTATTACTGTGACAAATACATAAATGTATCGACATACGGATAGGTCTGCTGAGTCTATTTTGGGTTGCTTGTGTGTATATCGTTTCAGGGCTGGCGTCTTCGTGTTGGAATCCCAATTAGGGGATCATCTTTGTAGAGACCGACTCCGCCTCTCTCAGCAGTCTCTAGCTCCCTGCAATTATTTGTTTAGGGGTGGGACCTTGGGAGATGTCCCCGCTTCCGAGTTAGTATATGAGTGGGTCTCGTTATTGTTCAGGTCTTGTTTAGGCAGCCATGTCGCTGGGTTATCTTTCGTGTAGCTTACCTGTCACTTCTAGGAGACACTATTAACTTTCCGCAGTGAGAGGTTTTTGGGTTTTTTGGGGGGAGGTGGGGGTCAGAAGATACTCCAGAACTCTTCTAGATGTCAGAGGCCCTGTTTATCTAAGACTTGAGTCCATTGTATAAAATAACATCTGTGTATGACCCAGGGTCCTCCTCTAAAATCCTTTTCATAATCTTGAGGTGTCTTACAGCACCCGATAGGATGTAAACGCCGTGGAATGAGTTCCAGTCCTATATTGTTTGGAGACGAATGAAAGAAGAGCTTGCGCATGCTCAGTGCACACACAAAGTTCTCATGTCAAGTATTTTCCACGTGCAGTGGATCAGAGGCACGGATATGTGGAAAGCTGGCCCTTCACCTTTGTCCAGCTGCTCTCTGTGCCTACGAAGGTGTTGGTTGGATCATACGGGATGAATAAAAGAACTCCCCATACATCCAATTGAAGTCTGACTTGAAAAGGAAAAAAGCTGGTCCCTTCTCACCATTTCGCAGTTAGACATAGCATCCTCCAGGAAAGCGCTGCATTCCAAATGCCACGGCTTCCAGGATGGAATGGCAGCTGAGTCACGGGAGATAAGGGTCCCGCTTGAGGACTCGGGAATTCTAAAGAAAGAACCTACATGAAAGAGAAGGAGAGACATTGCCGACAGTGGCAGTGTAAGCAAACAATACTTGTTGTCTGTTAATCCTGTACAATTAACGATGATGAAGGGGAAGATACATTTTGCAGGGCTCCAGTGTGATCATAACATATCCCAGGAAATCATGTCGGATTTAATCGCAGGTGTGAAATTAACCAATGCTATTTTCATAAACGCTATAATTAACCCAGATTTCCAGTAAGAGGTCTTTAAGGTTCTAGAGAATTCTCTGTAGTCATCTTTCCTTATGTATTTACTTCTCAAAGGGTGGGCATGCCCCTGAACAGATTTTTCTCTCTCATTTTTGACCTATTCCTTGTTGTAATCAGAGTGCCACACACCAGAGCCACGTTTGCTTATCCTCAGCTATCCATGCCCCTTTTTGTTCTCGTGTTTCAAAATGTGTGTTGCAGGTTTTTGTTACTGTTTAATTTTGCTTCCAGGAAAAGCATCGTCTATATTTGGCTCTCTTGTATTTGCCACTTAAGAATGCAGAATTTATTATTATGTGCTTAAAGCAATCATTTAACACTGACATTTTAAGTATGACAATAATCCAAGTAATTGTCACCCATTCAGTTAACTGAAAACATCTCCACTTCCTGAGAGGAGTAATTATAATGCAGTGTTACTGTCTTTTAATTGTAGACATGTTTGTTTTTGTGTTTGTTTTGGTTTAGGCTGTCTTCAAGGACATCCCCAGTCTCAAACTTGGCAATCTGCCCTTTCTTGTTCTCTGACTCGAAAAAATAAATGAAAACACAGTGATAACAATTTTGAAGGAAAAAAAACAAAGAGGAGTTTAATGTTTTATAGGCTCTGCTAATGCCTAGAATATGAATTGTTTTAGCTTTTGTTTTTATTATTGTTGCAACTGTTGAAATAAATTTAGTTATTTCTTTCACCAGTGTGTATTTTGGGATATGCATGACTGCAGCTGCTCACAGGTCATCCTGCACATGGAGGGGTCAGAGGACAACTTCATTCATCTCCTTACCTTCTACCTCGTTTGGGACAGGGTCTCTCTTATTCATAACTGCATGCACCAGGCTAACTGGTTTATGGTTTTCTGGAGATTCTCCTTTCTCTACACCCCTGTCTTCCTGTAGTAGCTCTAGAATTAAGCACGTGCTCACTACTGTGTCAGACTTTTACATGGATTCTGAGGACCTGAGCTCAGGTCATGAGGTTTGCAACTTTCTCCAAGTTGCCAACTCTCCAGCATCTCCACTTTTGAAATAGAATCTCTTGCAGCCCAGCCTGGTCTTGAACCCCTTATGTAGCTGAGAGTGACCTTGGACTTCTGATCCTCTTGCCTCCACTTCTTTGGATTACAGGTATATGGTACCCCACTCATCTGGATTATGAACTGTTTTTAAAAACAATGTGATGGGGGACCGGAGAAATGGTGCAACAGTCTAAAGCATATACTGTTCTTAAAGAGGACCCGTTCCCAATACCAGTATTGGGTGGCCTATAACCTATTCAGTTCCGGGGGACCCAGCATCTTCTTCTGGCCTCTGTAGGCACCTGTGCTATCGTGCATAAACCTGCACATACACACACAGACACACACACACACACACACACACACACACACACACACACACACATGTGATAAATGACTATATAAATAAGACTTAAATAAGGATTGACTTGAGATGTACCCAAAGATTCCAAAAGATTCTCCTGGTCTCTCCCACTAGTGGTGAAAGGTGATTTTGCTCTTTAGGCTTTTTAAGACATGGGTTCAACTGCCCAGGGTGAATTTTAACCACAAAGATGTTTGATGGTGGTTTACTTCGTATGAGAGGATCAATGCAGTGTCCCGTCGTTTTTGGAAATCTTAATTCAGAAATTTTTCATTTTCTAATTTAGCACCATATGTTTTCCTTCAGGGCTCATTTATAAGGCAGCCACTTTTTTTTTTTTTCACACTCTATCCACTTAATATGCGGTGCTCCTAAGTTTCCCATCGAGTGATCTGTGTGTGTGATTCTTCTTTCGTACTGTTTTCCTTGTGTTGAATTTGGTCACCGAGGAACACAGCAGGAAATTAACATTTCCTCGTAACAACAGATCTTTACTGTGATTCTAGCACACTTGCATGTGCATTGTCCGTCCTCACCTCCCGCCATGCGTGGCCGTGGTTCTGTGCCTTCCTTATGAGCACATTATAGACATGCACACACGTGTACGTGCAAGCAGCGTGCGTATACATACGAACCTATCGGCTTTGTGGCGAAGATGATTTTGCTGAGAGATCTCCCAGCCACCTCTCTTAAGTAACACTTGCTGCTTATGGTATGCACACCGTCTACTTAATAATCATCTTGCCACCCACAGACTCCACAGATTCAGTGAGTTTACCCAGGGCTGTCTGTATGGCCGTGGCTTTGCTACTCTTCACTGTACGTGGTGAGCACATCGGTGGATACACGGCTGAAGACCATGCCTGACCCTTTCTCTCTTCTCATCCCCTCACATGGAAATAGAGCTGGTTCTCTCTCATTCAGGTCTCGCTAGGTGCTACTTTGTCTGAGAAGCCGCCCACGCTCACCTGGCAGCCCATAGCTGCCTCATTATCCGATTAACATCTCGTACATTTTTGAGAGTACTTAGTTTCCTGACATCATCTTGCTTTACGTAAAGCTTTACAAAAACAAAAACAAGCAAAATATTAATGAGAACCCCTGCCATTTAGTATGGAGGGGTCTTGTGTCTCTCTCTGGGCTTATACTTATGTCAGCACAGGGGAGGAGAACTTTTTGACAAGCTGATGAAGCAGGGAGGGCAGAAGATGAGATGGCTGGCGCTCCACTGGCTAACTCTTCAGTGGGTAGTTAGGCACTGTACATTCTACTTTCAATTTAAAGTAGAAGTGTGGCTAATAAAGGCTTCATAAAGTCTCATGGTAAGTACAAACAGCCTGGCTGCCTCAGTAGGGGCCTGAAAGGGAAAGGATGCAATATAAAGAATTTGGGAAACTAACATGTAGGTTTACTTTTGGGGATTCAAATGTAAACATGTCTGTAAAACAACCTCTTTATCCATCCGAGAAATATTCCAAGACACTTAGTGGATCCTTGAAACCCCAGACATCACAATAATTATAAAAGAGAAGAAGAATAGCAGTGTACTGGGATAAAATCACCAGCAGCAGCACTATTGTACTTCTGGGTCATTCTTCAGCAGGTTACCTGAACACAAGCACTGTGACAGTGCTAGGGTCTGATAACAGAGACAACTCCTGAATGATTAACAGGGAAGTAGCTTATACTGTGTGGACACACTGGATGCAGACATGATTTTCATCCCCTGCGAGCAGTACCGTGAAGTATCTCTTCATGTTATTCACTGTGATGCACAATTTGAACTCATGAGTAGCTTATTTCTGGAATTTTTCCATTTAATATATGTTTCTGTTTTTGTTTTTCCCTAACAGACTGTAGGTAAATGAACCATAATGAAAGGTCACAGATAAAATGGAACTGCTATGTTTTGCCTGAAGAAAAATTGGCAAGGGAAACCACCTTCATAGAGGGACTAAAAAACCAAGTTAACACAATAATTATTTAACAGGAGCCACTCTCTATCATTAGTGCTAGCTTAGTGGATCCCAGGATCAAATAGGTACAAGAGCACAGGTGGGGCTTCTACCCAGGCTTAACTGTATGGGCTGCCATTCAATAACACCTGGGTTATCTGCTGCCGCCAAATGTCTCACCCGCCACCCATTGAGGGAACTGCTGCGCCAGATTAAGCATCACACCCCCAGACCAGCCAGAGCCCTGCTTCACTACACTGGAGCTCTCCCTCTCCCCTGTCACCTCTTGGAAGGAGCAGCAGTTGAGCTTGACTAGGCTCAGCACATATTCCAGACACAGCTTTGCATTTAGTACCAACATCGCCACGGTCAGGATCATTATCTACAAATCACGAGCTCTGTAACATGGCCTCAGAAAGAAGAAAGGGCTCTTTGTGTCAGAAAGGAGATACAGCTGTGGACAGCACAGCCATCAAAAAGCTCCTAGCCCAGGACACTGACAAAACAACCGCTTAGAAACACAGCTGAGGTACCAGCTTGAAACTGTGGCCCCAGAATGATGAAATCATGTACTACAGAAGCAATCACAGGAAGAAGAAGAATGGAACGTCCCTAGTACAAAGTCTTCTAGTCACCTAACAACTAGATTTGTAATTATTATACAATCCCAAATCTCTATAATATCTGAGGTTTTTTTTTTTTCCAGAAGAGAAACAGTACCCCTCATAAGGACCCCAGACTCAGGCCACTATATGCTAAGACACAGTCACTGTAGGATCACATCAGGCTTCTGGGCCAACACTTACTCCCACAAGACTTTCCCAGTTAGGATCTTAAAATGTCTTTTTGCAGTGCTGGAAATTGAAGCCAAAGTATTCATGGTTCATACCCGACCTCTAAGCTATATCTCCAGCCTTATAAACTTTTCACAAAAATATATAGGGAAGTCCTTTATAAAATGCAAGACTTTGAAGATGCCAATTACTTGTATTTGAATATTCTATAGGGGACGGAATTTCTTCCTTCTTTTCTTTTTTCTTTCCTTTTCTTTTCACTGATGAAAATAGAAACTACCCAAAATCCTCCCAAGGAAGATTTTCAGGAGAGGGATTTCTCATCACCTTGTTTTACCATCCTTATCACCATTTCTGACATTCTATCTCAGCTCTAACAGATGCAGAATCTGTGAGTCCTTTGGAGCTGTGGCTTAAAGGTTAGATTTGTTGGCCCAGGCCAAAGGGACGGTCCAAGTCGCGGGAAGTCAGTGGCCTGACATGCCCGACAGAACACGGCTGCTAGAGAGTACGTCTCTGTATGTATTTATTGACACAGAGACTCAAAATCACTCAGAACAAATTTAATTAGCTCTTTAATTTCTGGATTTCCTCAGAGCCATCAACACAAATTACTTTTTGTAATAGGTGACTAAATAAAACAACTCAGGATTAAATTGAGAAGAAGAAGAATTAATATTTTATATATTCTGTGTTTGTTGCACTGAATTTTGAAGGCCTATTTTCCTCTAGCTTAGATCCTTATTCAGGAATTTAAAAAGGAGATACAAATTAATAGTTGTTTCAACTTTTCTTGACAGAGCAGGAAGGATTTAGATATTATTTCTATAGAAGGACACTTCTCTATATGCAGAGACTAACAGTTCAATTCATGCTATTTGCACTATGATTTGATGAGAAAAACGCCAATGCTACTACTCACATAAAGCCGATAAAATAATTCTATTGATCAATATTAGTTGAACAGTTAGCATGAGGTAGTCACTATTAATAGGTTAACATGTATCTGGTTTTTAATTTCTTCATTGTGGACTGAAATAAGTGCTGTCTTACAGGGTTCTTTTTTTTCCAGTTGTTGACCATGTTATTCAGGTGTACAGAACTGGTCTATGATGGAGCTGAAGCTGGAGACAATGCCATCTGGTTTGAAATTCTGTACTCTTAAAATTATGATAGAGATTTTCTATTGGTACCATGTATAGATATCAAATATATCTGCCTGTATTCTCTACACATGTACGTAAAGCTCATTCCTGATACATTTTTAGTTCATATCATCTGGGTTTATTGATTTGAACTCCGCCTTTCTGAGCAGATCTCTGAGTCACCCCTTGCTACTGACATTGGTAGAATAAGGAGGGCATATCCCAGACTTCCTCTCGACATTGAGTTCAGATTTGCCTTAAGCCAGGCGGTGCTGGCGCACACCTTCAATCTCAGTGCCCGTGAGGCAGAGGCAGGCGGATCTCTGTGAGGTCAAGGCCAGCCTGGTCTACAGAGTGAGTTCCAGGACAGCCAGAGTTACAACAGAGAAACCCTGTCTCGAAGGAGAAAAAAAGAGATTTATTCTAGCTGAGCTTCTTTGTCTGATGTGAGCAGTATCTGTGTTAGACAGCTCTGCTGAGCAGGAAGGACATGAGATCTGGTGTATTTGACATGTGCCTACATTTTGCTGGAGAATTAAAATGAATCCTCCAAATGTGACAGTTACAGCATACTGTGCATGTTCGATGATGCCTGGTGACATGGATCAGTAGGCATCTGTGTCCAAGCTGAATGATTTGCGTTTGATCCCCGGGCCCCACATGGCAGAAGGAGCGATCTGACTACCACAGGTTGTCCTCTGACCTGCACATCCATGCCTGTGTGCACACAGGGTACACACACACACACACACACACACACACACACACACACACAAAATAGTTTTCTCATCTTCGTCTAAAGTCACATGCACAACGTGGCTATATACGGCCCTTTCCCCTCCCCTATTTTCAATATATATAAGGTTTTTCCTGTGCTTTGGGCCACCTTTGCAGTTCTGGATTTTTTTTTAAGAGCACAACACTTGTTTATCTAGTACATGTAACCCGAAGTTTGCTTCTAGGAAAGACACAGACACACAAAATGAATACAACTATCTGCTGTTTCCTTTTCAATGTCAGTGTCTGAGCATTTCTGCCACAACTGTGATGCCTAGATATAGAACTTGACTCTGATTCCGGGGCTTGGGATTATGTTCCCCACGTAGTCGGTGCTCCCCTATGTTTATATGAGGAGTGATCCTTCTTTCAAAATGGCACATCCCCTTCTATGACTCTAACTCATTCTTTGTTGGTCTTCATAACTTCAAGAGATGAGCCGTGTAATTGCCTATTTTGGGAAGCATCTGGGGTTCACAGACTAGATAGCTCACAAAACAGTTCAAAACTAGTAATGAGAAGAACCAGGGCTCAGACGGGGCCCTCAGCTCTCAGCTAATGACACTCTGTCTCCCCGACTCTTAGCTTAGGATTCTTGCACATCCTGAGAGGGCCCTGTGTGTGTTCTGCAGCTGAGTAGGAGCTTTGCTCTGTTTTCTTTTTCCCATACTGCTTTGCTAATGCATTATCACGCTGCTCATCAGGGATAATTGTTTTCAGAGCTAACGGCTTTTTATATCATTGCTCAAGTTATTAATAAAACTTCCATTATGCATGAAGTATTTACCAGTTTCTCTTATGAAGTACTTTGTAAACACTGTAACTAATTAGGCCAGGAAAAGAGCACACGAAGGTAAATGCTCCCCTTATTAGTCCTAGATGGGAACAAAGTGACTTCCTGGGATTGGGAGGTAAGTTAACAGTAGTAACTACCAAACCCCACGGTTCTCTGCTTCCAGCTCAGCTGTCACTGCTCAGCCAAGAACAACCACTGCCCATAGTTCCCAGACATCTTAGTTGTCATGAAGCACTGGACTTACCATCTCTGGAAAAATTCTTCACAGAGAAGTAGGTGACTCCTGATATTGCATCAGTATTTACCATCACAAAGTGCTAAAGAAAATGTTATTTGTAGATGCCAAAATTAACGTTCTAAATGAGAATCACAGAGTACGGAACAAAAGATAGATTACTTGCAAAAATGCCCAACATGTTTTGGTTACCTTGGCTTTAAGTGTCGGCTCTGTTTTGAAGTTGGATCTCAATTTTCTTTTCACTCCTCTGTCCCTGTCTGTCTCCAAAGCTTCCCACTCACATTCAGAGACTGTCATTGGAAATAACAGCCTAAAGAGTTTGGAAGTCTCCTTGGACTCCTTCGATAGACTTCAATTCCTGTTTTCTCATTAGAACATTCATACTTTTGTGCCTCAGTGGGAAAGATCAATTATTTCAATGTCAGTGGTGGTAATATTACCCCTAAGATTTAGCAATTTTCAAAGATCTTTTAACTTAATTAGAAGCATTTGTTGTAAATTGAATTAAACCTGTTAAAAGTGCAATGTGTTATATTAAATGCATAATATCCAAATTGGCCAAGGAGGCATAATTTTAAGGAGAATGTTCCAGTTTAAAATGGTCGCATTGCAATAAACAGGAAATTGTTCCTTCCATCCGTTTTCTGAAAGTTGAAAGAATAGGTCAGGGTTTATCCCAAGATATTTAGGTAAATGCGTACGTATAAACATATTTTGTGCATATTTCATACAAATGCTTGAAATAAGGACAATAAAGCAGGGAAGACACAAACATTATAATCGCTTAAAAATAAAGCTGAAGCCATAGGTAATTAATATGTCAACATTAAGACAATGTTCAGTACTTAATTGTGATTTTATAGTAGTTGATTTTTGAAGAATACCTCCCCTTTCCAAAGAAGAACACTTCTTATCTTTGCGTATTTTCCCCTCATTCTCATGAACATGTGATCACCGTGAACTCACAAGAGAGTTCCAACGAGTCAGAAATGGTTAATGATGCGCTGCCATGGTTTCAGTAGGCTTTCCTTAGCTGACCTTTAGAAAATCCTCAGGGTAGTTTTCAAATGTCTTAGGCACTAGACAAAGAGGTGGAGAGGGGCTGGGCTATTTGAATATTGAAAAGGGTGTATGAAAGGAGAGGCCAGCTAATGGAGGCAGAACTTTATGTGGACTGAAAACACCTGGAAAGCCATTTGATTAAAAAAAAAAAAAATGTGCTCAGGTGATTAGGGGAAGGGGACGGTGGTCTAGAATCCTCCGAGGGCATTTGGCTTTGCTGGCATTTTCATGTCAGACTTTCAAAACTCCAGAGCTGTGAGAGAGTAAATCTCTTGGACATCCAAGAGGGCTTTGTCCAAACCTCCCTCAGATATACTAAGGCCCCCAGGAGCTCAGGTCCCTCGTAGGGTACACCCTGCTGAGAGTGTAGAGCCTACCCACATCCTCACACCCTCTGGCGTGCCTCCGTCATCTCCAGTACACCCAGGCCACCTGATCCTACCTCAGTCTGGGTGGGTGGTCATCATGTGTGCTGCTTAGGGACTGGTGACAAGAAAAAACATTTGCACATGCTCAGGACAAATGTGAGTTTCAAAAAGGTTTTTACCTTTTGGGGAATTTCATAGATGATCTCTGTATTTACATGATTTCCACTCTTCCTCTTCCCACTCCTTCTCAGTACCCTCTTCAACCCCCTCTCAAATCCATGACGACTTCTTCTTTGTTTTACCAATTAAGTCGTGACCCCCTTCTTTATTTATGCCAATTGCCCATCTCTCTTGGCAGCTTGTAGAGCACCTTCCAATGCTATAAGAGCTAGTCCCCAGGGGTGAGGCTTCCAGGTCACTTCCAGTTTGAGTCCTCTAAGTCCTATGTCCAGAGTGTGTGGTGTCTTCAGCAATAGAGCCTTGCCTTCAAGTTCTGAGAGGCAGCTGAGGGAAACGGCATCAGTCTATTTTGTTTGGGAAGTTTTTGGTCTCTCCTGAGCAACAACTCATCTGGGAGTTTTCCATGCCTGGTTACTGGGGATTCTGTTAGATCATCTGAGACTCTTAGGGACAACATTATTACTCAATGTGATGTAATCTTTGGTTCACTAGATACATACACACATATGTGTGTGTAAGTATGTGTGTAACCTAATGAGTCTATTTAACACTGCTACATGTATAGGTATTCAGGGATGATCACTTGGAATTGAGGCCGCCCTTTCCCTAGGGAAAATGGATTTGACCTCTCTCAGCAGCCATTATCTAGCCATAGCTCTTCATCTAAGGGTGGCACCTTGTGAAGTTTACCCATCCATGCTGGCATGTAAGCTAGTGGCGTGGATATGCAAGTCTTGTTCGTGTAACCATATTGTTGAGATTTCATGGGTGCAGCTTTCTTGTCATGTCTGGATGACACCACCTGCATCTTGCAGCTGTTAAAGAATTATTATGTCTGGCTATATATTAATAATGAGCAAGGACAACTCTCAGGGATGCAATACCCAGGCGGCTTAGGCAGAGGTCCATCTCACGTCCACACACATGGCCTCCTCACAGGGCTCTCCTCATCCTCAGCTCCTAGATGCTTTATTCATTCTAACTCCCTCCTTTCGCTACAAATGAGTGGAGCCTAACACCCCCGCCCCAGGGACCACCAGTGGACTTGTTGCCTATCCAGATGGGTGTCCAAGCAGAGGGAGCCTGGACTGTCCTTTGGTCATCTGGCTGCACACCTGCATGGGCTGTAGGAATCCTTTATCTGTATTGACATAAACAAATGGCCGGTTACGTGGAGATTGAGGGGCTACTCCATAGTTTTTAGCACAGAGGTGTGAATAGGTGCAAAGAAGCAGGTCCTTTACATGCTGCCAGGCACCAGGATGCTCCCTTCCCCCACGCAGCACAGAAGGCCGGTCCACAGGAGCCATGATTCCATAAAAACAGTATATAACTATAAAATGTCTAATTGAAACACCCCACAGCACGCAGCAGGTTTCCTTGTCCTCTGGCTCTTTTAATCTCTCTATGCCTTCTTCTGTGACGTTCCCTCAGCCTAGGTACAGTGGTTGTGCTGTCGGTGTACTAACTGAGACCGCACACCTCGAAGTTACTTGTGTACACCTTGACGCCTCTTTTGCATCTCTGTGATAGTCCCCATTTGGAAATTTCTTTGGTAAGGAGTGACATAAGTAGAGTAGAAAGGGACGTGGTTGGGGGAAAAGAAGGAGCCCTAGAGAGGGAACCAATGGGATTCGGGTGCTTATGAAGGGGACAATAGGGGGACTTTAACTGAAAAGGGGGGAAGGAGAGTAATAGAGAAAGGGTGGGAGAGAGATAAATAACATTAAGTATGTTTGAAAAAGCCACAGGGAAACATTCTTTTAAAACCATATATATGCATATATAAGCATACACACACACACATACACACACATAGACATATACATTAGATGGAGTTATATCACACTGACAGTAAGGTTTTCCCCAAAGTCACAGAGTATCTAATAGAAACCCCAACACTAAGCATGAAAAACCTCTAGTCACGTTGTTGGTTATGGGGAAATCAAGAAAATCCTCAAACAAGGTCGATGATTGCTATTGCTCTTGGTTGCCTTCTAGAACTCCAAGACAAGACCCTGTTGCTGAAGACACCACACACTTCAGACATAGAACTTGGGGGGATCAAACCGGAGCCGATGGGTGGGACGCCTCATCCCTGAGGACTAGCTCTCATAGTACTGGAAGGTGCTCTACAAGCTGTCAAGAGAGAGGAGCAGTCAATAGTCCCACCCAGCTGTAAAGCTTATGAACCACAACAGTGGCAGATGTGGAAAGATATTCCCAATGGTGCGACAGTGTACTTTTAATCTTGGGGATAAACAACAGCTGTCTAATTGGACTTAAGGCCTGCTCCATGGAAAGTCATATCTGCTGCTGTAAACCTAGCCAACTACCCGTGACTCTCCAGACGTGTTTCACAGACCCTAGAGGCGAACCCGCTACTGCTATTATTCCTACATAAATATAATTTCTACCTCTATAGTGAATACTTACCTTTATACCTACAGAGGACTGTATCTCTTACCACTCATCAAATGCAATTCTGGAGAAATGTTTTCTTGGGCAGGGAGATGACTCACTCTGTAAAATGCTTGCTATGCTAGCATGCAGATCTGAGTCTCAAACACCCAGGTAAAAGCAGAGATGAGGGGTCCCTGTAACACCAGATGTAGGGAGTGCAAAGACAGTTGGATTCCGGAGGCTTACTGGCCATCCAGCCTAGACAAAGGGATGTTCAGTGATGACCTAGTAGAAAAAGACGCTCTCTATGGAAGTCTGGAGACCTGAGGTAAATTCTCACAGCTCACATAAAGTTGGGAGGACAGAGTCAGTTTCATGAAGTTGTTATATGAGACCCACACACATGCTGTGGCATCACACCCCCCCACACACACACACACGTACTTTCTCTCGAGCGCAATCCATTAAAATTAAATAAGGTAGATTAAATGTATTTTAGGTTAAAGAAATGAGACTTCGATCTTCTGCGATCTGTGGATGGCGTGAGATGCACTGCGCCTCCTTCCTGCTCGGCCTCCACTCCCACTGTCATAATTTCTCTTCAGTTTGGAGAACTCAGAGGAGAAGCTCCGTCTGGCTGAGTTTGAGATAGGAATCTATCCTGTGTTTCCTCATAGCCCTTTATATGTCAGCGCACTTACCGCGCTGGGTCTCAGACCCGTGTGTGATTTGCACTTGTCTGTGTCCGTAGATGGGCCAGAAGTTCTAGGTGGAAAAGGCCGCTCACCCATGTGCGTCTTGAACCCGCCCTCTTGTCCCTGGGACAAACTGTGCGAACTTGTCACTTACACAAGTTCTGACTCTGCACTCCTGGCGGTCAGAGGTCTACGTCTGAAATATATTTC
This sequence comes from Cricetomys ansorgei, assembly GCA_026225945.1. NCBI lineage: Eukaryota > Metazoa > Chordata > Mammalia > Rodentia > Nesomyidae > Cricetomys > Cricetomys ansorgei. The sequence continues at coordinate 5,738,007 of JAMJFZ010001089.1, read as the reverse complement.
CGGTGGAGATAAAAGGTGAACAATGCTGAGTTCTGGTTATAGGTACCAGGGGACAATGTTTTCTCCCTCTTTCCAGTTCTACAATTGGTCCTTATTCCTCAGTCGTCATAGGCTGCAAACTCAGGCCATAGTTTTACAGTTGTCGTCTCCCTGCTAGCCCTTCTGGTTCTCTCTCCGTCTCCTTGGCAATCGTATTTCAGACTTCAAAGACCCTTGTAATTACGTTGGGCTTATCCCAAATAGCGTAGAATAATTTTATTAGCTGCAACCAAAATTGCTTCTGCTGTTTAATTTACCACTGCATATCATTTTATACAATCACAGATTCCAGAGGTGAAGGCAGGTGATATTTGCGGGGGTTCTGTTCTTCCAATAACACTATCATAGGGCCTGACATGTCCCACACATTTGGTGATGATCTGGGAGGAATCAGAACTCTGCAAAGGAAGCAACACTCCTGTCAGGTGTCACGGGAAGGTGCCGTCAGTCTCCTGGCGTCTATTGATCGTGAGTTTTGTGATAAACTCATTCAATAGGTGAGGATGGCAAGTCCTTATGGGAAGAAGAACATGTAGAGAACATTCTTGGCTGCCAGCCACATTACCCTGAGCAAATCACGTGACTACCTTGGGCTTTAGCTCTGTTTCTGTGATCACTGGGGAGACTTGGACGTGACCCCCCTACACATTCCTTTATGTCTTCATTTTATTTTTTTTTTAATTTAACTTTCTCATATCTCCATCTTAATTGCTCCTTGAAATACTGAATAATAAGTCTCAGAAAGTCTCAGAATCATTGAACACGGTTGTAGTTTTTAAAAAAAAAATGACAGTAGGGCTAAGAGAGATTGCTCAGTGGATAAAGAACTTGTCTCATAAATGTGAGGACTTTACTCTGTATCCCCAGAACCCATGCAAAGCCAGATTCGGTAACAAGCATCTACAATCTCAGTGTGCCTTTGATGCGATGGGAGATGGAGAGCTTGGACTCTCACAAGCCAGCTAGACTGGTGTACACAGCGGTGAAAAGGGAGAGACCCTGTCTCAAACAAGGTGGAAGGTGAGAACTGACACCCAGGATTATCCTGTGACTCCCACATCCCCCTGCACTTACACACAGATACAGAGAGTCATCATATACACACTCAGATAAAAAACAACCTACTGATGAAGAGAATACAGTGATTTTTTAAAATTACCCAATAAAATAAGTTTTTATCTACAATCATTACGTTTTTAGAATGTTACTTGTGGGTTATAGTTGGTCATGTCAGAAAGGACTATGGACATTTTAGTGCCATCTATTGGTACTGATTTTAAAGCAAGGGTTATCTTGGCCAGCTGGTGAGTCTTTCTAGTACACAGATTCCTTGGTCTTGTATTCAGTACAGAAGAGAGTTTAAGAATGCATTCTGTGCTTTGCTTCTCCAAGGCAATTTTGGTCTTTTTATTTTATTATTACTACACTGATGGATTGTAGAAATCTTGTTTGATTTCAGGTCTCTATAAAGATCCGGCACGCAAGGGGGATGTATGGGTGTCATATGAAATGTGGCTGAAGTTCAGAGAAATAGGTTTCATTTAATAGCTGAAGACTGGATGGCCTCCCTAGTCCTGTCTCCTCCTGGCAGCTCACCCCTGAGCAATGGGAGCACCATCCGCATGAACCGAAGAGAGGCTGCTGGCCTCAATGTGATTTGCCAATGATCTATGTGCTCTACCGCTTCCTTCATAACCAACAAATCAATTCTCACTCTACGCATTACACACCCCAGTGGTAGATGCCATTTATTATCCTCTTGATGGTCAGCCTCTTTGTATATAACCAAGAAGGAATACGCAGGAAGGGAGGGATGGTGGAAACGTGGATGGGAATATTCCACAAGGGCAGAGCAGCTTGTAGCACGCTTTGCATATTCAGAAGCCCAACAAAGAGGCAAGGCGATCGTGAAACAGGGAAGCTGGAATCTATTGAAATGAACTGCACTTTGAGAGTGAGACAGTTACAGGTGTAATTCTGTATAACTCTGCATTGAGATTCAGGTGTAAACTCTAAGTGAATTTAATGCAAGAGCTGCTGTATATTCTATATATTCTATTCTAGTAGGGACATCAGTTATAAGACTATGTGTCACTAGCTTCTCCAACTAATAAAATTCAATTCTTTATTTTATTTAGAATCAGCTAGAGACCATGAACTAATTCTTTTGTTAATATCAAATTTCAAGGCTTATACAATTTTAATCATCAAATGATTAACTTTTCCTGAATTCTTTGAATCCACATACATGGCTACCACCATAAAAAAGAACACACACTAGTATGGATTTGTATTAATTCAGGACACATGATTTTTTTGACATGTGAATGTCTCTCGTGCAACCTGGGTGGTTTTTTTTTTTTCTAAATCCAATGTTTGACAAGCAAAGATTTGTTCCTGAGTGTGAGTGGGAATACCTAATTCACGAAGCTAACTGTGAGTGTGGCTTTGGGGCAGTTTCCACACGTAAGGACTCAAACTGCTTGGTCATTTCTGTCAATGGCTGTGAAAAGAATAATGGAAATTTCTACTCATCAAATAAGCTTCCGTCTTCTCTGTTTTGTACCATTTGAGGTTTTCTGCCTCTCTGCAAACAATACAGTGTTAAACCTGGATCTGATTTTCCTTCCTTTGAAATGCAAAACAGTGATGGGGTAATTAACGGAAGAGGAGATCATGTGTAGGATAGTTTTGCTCCAATTGGGTTGAAAGGCCTGGGTTTCATGTCACACGATGGAAAGGCAGTAAGGTATTCTGGGATTCTCTTACAAGAGACTTCAACAGGCAGAATCACTGTCTGTAACCAAGGCACCCTGTGGGATGTGTGTGTGTGTGTGTGTGTGTGTGTGTGTGTGGTCCATTGTCCTTTCAAGGTCTGTAAAGATTTGTATTGGGATGTTGGTAGGGATTGCGCTGAATCTGTAGATCGCTTTTGGTAAGATGGCCATTTTTACTACGTTGATCCTACCAATCCAGGAGCATGGGAGATCTTTCCATCTTCTGAGATCTACTTCAATTTCTGTCTTCAACGACTTGACGTTTTTGTCATACAAGTCTTTCCCTTGCTTGGTTAGATTCACTCCATGTTATTTTATGTTTTTGTGGCTATTGTGAAGGGAGTTGTTCCCTTCATTTCTCTCTCAGTCCGTTTGTCATTTGTACACAGGAGGGCTGCTGATTTTTGTTGTTGTTGTTGTTGTTTTGTTTTTGTTTTAAGCCAGGGTTTCTCTGTTGTAACTCTGACTGTCGTGGAACTGATGCTGTAGACCAGGGTGGCCTTGAACTCACAGAGATCCACCTGCCTCTGCCTCCGAGCGCTGGGATTAAAGGCCTGTGCCACCAGTGCCCAGCAGCTAATGTATTTTTTGAGTTGATCTTATAGCCAGCCACTTTCATGGTTTGTCAGCTGTAGGAGTTCCCTGGTAGGATTTTTGGGGTTGCTTACATATACTATCATATCATCTGCAAATAAGAATGCTTTGAATTCTTCCTTTCCAATTTGCATCCCCTTGATCTCCTTCAGCTGTCTTATTGCTCTAGCTAGAACTTCAAGTACTATCTTAAATAGGTATGGGTAGAGGGGACAACCTTGTCTTGTTTATGATTCTAGTGGAATTTCTTTGAGCTTCTCTCCATTTAATTTGATGTTGGCTGTGGGCTGGCTGTAAATTATCTTTATTATGTTCAGGTAAGGCCTTTGCACCCCTAATCTCTCCAAAATTTTTATCATGAAGGGGTATTGGATTTTGTCAAAGGCTTTTTTGGCATCTAGTGAGATAATCATGTGGTTTTTTTCTTTCAGTTTGTTTATATGGTGGATTACATTGACTGATTTTTGTTTGTTGAACCATTCCTGCATCTATGGATGAAGCCTACTTGATCATAGTGGATGATCTTCTTGATGTGTTCGTGGATTCGGTTTGTGAGAAATTTATTGAGTATTTTTGCATCAATGTTCAAGAGGGAAATTGGTCTGTGATTCTCTCTCTTTGTTGAATCTTTGTGTGACTTGAGTTTAAGGGTGACTGTGGCCTCAGAGGATGAGTTAGCAGCATCCCTTCTGTTTCTGTCTTGTGGAATACTCTGAGGGGTATTGGAGTTAACTCTTCTTTGAATTTCTGATAGAATTATGCAATAAAACCATCTGGTCCTGGCCTTTTTTTGGTGGGAAGACCTTTAATTACTGCTTCTATTTCCTTGTGCTTTATATGTCTGTTTAAATTGTTTATCTGATCATGATTTAACATGGGTAGGTGATATCTATTGAGAAAATTGTCAATTTCTTTTTAGATTTTCCAATTTAGTGGAGTACAGGTTTTTCAAGTATGACCTAATGATTCTTTTGATTTCCCCGGTGTCTGTGGTTATGTCCCCTTTCTTGTTTCTTATTTTATTGATTTGAACATTCTTTCTCTATCTTTTGATAAGTTTGGATAGGAGTTTGTCTATCTTGTTGATTTTCACAAAGAACCAACTCTTTGTTTCGTTGATTCTTTGACTTGTTCTCTTTGTTTCTATTTTATTGATTTCAGCCCCAGCTTGATTATTTCTTGCCATCTACTCCTGTTGGGTGTGCTTACTTCTTTTTGTTCTACAGCTTTCAGATGTGCTGTTAATTTGCTAGTGCGTGGTCTCTTCACTCTTTCTTTTGGTAGGCACTTTGTGCTATGACTTTTCCTCTTAGCACTGCTTTCATTGTGTCCCATAAGTTTGGGTAGGTTATGGATTCATTTTCATTGAATTCTAGAAAATCTTTAATTTCTGTCCTTATTTCTGTCTTGGGCTAGTAATCATTCAATAGAGAATTGTGTAGTTGAACGTTGTTGTGGAGGTTCACCAAAGAAGACATGGAGACATAATTATAACTGTAAACCCTGCCAGACCTCAGCAGAGGGAACCACCATCCTGGCCAGTGCCATACTCAATGGACAGTAGAACCCTGAGCGTCTCTGCTCAGGTGCTTTTATTCTTTCAGAACTCCTCAGATATTCTACTGGTAACACATGCAGATCATTAGCAATTAAACAACCTTCACAGAAATCCAACACCTGCAGACAATACAAAACGCCCTAGACAGCCCCTCACCCAACAGTGCATAAAACAATTATTTTATATATAACTAAAAATAAACTTCTGTAACAGAGTTGTAACAGAATTTATGGTCCTTCTGTTGTTTTTGTTGTTGTTGAAATCCAACTTTCATCCTTGGTGGTCTGATAGGATACAGGGGATTATTTCTATTTTCTTGTATCTATTGAGACTTGCTTTTGTGGCTAAGGGATGTGATCAGCTTTCCACGAGGTGGTGAAAAAAGGTATATTCTTTTGTGTGTGGGTGAAATGTTCTATATATATCTCTTAGGTTCATTTGGTTTATGCCATCTGTTAGCTCCAGTGTTTCTCTGTTTAGTTTTTGTCTGGATGACCTGTCCATTGGTGAGAGTGGAGTCTCCTCTCCTCGTATCACTGTGTGTGTGGGTCTATGTGTGTTTTAAACTTTAGCAATGTTTTGTTTACAAACGTGGGAGCCCTTAAGTTGGGGGGCATACATGTTTAGAACGGAAATGATTTCTTCATGGAATTTTCCTTTGATGAGTGTGAAGTGTCATTCCCTATCTCTTTTGGGTTAGGGACTGAGACTTGGCTAGTGTTCTTTTGGCTATCTGTCCTGGCCTGTGCTGTACTTCCGGCTGGTTGGCCTGGTCTGAGCTAGTTCTTCAAATGGGGTGTGCTGTGAAGGTGCTGAGGGCTGGTTTTTCAGCTGGCTTGGATTGAGATATCACTGAGGGTTGTCCTCAGTTTCTGTGGGCCAGGGCGGCAGGCTTGGAGGGGAGCAGAGAGGGGCTATGGAGGAATAGGTTTTGGAAAAAAGAACCAAGTGTTCTGCAAGCATGAAGCCTACCTGGTTGGTTTGTTCCCTGATTGGCACTGGGATCCCTGCTCAGGTCTTGCAGGCCAGGTGAGGCTAGGCTGGAGGAGAATGGGGAGGGGCTACGGAAGAGGAGGTTGTGGAGACAGAACCAAGTATTCCGTGGGCAGCAAGCCCACCAGGTTTGTCCACTGGCTGGGGCTACAATCATTTTTAACAAAAGATAAACCTAATTTATCGTATTTAATTTGTGTGTGTGTGTGTGTGTGTGTGTGTATGTGTGTGTGTGTGTGCATATATGTATGGTGACAGTCAAAGGACAACTTTGGGGAGTTGAATTTTTTCTTCTACCATGTGGGTCCCAGGAATCAAACTCAGGTTGTCAGGCTTGCTGTCAAACTGCCTTACCCACTGAGCCATCTCACTGGTCCCAGTAAATAAACCTACTCTTAAGAACACACAATATCATGAGCAGGCAAGTTAAGAGGAAATACACGTTAGAGTTTCAAATATTTCCAGAAAAATATAATTTACCACTTATAATAATTCCTTCCCGTGTTTCATGACAGGAGTGTGTAGCTTAGTGATATGTCTAATTATGGTCTGGACATCTGATATCAGGCATGTTTTATCTTGCGAAGCCTAAGCTGTGACTCGTTACACAGGCAGAAAGGGTTGTCCTTCCGGACAAAATTCAACACATGCTTCCCCTGACTTGAACTGCAACGGAAAGGTCACGTAGCAGAATCCTGCAGTTTCTGTCCTTTTGAGAATGGATTGTTTAACTGTCCTCAGGGCTCGTTCATGTTGTACCAGGTGTCAGCGCTCCCTTATTTATTTAATGCTGGCCAATATTTTATTGCATGTTATTAAATCTGTTCCCTTCATCCATTCATCGGCGGGCATTGGTGTTGCTTTTATGTCTTGGCTGTTGAAGATGCTGCTGTGATGAGCAGGGGTGTGGCTGTCCCTTCTCCGCTCGGCTGTCAATTCCTCCGCGCGTGTATTCACAACTGGGATTGGTGGGTCTGACCATAGATACATTTTGTTTTTTTAATGTAACTATGTAAACTATTTTTTAATGGTTGTTATATGCGCCATCCTGTTTACGGTCGTAGTTTACTGTTTTTTTGTTCCTGTTAGGGTTCAAGCATTCTAATATCAATGATTTTCTGTTGTTTAGTTTTTCTCATTGTTTTTAATAGGCCTTGTGAGAAGGGTGAATTCATGTCTCACGATTTTCACTTACATTACCCTAATTCATATTTACCCCCGTTGTCTTCAGTCTTCCATTGCAACAACAACAAAAAAAGGAACATGGGTGTGTTTGACTTCCCAATGTTCAGAAATGATTTCATTCAACGCTGTTCATTACTGCAGCATGTCCCCTCGGGGTATACTGTAGGTCCGGTATTTACCTGTGCTTTCTCTGCTTGCAGCAGCTCTTCAGCGGTGGATGGTGGGGGATCCGGAGAGCTAGCCAGGCACCTCCACTTTGCACTGATGTCCTTGTTTACAGAACTTGAATTAGCTCGATGGCAAAGCCAGGGCTTCTGGTACATCCTTCTGCTGATGGCTTCTCTCTGGTTCCTGAGGCTCTACCTTCATTACCTGGGCCAGTGGCTTCTCCTCTGGGCCCTTTCAACTCCAGTTACAAAGTAAGTGCTTTCCCCTGCAAGTCAAGGGGATGTATTTTCATCTTGCTTGGGCAAATCAAAGTACAAAATACCTTTTCCCATTTACTTACCAGAAGACCTAAAATGGAGACCTGATTTGAAGAGAGAGAGGGCAAAAAAGTCTTTATATGAGAGCAGGGATTTTTATTATAGTTACAGTCGCAGGCTGTGGTTGGCTCTGTATAGATGAATACTTAACTAATGCATCAATATTTGTTTGAAATTCAGCAGATTCAAATATGTCCTGATATCTGAGCAGGACCTGAGAAGGAATTTGGCAATGCTGTTTTTTGTTCTATTTTGATTTTATAAGGACGACATAGGCTGGAGGTATTTCAGAAGTAATGTGAGTCTGATTTATTACCATCTTCAGAAAAGCAAAGATTGCTTCTTCTACAAAATGATTGAATTCAAACAATTACCAAACTCAAGCCCAGGCAGCTTTCTGGGCCATTATCCTGTGGGAGGAAAAATGATATTTTAAAGGTTGTCTCTCCATAAACATGATTCCGTAGACAACTCTAGATAGACAGATAGATAACAATACAAGTACAATTCACTTTCTCAAATGTAGATGGTGCAGATAGAAACACACACGTGTGTATATTTTCCATTAAGGCTGTGAAGAATTTTAAGTAAGGCTTTGTGAAAAGAAATGCATATGTGTATGTATGCACGAAGAGTTTTTTATTCTCTTATGGAATGAAGTTACTTGAATTTGGATATGTTGTAGATTTGAAAATTTATATGTGCCAAATAACTACATTTTTGTGAAGGGATTTTTCATATTTTCTGTCTGTTTGTATCTATCTATCTATCTATCTATCTATCTATCTATCTATCTATCTATGTATCTATCTCATATATGTCTATATTTCCTTAGTTTCCAAAGCAGAAAATACAAATATTCTAGCTTGAGTTAATTATGTTTTATTAGTCTCATTTTTACTTTTCATTAGAAAAGGAAGCCTTCCTTTTGCTAGTTGTTAATCCAACAAGACAGTAAAAATATCGTGAAAGCTCATTTGAGTCCATTTCTTAAACAGAGGACTTGGAATATTATAACAGTTTGGGGGAGTGCATTGTCTAGATCTGCAGTCCTCACTCACACACTAGCTCTGACCCACATCTCAACGGTGAGGTAGAGCAGCAGCAACACCAATAATGAGGCTTATTTTGCTGTCACGGTGTCAGGTTCTATACTAAGAAATCTACATCGTTCCATTTCATATCCACGACACAAGAGCAAAGCATCAAACTTCCTTTGAAGAAGTAGCCAGGGAGTGGATAAAAACGAAGATCTCTCTCCAATGGAGTCATGATTCATAAGGAGAGTAAACTCTAACACAGTTTTCACACAGGCCAAATTAGAGAGAGGTCTTTGCATGAACACAGTTCTCAGGTTTTGGGAAAAAAATGATGCCAAAGCCACACTGGAAGCAGCCTCAGTCACTGGCTTGAACTGGATTTAACGCACAGTGCTTCACCTTGTGCCGTTAGCCCCTTGCTATGAAATTTCAGTTGTTAGTTATGACTGCTTTTGTTGTTGAGGTTCGGAGTCATGCCAGAAAAGCCATAAGCAACATCAGTAAGCTTCACCCAAATCCTGAAGGATCATTAGATTTATAGCCAGCTCACATTTTTACAAGACATTGACTTATTACAAAGTTCACTTGTGTATTTTGCATTTAAAAATCGGTCACTAATATGTCCTGTGTACTGCAGAAAAGTTCCTGATTCACAGATGGCTATGCTAAGTGGCTCTATCTGCTTTTTTTTTTTTTTTTTTTTTTTTTTAATGAGAACAATTAACAAGACTTAACTTGCCTTTCTTTCACTGAGAACTGTTCTGGTAGTCCAGAAAGATTGAAGACTTCTAACTCACAATTTCAGGTGCCATTTTTGGGTCAGGTTTTTTGTGTTTTTAATAAAGAAAGCAAAGCATGTGGTCTGTTGATTGATCTGCTCACTTGGCCTTTGTCTAACTCTTCTCGGCTGCCTGTGCTTTTGTCACAACAGATTCCAGTTGTATACCTACACTGTTGAGCTCTGCTACCCAACTTCTTCACTTCACGTCGAAGAAGAGCTGGCCGTGATTGTGTTGGGGCCTTTAGCTCTGAACGCAATCACATTTCCCTTGCTTCTGATCAGATGGGGCTGTCAGCTACTGTTTTCCTCCTGCCCGGATGCCTTGTCAAAGCTAATCATCACGATGGGGCTATGGACAGTTCTAGACCCATTGGCAGTGTTTATAGTGGATACTTTCCTGGGGGTAAGTCAAATAAAATAACCAGGATATGAGTCCCTGGCATGCAGTTCAGCTTTAGTGAATGACTCGGTTGACACAGAACGTTTCAATAATTATGTCGTTCAGTATTCATCCCAAATTGAAGTTATGAAGCTGTTCTTCATAAGAAAAAAATCGTGGATGTCTCATATAATTGATTCAAATATAACTTTAACTATTGCAAAAGAAAATTACTTAAAAATAAGTAGGGAATTATCTACAAGAGAAAAATACAAAGTAACTGTTACATTTTCAAAATTATTCCCAAAGCTCTATGTTTTACGTAAAAATAAAACTTTCTGTAGCTTTAAAACAACAACAACAACAACCAACTAAAGATCTTCACAGAGGGATTTCCCAGTAAAGTACTTTTCCAGAAATTCATTCACTGTGACTGGCTGCCTGTCTGCTTCAAGCTAGGACAGCTCTGTGCTATAAAGATGAGAGATACGAGCTACTGGGGCGTTTTGAAGTCAGAACTTTTCAAAAGTCATCCCTCAGGTATTCGTTCCAACTTTTGTGATGATTATGAAGTGACTTGCACACTTCACCTTAAAATACAGCCTTCGTGTTCTGAGTGATCTCCAGTGGCGTGCATGATGCTGAGCAGAAGAACGCAGTCCAGGTACCAGGGAAGGGTTCTGTGCTTTTAATCATTGTTGCACAGTTTCTTTGTTACATATATATGCAGCTGAGTTAGGGGGGTAAGTAGTCTCTCCATTTTACAATCGGAAGAAATAAGTTGCATGGAATTCTAGTCCTTATTCAAGGTGATACACACAGCTCATGTTGTAGTTACAACTGGGATTCAGATCTCTGAATTCCGAGTCTGGTATTTATTTCTCCCACTGTATCCAAATCTCATCGTAAAACTTTCGATCCGTATGTTGTTCTATGAAATTAAACGTGTGCTCTTGCTAACGATAATTATTCATTCTCAACAAAAATATTGAATTTGATCATGATTATGTGGGTTATGATTTGGTATAAAATCAAAACTGGTTATTATTGTGGATTTATTGCCACGCCCAAATCTCTAGCTGCTTTGAGTTTGCAATTTTCTGACCAATGCTGCTGAATGTTTTTCTGGCACCAGGGATCAAACCCAAGACCGTGCGCATGGTAGGCAAGCACTCCACTACTGAATCATACCACAAGGTTCTGAAATAGGCAATTCTTAATCTTCATTTTGTATCAGAACCTATTGCAAGTCTCGGTAAAACAAAGATTTCTGGACTCTGCCCCACAGTTTCTTTATCGATGGATACAGAGTAGGGCGCAGATTTGTGCTTCTGCCAGTTCCCATATGACGGGAACCCTGTTGTTCAGGAACTATAGTTTAAGAGCCCAAAGTCATAGGACAAGGAAGGCTCTGAGGAATGTACTGGGGGGCTCCAGAAAGACAGGTGTCACTTGGAAGACAAAAGCCCAGCATACAGGTTGCTCGATGGCACGCTCTTCACTTTTCTGTCCATTATCTGTGACTCCAACCTACAGTCTAGCTTCTTTATCAAAGTTTCTTTCAAGATGTCCAAAGTTTTGTTTTTTATTAAATTAACAAAGCACAATCAAAGATAGTGGCCAAAAATGTGATATTCAAACCAGAACATGTGAAGGCAATAAAAGTTTAAGCGATTTTACAATAAAAAAAAAAGGAAATCTGAATTAATTCTTTTACACACAGACCTGATGATAATAAACAACACCAAGCAGGAATCAGGTGTCTATCCTCAATTAATTTGATGTGATCATATACTCATTCCTAAGATTCTCTGAAGTTATGCATTGATGCTACACATACCATGTATACCTGGGAAGGAAAGTTTAATAATTGCTGCATGTGGGCTTAGTCTATATCACTATACTAAGTAGATCTCAGGTATGGGTGTTTTGATGGATTATACTGTTATTTTGTCTGAAATTACTTCTCTCAACCACACTCTATTAAAACTAAAGTCCAAAGCACAGTCTATGATGCATTCCTGAGGACCTTCTGCACTTTGGGTGTCAGAGCAGGCAGTTCAGGGCAGCGAGGTCTGCAGTTGTAGATATGGTTGTTGATGCTGATTCACCCAGATGTAGACACTGGTTCAGAGCAGATCTCAATTTATCGGTTTGCCTAATTAAATCACTGGTTGTAGCCTGGAGCCCTGGAGTCCTTGAGTGTTTGTCCTCTTAACAGCCTAGTCTTAATTCTTGAACTGGAAGGCTTCAGCCTTCTCACAGTTTAGAACATTAAAACTGCTAGCCCAGACCTAGAAGGCTTCAGCCTTAGCTTTCTGAGACCTACTGCTGACTGAGCCACTCTGACTAGCTCTTTGTGAACTCACTCGACTCTTCTCATTCAACTGACTCTTCAGGCTGCTTCTCAACTGACTGTTCAACTGACTTACTGACCCTTCAACTTATTCTGTCTACAGACTCCTCTGTTAGAATCTTCTTAACTCACTCTGTTAACTGAATGACTCTAACTCCTATGTAACTTTCTTTTACTGAGCTGAGAGTCTACCATGTATGTATGTGTGTGTGTGTGTGTGTGTGTGTGTGTGTATAATTTTTGTTGTTTGTTTTGTTTTTATTTTTCGAGACAGGGTTTCTCTGTTGTAATTCTGGCTGTCCTAGAACTCATTCTATAGACCACGCTGACCTCTAACTTACAGAGATCTGCCTGCCTCTGCCTCCTGAGTGCTGGAATTAAAGGCATGGATCACTACTGCCTGGTTCACTGGTATATTTTTTAATGAGAATATTGAATACTTAAATGACCTCTGCTTGTAAAGCTTAGAATTGGGCAAATGGAATTGTAGAAAAGCACCATGTCAATCATTTAACATTATTAAAATGAACTGCAAATGGTACATTAGCCCATGAGTATGTTTAGGAATCTTGCTGCTACAGACTAAAACCCTGTGCATTTGACATGCAGTCTTTTGTTTTCAGGTACCAGGTGTAACTTCTTTCTGAGAACTCAGTACCATTAGCCACTTTGGTGACATGGTGGAAAAGGGAGCTATTTGAGTCAGTAGTGTGTTTTCTCCCCCATCTTTAGCTTCTTTCTCTCATGGTGGCTAACCTCATTGTGATTCTGAATGGAATTTCTGATGCTTAGTGGACTGAGCTACTAGACCCAGCTGGATTCTGTTCACAATCGTGCTTATGAGTCTCCAGGCAGGCAAGGAAGAGACTGCACTGTTGAGCCTGGTTGAGCAGGAGATGTAAAGATGCCATATGCATTATGGGAAGACCATATTCTGAGGTATCTCACAATTCCTCCCAGAGGCCTGATTGGCATATCCAGCAGCCATGGTCCTCTAGCTGAGCTTACTGCAATGCCACGGGGGAAGTCAACCAAGGAGGATAAGCAGCTGTCCTTGATCTTCTGAGACCTTCTAAGAAGGAATGTCTGCAGCCCTTGGGGAATGCCCTTCCTCATTCCAATCGGGTCCCTTAGGCAGACACAAAGTCAAGCAGTGCACTGTATACAAGGAAGCTGATGAAGTGAGCTTGCATGATTGACTCTGAGGCCTTCGATGAAATCTATAGGAAGGCAGCCTCCAGCGCAACTATCCCAGAATGGCCTTACCCTGAAGAAGCTGTCATGAAGGCTATGGGATAAATCTAGTGACTGTATTTTTCCAGTTGCAAAGAAAAGTATTTGTGTTTATTCTGTCTCAACAAATGAACTCTCCACCTAGTATCCTTCATCTTTCACTACTTTTCATCTATGTTTGCTTCTTTTCCTCACGGTATAAATACCTCCCAGGATACTGCATGTCCCAATACTATTTCATTGGGGGACTATATTCCTGATACATACGTTTTGGAGACCTAAGCAAATCATAATGTTTCCTTAGAAAGTATGAAGTGGAGGAGAAAATCACAGAGTTTAAGTCATGGGGAGCTGTTCTGCGGTCCCCAGTCTGCTACTTGTGATCCATATGACATCAAATAACCTAGTTAAGCACGTCTGCCTTCAGTTTACACACGAGCACTATGTAAAAGTAGTCGTGTATACCAATAGTGACACCAATAGTGACACTCATTCTTCACACGGCATTGTGTGAGAGACTACGTGAGAATAAAGCTTGAAGAATTCACATATTTCATAAAAGAATAATGAGGCAAGGGGTATAGTGAGGCGATGATACTGTTCTGTGTGCACAGCACACAGTGTGAGAGGCATCGCTCTGTTGCTTACGATAAGAACTCACAGTCTACATAGGAAACCAAACGCACCCGCCCAGACATGCCACACGTGTTGAGTGGAGGATGCCGTGATAGATCCATGACTTTGTCTTCCCATCATTCAGGTCTTTGCTAAGGCGCCACTTCTTCAGTGGCACCTTTGAGTGCAATATTAAACACACACACACACACACACACACACACACACACACACACACATACACATACACGACTCTCTTGTTACAGTTCAGATCTTGCGTGTTCCCCATAGGCTAACATTTTGAAAGCATGGTTTCCCAGTGGGAGAAAGTTAGCACATTTGGGGATGTGCCTCTGGGAGTAGGAACTGGGACTTGACTTCTTTTAACTTTCTCCTGGCTGCTGCGAGGTCTCCATGTTTGCTCCAGCATTTGCTTCCTGTCGCAATGTGCTCCCTCATCTCAGGCTTCTAAGCAGAGCCTCCTCACTATGGACATAAGCCCTGAAACCATGAGCCAGCCAGAAGAAGACGTCCTGCCTTACAAGTGTGCATCATGGGTATTTTGTAACAGTGACAGGAGACTATTGTATCTCTGATGTCTGGTTTGTTTTTTTTTTTACTTTGTATTTTGTTTTGTAATGTTTCTTCACTGTTGTTTAAACTGCTCTACAGTTTTCTTTTTTCTCTGCAGTGCTGGGGATTGAACACAGGGTCTTAGGCAAGTGAGGGCCCATGGCTAAGCTACATCCTAGCCCCCTTGTGCCTTTTTTACTTTTGAGATGGAGGTCATATGAAGTGGTCCAGATTGACCTTGAGCTCACTTTGTAATGTAGTCAGGTGTTGAACCTACCATGTCTCAGCCTCCTGAGTAGCCGGGATGCAGACCTGCAACACAAGTTTGACTATATTATATTATATTATATTACATCATATCATATCATATCATATCATATCATATCATCATATCATATCATATCATTATAACCATTGTAACGATGCTTACTATCACTCCTACACACTTAAATGAGAGGCTAATGTCTCTGTTTAACCTTATTTTCTCCTATTATTTGAAGAGAATGGTAACTCGTATGTATTCAATAGTCATATAAATGCCTAGCACCTGCTGTTTAGATCACATTATTGGATTCAAACATAGATCATGTTTTACTGTTGTTTCATCAGTGAATTCTTTTATCTATTTCTTTATCATTAGGAAAGCAGACAGAGAACTGGGAAAGGAGTTATGCTTGACAGCCCTTACCCATCTGCTCCTCAGAGTGCTAGCAGTGGCCCCACCCTTTGCCGAATTGAACAATTAACAAACACAGAGTGTGAAATAAAAGCTTTGGTGCAGTAAAGAAACACGTAGTTGACAGTTGGGATTTCTGAATGCTAGTCATTGACCAGATACCAAAAGATATTTTGGTGGAAGGAAAATACAAATTATCCTTCCTAGGCTTCTGTTTCCTTCACACACATGTGATTTGGATTAGCTACTTTTAAAACTATATATACATAATTGCCAGTTCAAACACTAAAGAAATGGTTCTCTCTCAGCTTCCACTGGCTATCATGGGAATTACAGCTAAGGGACATCCATGCTCCACACAATTCAGGGATCAATGATGTTACATGATGTCACTGAAGGTTCTTTGCCATTCAGATTTGTCTTTAAAGGCCTCATGACTTTGCATTTATTTATAATCCAGTATAGAATATGTGTTTCCTCCTCTCAAACAAGGGCATGTTTTTAAAATTAACCTAATGTAAACTTTAGTTTTCAAGCTCACATTAAATAGCCTGATAACTTTTTTATAAGTTTCTAAAATAAGCCATCTCTTTTATGCATAGCACAAATTAAATTCCTATCAAATCTGCCTCAGAAATAAAGGAATCTTTCCGCCATCACATTTAATTTCTTTATATCTTGTGCTCATTAAATTCACGAGTTAATAGCACATAAATAAAACATGCCTTTTGGTTCACGAATTGCACGTCAAGTGCATGCACTTTCAAGCCTTAGAAGGGAAAATGAGAAAAACCTGCTAAACCAAGCACACAAACCCAGCCTCTTTTCTCTTTCCTTTGTGCAATTTTCAGTACTTACAAGATCTAATTTAGAAACAAATTATGGTACCGTAGAGTTTCATGTCTTTAACTTAATCTGACACGGTGATGTCTCCATCCCTATTGTTTCAATCTCTGCTCCCTTGTCTCAGCGCCTGGCACAGGATGGGGAGACTCCTATCGCAGATGCAGCGAAGCTATACTGGATGTTTGTGAGGACCAAGCAGCCGGCCATCCTCGGTGTTGTGATCACCGTGGTACTTTACACTCTGCTGTTCATCATCTCTTCCTTGATTTTGTACTTGTATTGCCTCAGGTGAGATGTTCCATTACTCTGCTCTTTAGCTTCTGGTCCTAAAGTTGAGGTGTGATAGAAGGAAGGAAGGAAGGAGGAGATTAGAACTATCTAAATATCCAGACAGAAATTCCCCTGGTCATGTACAATTCTTTTCATGTAAAACAGCAAAACCATGACTTGGCTCTGGAAGGAAGGTCTCCCCACAGTGGCAAGTGCTAACTTTGCTATGGATCATTGTTCTTGTTTTTCCAGACAAAGAGCTAACAGAAGCAAAGGGTAATCCCTTGACATACAAAGATGTTCTAGGAAATTTCCTAGGAAAGTCACTGACAATACCTTTTTGCTTTCCATTTTTCTTTCTTTTCCTGCTTTCCATCTGCTCAAAGATCACCAACAGGAGAACAATTATCCAGCTTGTGCCATACAGATGATCTGGTTTTGCCAGGTCATCAAATAAGCAAGTAAAGTTCATGTGTGCATGTGCATATGCATATGAAAACATCATAAAACCAATAAATACAAGGAAGAAAAAAATGCTAGGAAAAAGTGTATTTGGTGCTTGTTTCCCAGGCTGTGAAGACGCTTTTCAGCTAGACAACTCTCTCCAAAGCTTCTTCCAAGGTCATATGAAATATTTATTTGGCTTATGGCATCTATTCAAATCCATGAACTTATTGCCATGATCAACGTCATGAAGCTACCCCCTTTGGGTTTTTTTTTTAATGATTATGGATTTGGTTATAAAAATGCCCTTTTTGCATGGTGTAAAATGCAGGTTCGTTTACCTTCTTTGCTGTTGGGAATCCAGCTCCTCCAACATTACATAATAAAGAGGCCAAACTTTCCTTGATGTATTTTGTCAGCTATTACACAGATCAGCCACCAGTGTGTAGTTCTCCCTGGATCCTACCGCAGTGGCCCAGGCCTGTCCACTGATGCTCCGGAGCTACTGCAGCTTTGTCATATAGCCCATCAATCTCAGTTCTGGATATAAATCTAAAAAAATTGAAATCATCAGAGCACTACTCATACTAATATGTGGAAGCCACCTATACATCTATCAATGGAGAAATGGACGATAAAAATACATACATGCAATCAAATATTGCAGCCACAGAAATGAGCAAAATATTGTAATGTGGATGAGACATGACACTGCGCTAAGTAAAAAGAGCCAGTCACAAACAAAACAAAACAAAACAAAAACAAGCGCCTCAGGAGTCTACTGAGGTAAGGTTCTGAAACAATCAAAGCCAGAGAATGAGAGTAAAATGGTTGTATTCAGGGACAAATGGAAGGGAAAAACAGACAAGTGCCATACCACAGGTATATAGTCTCAAACGATTGAGCTGTAAAAAATACGTTGTACATCAATGCGTGTATAATTTATGGTAATGTATTGTGCACATGTGAGGGGAGACCTCAAATGAAATATTCCTACCAGGGTTTTATAAAATCTTATAAAATGGACTGAGAAATGGAGTACTCCATTATAAAATGGAATAAGAAATCAAAATAATATTTCTTGGGAATAGAGTATTTAAGAAGCCAGTGCAAGTCTGAAGAAGGTTGGTGAAAAGCAAACACTGGGATAATCTTTGATACTTTAATGTCATTTGACCAAAAAAAGACAAAGGCATGCATGATTTCAGGTGAGGAGAAGAGGTAAAGTTGCACAATTTTGACAAAGTATGAAATGTTGTGTTTGTCAAGTCAAGGTATTATAGCATGACCACAGTTGGATGAAATTAGCTTAGAAATGTGGTCGCAGGTCACATGGTTAGAGGCTTTTCTTTGTCAGTGCTACAGTCTGGATTCTTCTATGAAAGAGTAAAGGCAGCAAAGGAACTTAAATAATTTTCATTTTAGGGAGATCGTTTCACTAGTAGGAAGGTGGGAGGAGAGACACGCTCCATAAAATGATAATTAATAAGAGGAAAGGATAAGATGGATGGATTACCTGCATATCATAGACAATTAACCAGGAAGAGTTCAACTTAACCAATCTCAGTGCATTTCTTCAACACCATTCTCTATTGGCCTCTGTGCCTAATCTAGTCTGTTAGAATTGGGACTACTCAGATATCCTAAGTCAGGCTCTACTTTTATTTTAGAAGCCAGTGTTTTAGAATAAATAAGTCATCCAAGTATATCAACAAAACAGTCTCTCCTTGCCACCATTTCAAAGTCTCTTTCTCTGCAATGGCATGGTGCTGGGTAGACCAGTTCTCTGAACGAAGTAGTGTCTATAGCAGATACATTTGGAAAGTTAAGTGGAGCCTTTCTTTCTTTCCTGGCATAGATTTAGTGAAGAGATACAGAAATCGTAAGAGCTTATCTTAGAAAAAGTGCCAAGGAAGATTTGTGCGTGCTCACTGATAGGGGTTGACATCTAGACAGTATATACAGGCAATGTTCTTGTCTTCTTTGACCTTGGTACAGGGCTTTCAGCACAACTCTGATAACAGGTGGGATTGTAGGAACACAGGAGATAATTGGTGAGGCTGACTGCAAACAGAGAATTCGGTGTAGCTCTAGAAGAGCATTGGAAGCTCTTCACTATGGGGACTGGGCCCTGCAGAGACTGGCTGACTGGCTCTCATTGCTCCAGGAGTCTGGGTAATTTGTTACTGAAGGGTTTCAGTGCTGAAAGAATTCCCACTCCCCATGGTTCTGATGAGAGTGTTAAGTGAACAAAATTTTGCTTCTGTACAAGAAGACTCTTAAGAATAGGTATAATTATTTGGACTTGATTTTATAATCTTTAAAAAAGCGTTAGTGTTTTTAATGTTTTTTCCTTATTATTGAAAGAAAATGTTAAATGGACAAAAATGGAAACAGTTAAAAAAATAAAAAAGTAAATTAAAGAACTTCAATAATATGATCATCTAGACAAAGAAATCACTGCCAAACTTTGGTATACTGTCTTGCATCTTTTATGCCATGTGTGCTTAATTTTACAAAGTTTTAATTGTGCACCACAAGAACAGTTCAGATGTTTGTTTTCACCTTAAATTACAGTGAACATTTTTATATCGTGTACTCAGGTCTTAAACATTGATACCTGTACAACATTCTAGCATGCTGTGTAAGAAATAGAAAGTATTTAAATATATTCTATTTCTGGACAGTAGATTACTTCACATTTTCCTGCATCTTATGAGTAATTCCAAAGGTACAGAGTCTTACCCACAGTTTAATTATCCTTTGTACAGGATCCTGAGAACCCACACACAGTGGCTGAGAAGATACAATGGACTAAGGACATTTGATAACTATGGCGGGATTGTTTCCTAGGGAGTTTTCATAGGTGTGTATTTCTGCAGTAGATGATACAATGCAGGAGAGGCCAGTCACAGCACACAGTCACAACTTCAGTAGAAGGCCCAGAATCGTCTTGTTTTTCTAAATATGCATGCCTCTGTTTACTAAACAATCTTTACACATTTCTTACTCATTCACATCATTTTATCCCTCTTTTTGTGAATTGCACTTTAAATGCCCCATCACCTTCCTTTCTGTAGATAATTCAAATGCTTTTACTCACTCATACTATCAACAGATCATACTATACTATACCATCTCCACTTCCTAATTGCCTTTTAATTTGTATGTGACTTTTAAAATAAAGATATTTAGCCAAGTTGGTGGTACATACCTGTAAGTCCAACACACACAAAGGCTAAAGCAGGAGTTATTGCTGTTAGTTCAAGGCCAATTTGGCTACATAGTGAGTACCCTGAGAGCCTGGAGTAAAACGCAAGATTCTGTCTCAAAAGAGCGAAGCAAAAAAAGAGCGTAAGATCTTTAAAGTTCAGGAACAGCAGCAAAGTATTTTATCACAAAATTTAAGACTTACTTTAGTAACTCAAAATTAAAAAAATAAAGTTATTTCTCATTTGGACTTATTTCTGTTTTCTTCCCTCTTACACAGTTTGATTTTTTTAATTGAACCCCTTATTATAAGACACACACATGCCATTTTGTGTACACAGTGTCAATAGCTGAACAGAATGTCTCTTTATCTTTTATTTTCCTAGCCTGTTAATTTGGCGTGTTATCACTATGGATTTTACCACTTTATCTTTTTGGATTTGTAGAGTAATTTAAACTCATCATTGTGTTTTCCTTCCCTTTCCTGTGGCCTCTTCTATAAAATTAATCTTTTTATTAAACTTTCATAGTTGGTCCCTAACTCAGTCTTTAGCCTTGCAGCAAACAAGTGAAGCATCTGCAGACATGGTTTGCATAGTTTAATTGTAAAACCTTTATCTGAATAATATCAAAGATCTGCAGGCCGCGTACATGTTCTTTCATATTATATAGAGAATGAGAATAACAATTTAAATGTAAGTTAGATTGATTTAAGCTTTGAGATTCCTGGAAGCTGTACACAAATTCAAAACACTGGTAATCAAGTTAATTAGTTTGGGGGTGAGCTAGCATCTTCTTAGTTGTTGACTTAATAATGCCAAATAGCCTCATACATTTTAGCTGCTGCTTAGGAAAACTAATGCAGATCAAAATAATTTAAGGGCCAGTTTTGATGAAAATATTATGAGCTTATCTACTGTGTGTATATGTATATATACATACACACACACACACACACATGTACAAGCATACATACACATACATATGTATATACAGGAGAAAAATCTTTGATTATCATAATATATACATATATATACACATATGTGTGTATATATGTACATGCATATTTATGTATGTATATATGTACATATATACATATACACACATAATATGTGTGTGTGTATATATATATATATATATATATATATGATAATCAAAGATTTTTCTCCTGTATTAATCAATGTTTCTTACAGTGATTTTTAATAAAGGCAAAATATTATTCACCATCTTGATGAATAAATTATAACATTTCTGCAGCTAATATAACCCTAAAAGTGTTGCCTGACTTGTCAACACTGTCTACTCTGACTGATACTGATATAGACTGTGTACAGGAAAACATCCTTGTACAGGAATAGATACATCTCTGATATTTTGGTCCTTTATTGCTCCTCTAAGTAATCTGAATGTCATAAAAATTGCTCATTGCTGTGGAAACATTCACTTAAATGCTACTTGTTAGACCCCCTAAGCCTCCTGATGTGGGCAACAGGCCCATTCAAGTGTTGACTGCCCTTCTGTCTTGTCTTCAGCAGACAAAGTATTCTTCATCTCCTGTCCCATCCCCACAGATAGCTATGAGAAACTAGGGAATATGTCTCCATCTGGAATTTTTCATTTAGAAAAACATAATAAGAGCTGGATGCAAAGCTATGTGTACACGTGTAACCTCAGAATTTGGGAGGTTGAAGGAAGGACCTCACCACAAGTTTGAGCCCACCTAGCTGCCAGGTTCAAAGCCAGCCTGGTGCTTCATAGTGAGAGTCCATTTCAAAAACAAAGAAGAAAATTAAATTTCCATCAGCCTCGTCATTAAAACAACGGAAGCCTAGAAGTTAGTCAGTTAAGATTAAATGGCTAATTTGTAAATTTGTCTTTTGGTGAAGTGACCTCTGATAAATTAGCCTGTTTTGAATGCCACTAGAATAGAAGAAAGTAAAGCAACTGGCTGGGGGCTGTCCGTTCATGCTGTACATTGAGGACACAGGGCATGGGAGTCTTGCTAGGTGGGTGTCAGGAAAGTGTAGCTATCAATATGAGACTGGCAAAAACTGTCTGATGTAGTCTGCCTTGTGCTGGTTGGGGTCATTGGCATGAGTATATTTAAGTAATAAGTACTGCTTAAGTACTCTTGCAGAAGCATTTGCCTCTGATTGTATCAACGTTGTAGGATAGAGCAGTGTTCATTCCCCACTTCTCTCTGTTTCTGGATTTTTTGTTCTTAAAAACTCTTCCTGAAAAATTACAACAACCTTATCACTAAACAACTGAAGCGCTAAACAGCACAAGTATCTTCATTTGTTGCTAAGAACCAAGAATGGTTACTTGTGCAGAAAAACAGCATGTTGAGTTCACTGTACCATGTGCTAGTTAAGGTGAAGGTGACAGACAAAAGAGCCGTGTACTGAGGAGCAAGGACGAGGCATTTGACTCTCCTCTGTGCTGAAACAGACATGCCTGGAATGCAAAAAAAAAAAAAAACATCTGCTGAATTTAAAGATTCATAGTTAAACGAGCAAGTTTTCTTATGGAATGAAGATGCATCTTTCCTTTCTCGCGAAATACAACCGACAACTTTGCATGTTCCATTGGTGGGTTTATAAACTTCTCGATGCTCCAGCCAGCGTATGAGGAAGTGTTCAGTGCACACCACAGCTCTCCTGTGTGTTAAGTCAACTGAACAAAGTCATCATAGGGGCAATGCAAAAAAAAAAAAAAAAAACTATTTAGTTAATACATGTAAAAATTCAAACAACCCAGGCAAATGATAAGTGACCTTCAGAGGCAGAATGTTCGCTAACTCTCCCCTTGACAGCTCTCTACTCCAACTTGGCGTTTCTAAGTCTCAATTCAACTATTTGAACCCTCTGCTCTGCCTCTGTGCCCAAGTGATACTTTCCCACTAATGATCTGTTAAGTGGGTTAATATGAGCCATGCTCACATGCTAAACACTGCAGATGGGTTCCTGGTGATGTCGATGTTGGTCACACTTGCTAGGGGGACTGCACTGTATGCTGACAGACAGCGCCTCAGCCTGACACCAGAGCACCGGCAGTTCTCCTTGTCATTGACCTTGGCCATGGCACTAGCGTTCCCATCAGGACTGTGCTCTCCTGGTGGCCAAATTTTTAAAAGTGAGTTTACTTTGATAAAGTACTGCCACTGTTCTGCTTGATTTCACAGAGTAGGTTTCTCTGGAACCGGTCTTAAATCAGGCCTACCTACATAATGGGATAATGGGGGATGTGTCAGTGTCCTCCGAGGAATAGCCGGAAGTGTGGGCTAACAGAGCTGATCCGTCTAGCCTGGCCCTTAGAAAGAACAGGATTCTAAGCCTAACGGCCCTCATATTATTCTCAGAATTCCAAAGAATAAATATTTTTTTAAAACCACATTCCTTGTGATTTGGTTTGTGGCAATGGCACAGATACCTCTCACACTGCACGGCGTTGTGTTTGGCAATGATCTCATAAGTACGACAACAGAAGCACAGGTAATGGAATCCAGAGTGCCATATAAAACATCCAAATGTGTAATTCTCTTAAGGAGCAATAGAGTATAAAAGATACAGAATAGGAGACAATAACGAAAGCCTTGTATCTAATACCCTGGTTGCATAAGGAATGTCAGAAATGCTACAGTGAAAAGATAATGGAAACTATTCAAATTCTTCAAAAGATTTGAAGAGAACTTTGTCTAAAGAACACGTGATAATGGACAATAACCATGAGCCGATGCTCAGTGTCGCTAATTGATAAGAAGATGAAGATCAAAACCACCATGAGTAATGACATCATACACCAAAGGACAGTTACTATCAAGAGAATAGGGAGAAAGCGTATTGGAAAAGGTGTGAAGTTAGAACTCTTGTGCAGTATTGGTAAGAATACGAAATAATGCTGCTCTTATAGAAAGCAGTTCGAGTGGGAGGAGGGAGTCCTCGAATAACTGAAACTATAGTTCCCATAGGATCTACCATCCTATTTCTGCATATCTATCCCAATTAATTAAAGCTGGATAGCTAAGAGATGCATGCTCATGTTCTGTGCTGCATTATTTACAATTAGCTAAAGATTTCAAAGAAACCCAAACGTCCACCAGTAGATGAATAGATGGGGTACACGTGGAACATGCAAACACCTGGATATTATTCCTCTTCATCTTACAACATGTACTCCTTCAGCCAGTCTCTGTCTTGTGCATACCAGGCTGCTGAGATTCCTGGGCTCTCCGGCGCTGTGCCTGCCCCAAGCCTGGAATCGTAACATTGCCCCACCCCTGCTGACCGTGCAACTATCTATTGTACTCCCAGAATGGAACATATAAGCCATACATTAACTGAGTGGAAAGAATTGACAGGCGAGTGCTGAGGATGACTGTCCCCTTACAGTGTGAGTTCACACAGATGTTGAAAACGTTGACCCAGTGTCTAGATACCTATGATCTGTCTCTCTGTCTCTCTGTCTCTCTCTCTCTTTCTCTGGAAATGGGGTGGAGGAAGCATTTTGATTTCTTCCCACTGTGGGTCACATTTTATTTCCTGAATTTTTTTCTTTTTCTGAAATTTTGTTTTCCTCTTTATTTCTTCTTCGTTCCTCCTAAATCATTTCTGTTTTGTTTTGGTTTTCTTTCCCTCTGTAAATGATTCCTAATTAGACACAGATGAATTCAATTCACTATGAAGCATAGTGGCGAGCACTCAATGGTTTCTAGACACTTACCTGAACCTGTCTTCCTGTGTATTGATACTTGGCTGTCATGCTCCTCGTTTAAGGTATTTGCCAGTCTTACTAAAGTCCACGTGCATTTCAACATATAGTAAGAGTAAGAGCGGATTTCGGTCAACTGATTGCATGGCATGCATTCAGATCCCTCCCTGCATGGGCCCACTATAATGGCACCAGGAAGCATTCACACCAGACATACATTGACCACTCTGCATATAAAGCGACACTTTTAGAGTAAGCTACACATTTATTTATTTTTGCATCTAAAGCAGTTTAAAGCTGCAGACTCCATCTCTTCTCCTAACCCTTAAAATAGTCCAGTAGCAGTTCACACTTGTCCTTTTTAAGCTTTGAAAGACGCGTCACACGTATTAAGTTTCTGGAAGTGACCCACATTCCGACGTGAACAAGCAGAGTAGCTTCTGCCACTAAGCAAGCGTGAATTGCTGCATATGTAGGGCATAGGGCAGAGACTTGGCAAATTACTTGGTTTCATTGGCCATCATCAGCACCTGTGGCAGAGTATGTGACCTATTTCTCCAAACAATAATGCCTAAAGCGTTGCAGACAGGTGGACTGAAGTTCTCTTTTTAATTACATTTGGAAGAAATAACTTAAAAAAAAATTCAGGCATATTGAAAAGTCCTGTTGCTAGAGGAGCCAGGTTGGCAGCGCACACCATTTAGTGCTGCGATACTTTTTTTTTTTTAATGTCAGAAAGTATTAGCTCCCTCTTAAAAACCTCAAATCTGCAAAAATACTACAAAAATGACCACCCTCCCTCCCTCTCTCTCTCTCTCTCTCTCTCTCTCAGGTTCACCAGTTAATAGTTCCATGGTTGCTTTTGCTGTCCCCCTTTCTCACCCAATGGGAGCCCGTATCTTTCACTTGAGATCCTTCGGCTTGACTGGCACCTAAAATGGAGCACACAGAATAGCTTTTTATTTTGTTAATTGATATCACCAATATACATTTTTAAAACAAAACTGGAACTATTTTTCATTGTTTAGGTTTTTTTGTTTGTTTGGTTTTTTTTCTCATTGAAATTAGTCTAACATACTGTTAGGGCTTTCTGAGGACAACCAGGAAAGCAGAGATTTAAAAAAACATGTCAAAGGACAAAATGTCCTTATATTTAAAAGAGTAAAATCATGTTTGGATATGTGTTATATTGCACGACTAATTATATCATCAAAAATTACATAGCCATGGTTTTTCTATTTATTTATTTTTATTTACATATATAACCACAGAGCGTCTTTTCCTTGTTTCTGTAAACTGGCTTTATAGAGCTGTAAAATATGCTGAAAACTAATAAAGGTTTGTAAATTGACTCATTAACAACACATCATGAGGCTTTACATTGGAAAATGCCACCCAAAATGGCAAGAAAAAAGTTAAATATGACTAAAATGCAATTAATCTCTGCACAGCTTTCCACATTCCGATGTGCCATTTTGTTCTCTGTCAAAACATTTGTTAACTGTCCTGCAGATCCAAGCTTTGATGTTTACATAATTATTCTTTCACACAGCATAAAAGAGAAATAAAAAGAAGACAGACATTTTCTGGGCAAAAGGAAGAGAAGCCAGCAGAAACAGGACTGCGATTCCTAATTAATTCAAAGTTAACTGCATTGTTGATAATCCTGCACTTAAAAATCTTCATATAGAAACTGTTTACAACACCAAGTTGACAGTAATTTAACTGCATTAAATCACCATGGAAACAGAAAAACGTATGTTACATTGTACAAGAAGAAGAGAATGGTCAAGAGTAGTTTTTGTTTAATAAGCCAACTAGCAGATCAATCAGATGGCTGGGCCAGAATCTCAAAACAGAGCACAACAGCGGAAGCATTCCAAGATGGTGTCAGGCTGGCTGCAGATGCAGTTCTGGGATGGAGCGCGTGTGCTGCATATGTAAAATCTTGGGTTTGGTTCCCAGTAGATGTAGATATACAGTCTCACTAGGTATGCAGCCATATAACCAGTCCTTTGAAGAATTCAATAGATATATAATCTCACTAGGCTTGAAGCTATGTAATAAGTCCTGTGAGGAACCCCAAGTCATTAGAAAATAAAACTGACTCACAGATCTTATTCACAGATGCAGGTTAACAAAAACCATTGCTACTGTTTTAGAAAGAGTCAAATTAGAGGTAGTTAAATGAAGATGTTAGTTTGTTATGTGTTCATTTGTTTGAGACAGGGTCTCACTGTGTAGCCTGGCTGGCCTGGAACTTGGTTTGTAAACCAGGCTGGCCTTGAACGCACGGAGATTTACCTGTTTCTGCCTCCTGAGTGCTGGGATTAAAGGCGTGTGCACCACCACACCTGGAAATGTGTGCTATAACTTGAGTCACCATGATCGAATGAAAGAAACATTAGACTTAGTTCTGTTTTTAATTTCTGTTTTTGTTAGTTTTGAAGACTAAGCCTAAATTTTGAAAATCTTAGAATATTAACATATAATGTTAGGATTAAATTAAGTCTTAGCACAATGCAGTGAAGTTGACTGCCATTATAATGAATAGTCAAAGAATTCTAATATGGATTCTCGAGGTTAATTAGAAGAAAATCTCATTATTCTGACCACTGAAGTAAAATGTTTCCAATTCTCTAATTGGAATGTCCAAAAGGCACTTCTGCTCTGTGGCTAAGTATATTTTTCTTGAGAATTTCATACATGAGTATTTTATTTACATCATTGCATCCCCCTTCTCCTCCTTTAATTTCTTCTGAACGACCCCTGAAATTCATAGCCTCTTCATTAATCCTAATTGTTTCACACACACGTGTGTGTATGCATTTACACACACGCACACACACACACACACATAAACTGCTGGTTCCATGTAGTGTTGTTCATATGTACACGTGTTTAGGGCTGATCACTTGGGGTCAGATAAACCTTACGTGGCTTATCTGTGAAGGAGACCAACTCTTCCTCTCTCAGCAGCCAGTAAATGCCTGTAGCTCTTCATTTAGGAGTAGAGCCTTGTGAGCTATCCCCCAACCACACTGACATATCAACTGTTGTTGACATTGTGTTGATCTCGTTTAAGCAGCCATACCGTTGCGGTATCATGGGTGTAGATCCCTGACATATATAAAAGACATTATTTTGTAGCAGTCACCCTGGTCCGCTGACTCTTCCAGTCGCTAGGCTCCCTATTTTAGAACATTCTCTGAGCCTTAGGCATGGGGCATATAGATGTACCCACTGTGCACCCTATAGTCAGAAGCTTATTTTTCGCAACAGATGGAGACCATCGCAGAAATCCACGAGTAGTCCAAATGCAGAGGACAGCTGGCTAAATATCTTGAGGAAACAATACACCACACAGTTACCTTTCAAATATCTCCTGGGTTAGTACTGTCACTGATCCATGAGGGACTGTGGTCTAGACTAGAGGTTACCAACACAACTCAATTGAAACTAGTCCTGGGTATGTAAGGAGATCCAAAACTACACTAATTTGATGTTCAAACACAATCAATGGCCAAATATGTCTCAATTTTCTGCAGTCTGGTAGATTTCACGAACTAATCAATTAGGTATATAGGAAAGAATAGCAAAACAACCAGATTGCATTTGGTGGATTAGAATATGTAGCTGAGAAGATTTTTAAGTAATTTCTGGAAACTTAATTATCAAATAATCTCTGAAGAAAAAGAGGGGGATAAATGAGCTGAATATATGTATTGGTTAAAAAAAAAATACAACTTGTTCAATCCTTTGGAAGATATAAATATTTGGAAAAGTGAACCCAGGTAAGAAGTCCTCTTTTCTCAGGTTGCACAATGGCTCATGGATACTAGATGCATTTCAGAGAATCCACAGTAAAGAAACCAAGTTCTTCATGGCCTATGATTTGGAGATTTCCAACCAGGAGCTGAGCCACATAGTGAAGAGGTCTGAGCAGTGGAGAGGGATCAATGGTGAGAGAAGAAAGGTGAGCTGGTGTGACGCTGACCTGATTATGCTAAAGAAATTCCCTTTGCCCAGACATCAGCAAATTCCTCATTGTTCTCAAAGTGGTTCCCTAGCTTGCTTGATACCACATTATGAATTTTGTGATTTTATTTCATGCTTCTTTCTGCTTATTAGTCAAAGCAAGATGGTTCGTAGTTTAGAGGTTATCATCACTGTGCGCGCGCGCACACACACACACACACACACACACACACACATATATGCACACACACACACATATATGCCCACACACACACACACACACACACACACACATATGCACACATATAAACATTTATATGGATATAAATACGACAAAACTATACCAAGGCTGTGAGGAATGCAAAGGAGGGTGGGGTAGGGCCAAGGCATTAGTTCATGAGGGATTAGCTTCAATGGAGCTTTGAGCAGGAAGGAGGGAAGGAAACAGTCTTTTCTCCTTATGTCTTTTGATGCTTTTGTTAGTGAGTTCTTAGTCTTTTTCTTCTTTAGGTTTTCCCCTGCAGGCATTTAAATAACATTTCCTTTTGTTTTTTAAATCTCTTTGGTAGCACTGGACATTTGCTTTCTTGGCCTTTTCTGTCTCAGTGCCATCGGAGTTTGTGTACCCATTTTTCTTACTCGTTTCTTACTCTATACAGTCCTTTGATCAACTCCTTTCAAAGTATTACCCGCTCTGTTAAAGGCTCTCATATAGACACATTTGGCCACGCCTCCCCTTTGAGTCCCAAAACATATAGCCTAGCAGTTTATTTTGATATTTTGAAATAGCTAGCCCAGAGATAAGCTACTGCGGTTCAATGCGAATCTACCTCAGACCATGTTCTTTTTGGTTAAAACATGCATTCCACCCGTGTCGGGAATCCCAAAGGAATTCTACCGCTATGAGTTTCGTATGTAATATTCGCAACCTATTCTGAATCGCAGAGGACCAAAGTGCAGTTTTCCCAAAGTTGCCCTCATCTTGCTGACTTTTGCCTCATCGAATCCTATTGAACTTACCGAGATTTTCTCCTCTGTTCTATTTTCCTTAGCAACATGGATGCAGGTCCTCGGCGCCCACTGTGACAGAGCCATTGGACCCCGAGAGCTGCAATGTCTATTTGTAATTTCACCCTGCTGTTGCCCCATTTTCACACTGTGAATTCCTTCTCTGTCCTGGTTACAGTGACGTTCCTAACATGTAAATGCAACCCTGTCTCTCCTCCCACTCACTGCGTCTCGCCTACTTTTTGAGTCACTTCTCTTCCATCTCTATCCCTCTCACTCCTTCCCAATCGGCAAACATCTTTTAAACAATGTGAATAGTTCATAAGCATCTGAATAGCTTTATAAGCCTATCATACATGTTCAAGGTCACGTACACTTCTGTTTAACGGAGATTCATTAGCTTGCACGCGTGATAGGACAAGTGTCGCTCTAGAGGTCTTGATCCAAGAGCCTTCTCTGTAGATTTAATCCAGAAAGCGCTGTTTCCTTTTTTGGCCATGACTCTCCATCCTACCTGACTGCCCAGTGTCTCTTGACAACCTGAGAATGCTCATGGGTCCTTCTTCCTTTGAAAGTAGGCTCTCCTTGTCAAATTAGAGTGATTTCTCCATCTTTATGTTGTCCGTGTCCTTTTGTACATATTTACCAGATAAGTTTTGATACATGCATGAACTGTTGGCATGTTAGTTGTGATAAAACAACATGGCCAAAGGCAACTGAAGAATGTGCTTATTTTGGCTCACGGTTCCAGAAGGTTAATGGTCCATGATGGTAGAGAAGATACTGGGGCAGAAGCAGGAACCAGAGAGATCACATCTCAACCACACACAGAAAACAGAGCATGAACTAAAAAGTGGGGGATGCTATAAACCCTCAAAGCCCATGCACAATGACACAGTTTCTCCAGCAAGGCTCTGCCTTCTACAGGTTCCATAATCTCCCCAAACAGCACCACCCACTGGGAACCAATTATCAAATGCATGAGCCTATGGGGGGCATTCTTCATTCAAATCACCATGGTCAGATTGTTGAACATATTTAATTTGACCATGGGATGGACATGTATAATGAACCTTATCCTGCTACCTACTTAACAGAAATTTAAACACTAGCTTAAGAAGATACAGGTGGTTTTACTTCACTTAGGTAGGAATATGTCTTTACTTCTGCTTTAGAGTTAACCTAACAGCGGAGCTGACTTTTCTCAGATCACTGTCCTTGAAATGAAGCAAAACAAATTTAATTCTACTGTGTATTCATCCTGGATTCTTGTTGATTTACAACAACACGTGTAAAGGTCCCAAACAGTTGACATTAATTATGCAAGAGCACTTCCTCTCTGAGATAATTTCACAGTGCCTAGGGTATGTATAAAGAGCATTTTATTTCATTATTAAGTTTCACAACATGGATGTTCAGAAACTTGGAAGCTATCCAAAGTTGAGTACCAGGATGATCCAATGTGAACAGTAAGTTTAAAAAAAAAAAGGCAGAGGAAAACATAATTATTGAAATATTTATTGGCTCTGTTTAGCAAAGGGGAAGACAGAACTGATGCTTCAATGCTAGAAGGAATGTTGAAGGAGATTGTGAAATTGTTAACATTTCTGCTGAACCTTATGAAATTACTTAGATGATCCATGTTGAGGGGAAAAGTAGAACTTAGGGGGGAGACTTTAAACATTGATTGTCTATAATTTTTTGTGTTCACATTCAAATGGAGCAGAGGGAAAAAATAAGTAGATTAAATGTAATTAGAGTCAATAATTTAACCAAAATGGTGGTAGAGTATGTTTTGATTTAGGTGCAGTTGGGCCATATCTCTACATAAATACCTATTATTCTCTTTATAACACATATTGATTCAGCCTCAATCAGAGGCAAGAACTATGAATGTGTTTCACAAATCATTTGAAATCCCACAGAATACCTGTTATTCTATGTTGGGAATGTTGCTTGTTAAGTACACACAGACACTCTCAAGAGATGGCTCAGTGAATTAAAGTACTCGCTGCCAAGCCTGGCAACCTGAGCTTGTTCCCTGGTACCCACATCATGAAAGCAGAGAACCTGCTCCCACAATTTGTTCTCTGACCTACACGTACATACTGTGAAACACACACATACACATATGCACATACATGTATATTCACACAATGAGTTAAGTGTAATTTTTAAACATTTAAAAGCTGACCTGGAAAGCTGGGTCAGTGGGATGCCATGCTGTTCTCAAGGAACCCAGTTGGATTCCCCACACCCACATCAGGTGCCTCACGACCTCCCATCACTCCAGCTCCAGAGGGGATCTGACACCTCTGGCTACTGAAGGCACCTACACCCATGCCACACACCCACATAGAGGCACACACATACACATAATTTGAAAATGACAGAAATACATTTTAAAACATTTAAAAAATAAGCTCATGGTCTTATCTTTGACTTGTTTATTATGTCTCTTGGGTCCTGGATATTTGTGTCATAAACCCTTACAATTCACATTTCATCTTATCCTTCTGACATTGTCTCATGCTTGCTTGTTGAGTCTATTTCTGCGAGGAAGCAAACCTGCCCTGCTGAACAACTCACATGCTAATCTCAAAATACAATACCAGTTCTAGTGAGAACAATTATCTATAATATAAAGTATAAAATTAAGAATTGAAGGGTCATTTTAATATGAAAAATATTTCAAATGCATAAACAAGAATTGTTTTTACATTTATTTATTCACTTAGTTGTTGTGTGTACATGTGTGTGACACATGTACACATGTAGAGCATAACTTGCAACTGAAAGGAATTGATTCCCTCAGTCCACCATGTGGGCCCTGTTGGGATCAAATTCAGGGCTTCAGCCTTGGTGGCAAGTGACTCTACCCACCGAGCAATCTCACAGTTGCCTAGAATTCTTGTGCTTTCAAATTTGATCTAGAGTTT
The DNA here is from genome assembly GCA_026225945.1 of Cricetomys ansorgei. Lineage (NCBI taxonomy): Eukaryota > Metazoa > Chordata > Mammalia > Rodentia > Nesomyidae > Cricetomys > Cricetomys ansorgei. The sequence goes on along the minus strand of JAMJFZ010001089.1, from coordinate 5,705,318 downwards.
TGTCATAGAGCTATTAAGAATACAAGTCTCCTTTTTATGCACTAGAAAAATTGCACTATAAATGGACACTTTATAATATGCTTAATTTCCTTTTATTAAATTGATAAGTGCACAGAGCACACTGACACTATGATAAGAACTTCACATTGTTGGATTTTGTAATTTTTACATTTTCATTCATATAATCTTTCATTTGTGCAGTGATAGCCAAGATGATAATTTCCAAGTATTTTAGCCGTCTTTTTTTTGATAAGGAAAGGTCACTTTCAGTAGTCAAAGAAGACATCATTCTATTAAACTAATTTGCCTACATGCAAATTTTGTCATTTTTACCTCATTAACTATTTATCATGGAGTAAAAAGTATATATATTCATGAAGGGGCAGCTTGCAGCCTGATGGAGCTGGAACTAATATTTTGCAACTCTAATGACTTTTTTGCATCCTTAATTAGATAGCATAAGGTTGATATGATTAGGTCAGGATGTAGTGTTTTTCATTAAAATACATTTTAGAAGCTGTATTCATAATCTGCCCTTGCAATTAAATAATGAGCCTATGAATTTAATATTATCGACCCAATTATTATCCCATGCAAACGTATACCTTTAATAAATTTGTGCCGTAGGACCTTCATTAGCAGCAGAAAGAATGGTATTTCTAGGTACGTAGATTGAATAGCTATGGTTAAACTTATGTAATGATCTTAAATGTATCAGGAAGCAAAGCTCCAATACCTAGGCATTCAATTCCAAAATGGGCCTTACTATTTGTTGAGGACTCATTTACATTGTAATTATTTTCTTAAAGGAACTACCACTTTAACACAGCCTACTGGAGCTCATTAAGAAAAGCAGGGCATTAGGTGGAAAGGCAGGTGAGAGGCAGCTGTACATCATGGGACGATAGCGTCTACTCGAGATCTACTCCAGAGCAAAATTGGAAAGCATACCATCTGGAATGTCCATTTCTCAATGTCTGTATTATTCTCACACAGACACAGGCAATTGGTGCAGATGGCTATTTTGGTTGTTGCATGTTAGTGTCATTGTTTGAAGGTGGTTGTGCAGGAGTATGAGAGATCTTCTCAGAGGGAATCATCTTCTGCTCAGGTGAATGTGTACCGGGAAATACACATACACATACTAGCAAAAAACCCAGCTCATTCATCTGCTCATTCAGCATTTGTTACTGAACTACTAATTTTGTGCACTGGGGCAGCAAACACAATTGATTGGCATCTTTAGCTCATTCTTTAATAAGAAGGTTATCTACAACTAATAGTGTTTTAATAAAAGGAGACCAGAAATAAACCGCATCCTTGTTCAGGAATGATGTGTATAGAGAAGTAAAACGAACCATTACCGCCTACACGGTAAACTGCACACTTGTAAGCAGACTTAGGGTACCTGCATGGAGGCAGAGCTCATCTCTAACTGGAGTTCGACGTCAAGGTGATCAGAACACCTTGGTCTGTGATGCTGTGTTCTGCAGTGCTGGAGATGAGCTTGCAGCCAAGGTGGGGGAGTTGCTAACGAGTATCAGGAGTGGGGACGCTAAGGCTTTTCTGTATGAAAGGAGGGGGCAAATACAGTGGTGGAATAGTAGGAGGACAGCATATTTGGACACTGGAAGGTTTTTCCCCCCTCAGCTGCAACAATGTATAGGGTGTAAAATACCAGACTGAGAACTTAAAATTGCCAAATTGTGGGTACTGGATTTTTCTCACAGGCTTTAAGAAGCCACTGATTGTACCATTGCAAAGACCTAACTCATGTATGTATCTAGGGATCTGGGCTATCTTTGAACCGAGCTCTATAAGTTGTTTAACTTAAGTACCTACTATTTTTACATCTCTGAAACCAAATAGTTTAACGTTCTCTGTTCAGTGCTCCACCATTAATTGTTTATCCATTGGAATATCTAAACTGCTCAGGAAGTCTTCTAACTACACCAGTACACCAGATCCCACAATTAACTGTTGGGTCGTTTTGCCTGCCATGGAGAGGCCTTCATGGAGCCCTATAGCATTTCATTAGCTTGAAGAGAAGTCAAAAGTCAAAATGGAAGCAGGGCCATTTGAATCAGGGAGACTGTGGAAATGAAACCCGAGAGTCAGACTGAATTCAAAAGAGTGGCTGGGAAAGTAACGTCTGCAAAATACAGAAGATTGACTCTTTAATATAAATGTTTTATTGGAGCATAGTCATTGTATACAGGGATGGTTTCATAAAGACAGTTTTGCACAAATGTCCCACACACTTTGGCCATATTCATCTCTGACTCTCTCTTTTCTTCTCCTTTGTCCACCTGTAATTCAAATTCAGTCCTCAAGACAATCTAATTTCTACTTCCCTGCCCCATGTACATAGTTTTACACACACACACACACACACACACACACAATCTAGGACAATGTGATGTTTGTCTTTCTTGTAATATTTCACTTTAATGTGGTGATCTTCAGTTGCATTCATTTTCAGTGACATAATTTTGTTCTTCCTTGTTGCTGAAAACCCCATGTGTGTGTGCGTTTGTACATGTGTTTATATGTATCATATTTTCTTTATCTATCCTTTTGGTTGTAGACACCTAGTCTTAACCCGTAACTTGCCCATTGTCACTAGTGCTGTAACAAATATAAAGATACAAGTGCCTCCATAGTAGAATTTAGAGTTCTGTGGGTATGTGCCCAGGAGTGACGTAGCTACCTCCTAATGTAATTTCATATGGTAGTTCCATATAGATTCATACAGTAAGAACTCAGAAGGACTGGGGAAATGGCTCATTAGTTAAGAGCTCTTCCAAAGGACCTGAGTTTGGTTCTTACAATCCACGTAGAACAGCTCACAAATGCCTGTGACTTCAGATTCAGACATCAGTTGTCCTCTTCTGAAATCTTAGGACATCTTTACTTACATGGGCACAAATCCCCTCACTCCAAAACACACAATTAAAAAAATAAAGATTAAAAAAAAAAGATTCTTACTGGATGAAGCATAAATGGGTCGTTGGGACTATAGGAGGTGGGATTCAGGAATATACTTCACTTAGAATTAAAGGCCATAAGAATTAAGGTGGCCAAACAACATATGGATGATTTAGAATCATAGATGTAACCCTAGATAATATATGCTGGCCCTCTAATGGAAGTTTCAACAGGATTCATTCAGAATTTTCTTGTGGGTGCTTCCTCTAGTTTGCCAAAAGGCTGTTGACCCACAAGTCACTGGGTTATTCTAATGTAAAGAACACATTTTAGTGAGCACTGCTTAAGAATATCCCTATATGATCTCAACAAAAATAATTTCTGTTGAGTAATTAAGTATATATTCTGAATTCTAGATATATCCTATGTTTTATATTCATCCCAATTCTACATCATGCTCAATATAGCTATTAGATGTTATATGTGAATGTAGACTATGATTCAAACTCCAAAAATTGTATAAATTTAAGTTCTTATGCAATAAAGAGGTTGACAGCAACCTAAGATTTTAGCAACATTTTAGAAAATAGATGAGAATAACGGTTATTTAAGAAGATATATATAGCAACAGGAATTTCGCTTTTACATTTTCAAAGTCATCACAAAGGGACAGCGAAGGAGACTATCCCCCTCAGTTGGGTGGTCTTGGATAACTGGAACACCTTCCTTTTTATCTCTAAAAGTCCAGGATGTTTGTTTATAAGCTAACCAATACATTGTTAAGCTTTTGAAAGGCTATTTAGCCATAGAGAGATTGATCTCCTCTATAAAATGGAAATGATAAATAACAACCTAAGGAAGGCAGAAGTAGAACTTTCTGAAGACACCTCAAATGTTTGGGTTTTAAAATCGACAAAGATCTATTGCGTTCCGTTAAGTACTTTCTCCCTTAATTCTAAAATGATTTCTATTTGAAGTAAAGTCCAATCCATATGTTTTTGATTCATTAACACTTAGTCTGTTAGCATCCCTTTGCTGGAGTCGTGTATAGCAGTCTTTTCATCTTTTTTTATAAGCTTATGTTCCTCAGACACAGGAAATCAAGTTTTTCTAAAAGTAAACAAACTTGAACTCAAAGAGACACAGGGTTCAGGGGGGCTGGGGGGGGAGGTTCTGTGTGTAGACAGCACCTATTAGCTTTGAACTACTTCTCCACTTACTATGCAAATTTTTCTTTAGAGTTCCCTAGAATGAGACATATTGCTAATTAACCGAGACACAAGATTCAGCTTTATATTTTATTATTTACTAATTTTCTTCTCTTACAGTAATCCTTCTTCATGATCAAACAGCCAACTACTAACATATTAATGAACAAGTCATTAATAATGGTTATTTAATTGTCATCTCCTTATTTATTCTCATTAATAATACATGAGATACTTATGTTTTAATAATTACGTAGTGGCAAATGAAATTTACTGTACTGAGATATGGTCCTTTCTTTTATTTTCTTTGAGGGTACAGTGTTCCTCCATAGGAAGGATCAAAACCACTTTTTCATGTCTGATGCTAAGAAAACACAAGTTTTTTATTCTTTACATGGCTTGAAAGCATGTAGCTATTAGAGGCCGAAGTGTAACTTCATCAATATATTATCTCTCCTATGACCTAAGTGTACATTAACTTATTTGCTTATGCCTATTGGACACTCTGAGTACTTTTTTTAAACAATGACATAATTTGGATAATTCGGCATTAGAAAGCATCATCAGAATATCAGTACCCACTGGGAGAAATTGTTTAAACTGAGGTTTTCTAGTAGACAGGGAGGTCAACTTGGAATGTGAGGGGTTTTCTTTGTGTTTAAGACTGAAGGAAAGTGGATAATAAATCTCTGTGATCACCATACAAGAACGATAGAAGCACTTTGTAGGCCATTTCTATGTTGATTCATTTAATTATTAAAGCAAACAAATGTGGCTAGTGTTACTCACTTTACAGATAAAAACCTGAAACCCACAGGCATTAATGTTTTTCCTTCAACAATGCATTCATTTATTCCCCATGTGTTTATTGATCACCTTTTAATAAACTAAGCAATTTTCTTATATATGAATGTAAGCCAGACCAAACAACCTCGTGTTCTAATGAGGATAACGGGTAAATGATGAAGTCACAACAATACATCGGAAGCTATGATGTGTTAATAGCACAAACAAAGACAGTATTAACTCTTCTTAAGGGGTCAGTATAAGATGATTAGGAAGGATATTTAAGACCTAAATAGTCCCTGGACAAATTGTTACCAAAAGGAAGGCATTTGAAGCAGAGACATAAAGTACAGTATTTTTGAGAACAGAAAAGATTTGTAGTGGTTGAAACGTACCTGCTGTAGTCAATATTGGCCTAAAGTCTAGTTAGGAAGTTCAGCAGTGCATATAAGCAAAGTATGTTCACTTAGCTGAACCATGTGACATAGTCATTGATCTGTCATGAGGTCAATACAAGTGGTCACCCATGGGGTTAGTGTAATTTGCTAATAGTCAAATCTCTTTGATCAACTTGAGCACCATGTTTTAATAGTCACAACGAGTCCCTTGCCTACCACTCACATCCCATTCAGTGACGTGGTCTCTTGATTGACTGAAGATATAAGTGGTTTTGTCTGTCCGTACATTTTGTGAAACTTTGGCTTGTGAAATATTTAATATTCGCACTTCATATCTTGGAAGGGTAAGCACAAAACTTCAGACCATGACATAATAAACAATACCGACATCCATCATTTCCCTGAGATAATTCTAAAAATAAGGTACACAAAGAGTGACTTGTAAGAAATGGCAGCTAACCCTAGAGTGAATAAGTCAGTTAATGTTTCCAGACTTATGTACACAATATAAACAAAACCCTGCTATGCCAATCATTCTGTGACCATCGGAATGGCAGAACTCAGCAAAGCTGGGAAAATTAAGGATTTACCAGCTGCCTTTCCCATCACACAAAGTCATGCATGTACACCTGTGTATTCAGAATCTGTCTCCAGTACCCAAAGAGTGCAGAGCAGGTTTGATATGAGGGCAGGGTTATTTCAAAATTCTGCAATCTCACTTCTTCGTGAGTATCTTATGTTCTGTGTCTGTTCTCAAACAGGTTTCCAGTACAACAGGTGAAACCGTGTAAAATGTCTCATGACACACTGTAAGATGAGGAGTGGGCAGGGGAGATAAGAAGGTAAAGATTGGAAGTTAGTCCAAGCTGCAAAATGTGAATGCGAGATTGCTTGAATTTAATGACTGTCTGGAGTCAGTAGGTTAACATGAGTCATGAAATACCGAACAATTAGTGAAGAATAGCAACAGCTAACTTTGGTTCATGTTAACTGTTAGGTTGCACAGTTACCCAACCCAGCATGTGACCCGACATAGAATTTTAAGACATTAAAACTTTAATTTTATGTGCTGATTTTTCAATAACCTTTAATCAGTAACATTTCCACATTATTTTTAAAGTCTCTGAAGCATCATTTTCAGAACTACAGTGTCAGAGATCACAATTTATCATTGTCTTGTTGGTTTTAAATAATTTGTTTATCGAGGATTTTAATACCTAGATGTATTCAGTAAGCAAGTTGGCAGAAGTAAAAAACTCACGTTGACCTCTGAGTTCCTTATTGTGGCTTCCAAGTGTGAAGACACTGGAATGGTGTCACAGACCCTGGAGGTTAAATAACTGTAGATGCAGCCCAATAACCATGTAAACTAGTTAGATATTTTCTAATGTATCCAAAATTGAGGAAGGATTCTGTTTCCAAATGATAACTCACTACCAAAAGAAAAAACAAGTTTTAAATATGGAACCCATTCAGTGAAGAGTCAAAATTAAAACTTCAGAGTTGTTAGCCACCAAATTGTCACTGTCAATATATAATAAAATATAAAATATACATATACATACACACATATATATATATATATATATATATATGTATGTTTTGACAATTTTCAGTTTTTAAAACTGGCTACAGGAGAGAAAATATGATGTAACACTTGCAGTGACACATCAATAATAAACTGATTCTAATGAATACTCTTGAATACTAATAACTGGGAAGAGGGGATGGTAGGGTAATCAAGATAAACAAAATCAGCTTTCCCATCTATACATTATATGCATGGTTCTCAACCTTCCTAACGCTGTGACACTTTAATATAGTTGCTCATGTTGTGGTGACCCCCAAACATAAAACTATTTTCATTGCTGCTTCATAACCATAATTTGCTAGTTATGAATATTGATGTAAAATCTGATACGCAGATGGCCTTACGTGGCCCCTGTGAAAGGGTCATCTGATCCCCAAGGTGATCACGACCCACAGGTTGAGAACTATTAATCTTTTAATTTCTAGTCATTTCACTTCAATGACTCTATCCAAAGGAAAAAAATGCAGAAATGTAAATAAACATCGAATACTGTGAAGAAGGTATAGTTTATCTCATTACAGAATCAACTGTAGGCTTGTCATGCGGTCATACCTTCTGCTGCAGAAGCACAGGGGTTCCTGTTTTAGTCTACTATTTTTCTAAAATTTTCTTTTACGGTTGATATGTTATTTTCATAATTTGGGGGAAAGGGGGAAGAAAAGACCTATGAAATCACATTTTAAAAGGAAGAAACGTCAGCCGCAGCGCAGCTTTGAATCCCACATAGCTCCTCATGTTCCGTTCCGGAGCCTCTGCTCCACAGAGGAAAATGAGTCAGACACAACCAGCTCTTCACCACGTCAGTCTCAGAAGTAGGTAGTTGAGCTGTGACAGTCTGCTGCAGACAGGCTTGTCATCTGTGTTCAGCAGGGAGGGCAGGGAGTCACGCAAAACCCCTGTGTCGTAAGACTGATTGGCCAACGTGTTTGTAGCGGTCTTCTTATCTGTGCCGATGGTTATCGTTGGGGGCTTGATGATACACGAGTCTTGCTTAACTTGATGATGGAACCCAGTCAGACTGTATCCTGCTGAGATATGGTTGGTGGGTGTCTTTGCCCTTGTTTTTTTCCCCTTCCAATTAGCAATGCAGCTTGGTTTTCTTTGTCCAATGCCAGCAGTGCCAGTTGTGGTTTATGCCTTGATTAGATCCTGAAGCACAGCCTAGCTGCTGTGTCTGTCCCTGCTGTAAACTTGGCATGCGCGGTCATCATGCTGGGCTCCCAGGGACAAATGCTCCATCTCTGTTTGCTTCCTGCCTTTCCGCTACTCCCTTGGCCCACTCTCTGGCAAGCTGTTGGAAAAGCTCTAACTTTTACACTACAACATGTCACCAGGTCACTCCCAAGATTCACCTGTTCCCTGGGTTTAGATACCCATTGTCTAGATCATTGTTGATTTCTTGATAATTAAAAAATATGTTTCGTGAAGGCTTTAGGTAAATATTTCATGATTTATAAAATAAATTCTGCTTTATCTCAAGGAAGGACCTTCACATATTTCATTTCATTCTTTCCCCTGATATTTTTTTTCCTGAGTCTCTTCTGATTGTTTTAGTTACACGTACAATTTAGAAACTGGGAGTTACAATTCTATGATTCGTAGTAATAATGGAATAAGCCATGTCACTAAGCTGTTGTTTAACCCAAAAAAAGTGCAGTTTTCTAAATTTTTAGACATATTTAATATTTATATAATGTTTTGAAGTATTGTGAAACCTGAAATATTATTCAAGAGAATTTAAGCATAGATAACTGAATAATGTTGATCCAGTTGTCGAGTTTAAACTGTGCACAGTATTATATGGGAAATAAAACAACAATCCAGTTGGGAATGGCGAAGTTAGAGCTGGAGAAACGATAGCTCAGTGGGGAAAGTGATTGTCACACAAACTGGAGTACCTGAGGTCGGATCCCCAAGCCCTATGAAAGGCTAGCATCTGTACCACCAGTGCAGGGAAGGGGCGGAGGGAAGGGGCGGGGGCACACCCATCCCATAAGCTCATAGGTCAGTTTAGCTAATTGATGAGCTTCAGGCTCAGCAGATGACCCTGTCGAAGAGCTAGAGAGACAGCTCCGCAGCTAAGGGCACATGCTCCTTTTCCAGAAGGCCCAAGTTCAGCTCCCAGAGCCTATTTTGGATTAGCCAGTCACTTGTAACCTCAGTTCCAGGTGATCTGACACCCTCACGGGGCACGTGCACTCAGGTGGCGGATAGACACTCAGACACGTACAAAAAATAAAATAAATATTTGGAAAATAGGGGCACTTTTTCAAACAAGTAAGAAACAAGAAAGATAGAGAATTGATTGAGGAGGACACCAGAGGTTGATCTCTGGCCAATAACTGTACACACACACATACACACACTCATACACACACACACACACACACACACACACACACACACACACACTCATACACACACACTTACACACACACACACACATTCACATACACACATACACACACACACTCATACACACACACTTACATACACACACACATACACACACTCATACACACACACACATACACTCATACACACACACTTACACACACATACACACACACTCACATACACACATACACACACACACACACACTCATACACATACACTTACATACACACACACATACATACATACATACACACACACACACACACACAAAGAACAAGAATGGTAAAATTAATATTTGCTATATATATTGAGTTTTAATTATAACATTTTTAAACTTCTGGATTGCCAAAAAATTAAATTTTAAACCAAATCATTCCTGTTGTCATACAGACAAATTAAAGGTCCACTTCTTGTAATGCCTGTATTATACTTATAATATCTATGTTTTCATTTCTTTACCTCCGCCATATGCCTGTCTGTTTAAGAACATGGAAAATAACACTTTTTAGATACATGACAGGAATTTCTTAGACCATAGCTGAGAACCTCACAATCAGATCCTCATATGATAAACATTAAGTAATTAAATTCTTATTTCATTATCTTAAAATCTATTTCCTTCTTTAAAATAAATGAAATAAGTCTTAATAGTTTTTTCGTGATATATTTCTGCTGTATACCTAAATCACCCAATTCAGTGTGGGTTTTTTAATTTTTTTAAATCATGTTTACAGGGTTCAGCAAACATCACCATAATCTCATTTCAGGACATTTCATCATGCCAAATATTATCACAGAAATAGAAACTTTTAATAGGAAGTCATAGAAAATGAGTTTGCTGAGAAAGCATTTTTTGATCCAGTTTAAGAATCAATGTTCCAGACATTACAGGGCCCGGGACAGACCTGGACTCATTCTAAAGAGTTTAGCAATGTAAACCGCCCGTCCATACCCAATTCTAGTGCCAATCCACACCCTCCCCCTGAGTAGCACCATGGATCCCCCAACAATACCCAAAGGCTTATTTACTGAAATGGACACTGAATGCTTCTAAGCTATCAGCCTTTATAAACTGGAAGACAGCAGATTCCCTTCTGATAAAATGTCTTCCTGAGTCACTGTTTTGTCTTTCCTAGATTCAGATTCATAGGAAATAGAAACTGCAGATTTACTTAAAATATCCATGTGTTGTGGGAGTATTCTGGGGCATATTGTATATTGTAGTGTAATTGCTATTACTGGAAGGAAGATGTTATTTTCTTCAGCATTTCCACAGGCCAACTGTGCCTCCCAAGTCCTGAAGGAGCAGCACACTGAACTAAACTAAACTGTCCTACAGCTCATCACAGCCTGCCACAAAATTAGCAACACGTGATTGCCCGCCTGTAGCGGAACGCTACAATCTTTTACCCTCAATTTAGGGAAAGAGAAAGGAAGGACAGAAAGAAATCTTCACCGCTTTTACAAGCGGCCTTGATATTGAATGAGAGAAAGGTAGAAATCTTCACAGCCTCTTTTAGGCTGTCCTAAGCTTGAAGAGGACAGTGAAGTCAGATTAGCGTCTCAGCTCATAGTCTGTAGATTCAGTCCCTCCAATCTTCGTTCTTGTAAGAATTAACGCGCTAACAATGACAACTCAACCAACGAACCACCAACCAACACCCGCCCCAGCTCTCAGGGCTTCAGACTTTTTATACCCAAAACCAAAAGTTCCCATAAACCCATGCGCCACCCAGTCCCACCCCCACAAGAAAACTACAGGTGCCAGAAGGACTGCACCTAACCAAATATAATCATCTGCATCAAGCATTCCAAACCCAGCTCGTAAACAACTATACCACAGCTGGGGTGGGAACACCAACCTAATCCAAAAGCCATTTTGCATTTTTAAAGAAACCAAAATAACAAAAACTTCTTCCACGTTTTCCACTATGTAATTCCACTATGTAAATTACATCCACCATATAATTTACAATAGAGCTCAGCACACGCGGCACTTCTGCCTTCTACCCTTCTCAGTTCCAGGATGATGGACCCACCAGGTGAACTGCTGAAACCCATCAAGGAAAGTTCCACCACCCAGGGCCAGACACAAGGCAAGGAGAGAATGCTCAGGTTTCAGTCTCAGGTGCAATATCAGGTATCTTTAATTCCTGGAGGCAGGAGAAGCCACGGATGCTGTATTCTGTTACTTGACTTATTTTTGCAATTAATGCCTTTTTTTACCCATCATTCCTCAAGTCTGATCTCTACAGTAAAAGATCATGTGGCATGTTCCCCTGAACATTTCAGAATATTTCAACAGCATGCATTACTTGGCTCTGTTTTAGGGTGGGGATCTCATATCCAGCCTATGGGTCAGGTTAGTAAACTGAGTTCATATCCAATGTCATGTTTCATTGGTAAGCTGAATTCCCTGAAAAGGCAACCACCTATTCTTTGTGTGAAGAATTTTATGTACCACATTGCTACTTCAACTTTGTATTTTTTTTTTTGAGATGGGATTTCTCTTTCTCTGTAGACCAGGCTGGCCTTAAACTTGCCTTAAGTTTAAGATCTCTGTGAGTTCTAGGCCAGCCTGGTTTACAGAGTGAGTTCCAGGACAGCCAGCATTACAACAGAGAACCCCTGTCTCAAAAAAAAAAACCAACAAAAAAGATACACATGCATATATTATATGTGTGCATATATACATATACTCATATACATAAAAATACAAGAAAATATCATCAAAATTCTTTATACACATAATGTAATTCTTCTGTTTCTGGTATAAGGCACCCCACTCACAGTGAATGTATATTGCTTCCCAATAGAGTATGACAAAAATATTTGTGCTGTTGCAGGAGATAACTTTCACACACATGTAGAGTTCTGGTGAAGAAACATTTTATACTATGGGACTAATCTATCCTTACAGAGATGAGACCACAGAAGATACCAATGTTAATGATGACAGCGATGAATCTTCTCTGTCAGAGAAGTCCTTGCTTTGTCTCTCTTTTTATCTTAATCAAAAAAAAGATCTCACCTCCATCATCTGATGCCTTTGATTGACTATGAAAGTATAGCCGATTTGTACATTTTCACCTAAAGTTAAAACCTGAAGGTTTTAGGTGAAACCCTTCATCCTCCTAAATGTCAGGACTCAATTCCTGGACAGTTTTTTCAGTAATGATTGTCATATCATGATGTCTTCAAAAAGGGTAAAAAATCTCCTAAATAAGAGCACTTCCTTTATTCTTATGGTCTTTAGTAATAATACTTAGTTTCCATTGCACTCTGTACACAATGTGAAATCTAGACAGGAGGAATGATACTGATGGCCTTGAGCTAGAAAGAGAGCTCAGCAGGTAGCAGTGTTCTGTGTCCAACCACAAGTACCAGGGCTTTGATCTGTAGCACCCAGGGAACAAGCTGGACATGGCTTCATGTGCCTGTAACCCCACCACTGTGAGAGGCAGAGACAGGAAGATCCCTGGGGCTTCCCAGCCACCAGCCTCACTCCAAAGTTCAATGAGAGAGCCTGCCTCAAAGAACAATTGAGCAGGACACGTGTGATCCTCCTTTAGTCTTCCACAGATGTGCACACAGATGCATGTATGCATATACACACATGCACGTGTCCTACATACACGTACACAAACACACTCAAGCCTGAGCATTTAAAATAATAATGCCTTGTGTTAGATGTTCAGTCCAGAAAGCTCACTTTATTTGTTCAACAACATTAGCCAAGCAACAGGGAGTGAACATTTTAGATTTTTAAAATTCCACATCGGTTTGGAAATGCAATATTGTTCCAATAAAATGTAGTGCATGTGTAGGGTCTGCTCATCTGGCAATATCTGTTGTCAAAATGCCTAGAAAGCCTTGATGAGGTCCCAAGATCAGGGGGACATTTCCAGTCCACAGCAGACTACATACAGGGTCATAGTAGCATGCTGTCCCTGAGTCCTTAGACTATGAAGCAGAATGTTCCAAAGTCTTATGTCTTAGCACATGCAGGTAGATTTAGGTAGATTCTAAAAAGTTACCTTTCTAACACAAGACACGCATAGAGGCAGAAAAGCACGTGGCTTTGTTCATAAAATGCCAACAAGACTGAGAGTGAGCACTAAGGGGATGTGGCTAGTTCTGCAAATTGCCATCAAAGCAATTATTTGGTTCCTCTTTTGTCATTCAGACAGAGCCAATCTGCAATGAAATTGAAGACGTCTCACAAAATGGACTCCTGAGTCTGGGTCCCAGAGTCATACACACATTCTCCCTTTGCCTTTATTCTCAGTACATTCTTGAACCTTGGTATTGATGGACAAAACACGCAGTGTAAAGAACTAGTACTGGCTTACTGGTTGCGAGGTCTGAGAGGGGTAGAATGGGCACTGAAATGCAGGCACTCACTCAGTGTACTTGTTTCCGGCCTTTTTATCTTTAAATCTAGAAGCTCCTTTAACTAAGTGTTACCATCAAAGGATGCTGGAAAACTGTAGGCCCTCTTCAAGAATCCTTACCTCCAGACACCTGCATTAAACACGGCGTTAGAAAATGACTGCTTTCAGAATTAAAACAAGCACCTTAGCCAACCTCCACCAGCATAGCATGTGGGGTCACTAATCCCTCCTGTGCATATTAAAAAATACGGAGTTGCTACTGCACTAGCAGCCTCTCGGCCCCACAAGGCAGGGAGATCAGTGCATTTGCAGATACTACAGACAGGGGCTCCCCAAAGCCCAGTGGGTATCTGGTCAGAGTGCTTTGAACTTTTCCTGAGCATAATCTCTTCTTCCTCTTTGTCTGCATCCTTCTCTCTCCCTTTCCCCTTTTTTTGTATTGTGTTTCTTTGAGGAGGGTTATCACTATGTAGCCCAGGTTGGCCTCGAGTGTTCAATCCTTTGTCAGCCTCCTAAACGCTGGGATTACAGGAATGCATCGCATCCAGTTTTTCACAATCTTTCTGTTGTCTCCCACTTCGCTTTCCATTATATGTAACCATATAATGTAAATGGATGTGTACATACATCGGAGGTGGAGAAGGAAAGAGAAGGGGGTTTTTATTATTTCTTTTCCCTTTTTCTTTTCCTGATTCCTTGGTTCTGGTAGGTATAAACCACTGCATATTCTCCAGGTTTGAAAGCCCAGGAGTTTAATCCGCTGCCAGCACAGGTTCATAGACCTGCTATTTTCATTACTGCTTTGTAAGCAACAGTACTGGAAGCCATGCATGGGTTAAGCAAAGGAACACTGAGGGTCTCTATTGCTTCTGTGTTTGTCCTGATGACCTTGAAAACGCACGTCTGAATTTTGAAGGAAAGCACTCAGATTGGCCGTGTCTACCTGCTTCCCAGATGGAGCCGTAGCTTATGGCAGGAAGTGCTACGGACACAAGGATGATTTCAGGGCCAAACTTTCTAAGTTCTGAGCAACAGGTTAGAACTCTGTTACCATCTGTCAAGTAGGATGAGCCCATGGGGGGAAACAAGCACAAGGCTAGCTGTAGATCATGGTTTCATTTTGCTCTTAACCTCTATACTTAGATGTCTTGTTTATTAGCTTCAATAAATTGCTAATGTGGTTTTCTTTAATAAATGGCTATGGTCTCCAAAATAAATAATGAAGTTACTTGACTTCAGATTGATGTGATTGGCCATTCCATATTCTCTCCCCTTGTCTCATCTCTTCTACTTCAGGCAAAACATAGTGGCCCTCGCATGGGTGTCTTCTTTGGCCATTTGATACAGACAAATGTATGCGTGTTGTAGTGAAATTCTTAAGACATATAGACGACATAGTAATTACTTACTTTTATTAACTGCAGTATTAAACTTGGAATGCTTTCATATCTTCCTATTAAAAAAAAATAGCTTCTCTAGCTAAACTTCCAAAAGTGCTTTCCCCGAGCTGGATGTAATTAGCAACATGAGTTTGCTTTTCTTCCTTGTCTACTTATAAATAATTCAATAAAGCTCTTGCACATCCATGGTTTCAATGAATCACCCCAAAGTTCAGAGAAAGACTTTGTTGTCCTATTTAATAATTAAAGGGACTTAGAGGAGGTACCAGTATAGCATAAAGGTGCCAGTGGCCTGAGCCCAGACTAAAGCTCAGCCCTCCTGAATTTAACACTCATGTTCCATCTCTTTGCTCGTCTCCCACAGCTGTTTGAATTGGATAATGTCACAGAGTACAATGATCAGGTGCATTTTACGTAAGGATTGAGGATGAGAAACCATAAGATTTGCATCTGATAGAATGAACTATCGAATCTACTGAGTTTCTTTTTAAAAGAATTTTTTTTTAAAAAAAAATCAAGGTTATGAGGATTATGGGATGGCTCAGAGGATAAAGATGCTTATACCCTTGTATCTGAAGCCTGGTGACCTGACATCAATCCCCAGGACCTACATGGTGGAAGGGGAGAGCTTCTTTCACAAATTGTTTTCTGTAAACACATACACACACACACACACACACACACACACACACACACACACACTAGATAAATAAATAAATTTTTTAATTTTTAAAATGAAGAAATCTTTATTTCTTCATTTTAAAGAATTTAAAGAATTTTTTTATAAGAAATGTTATAATCTGCTTTTAAAAATGTTAAAATGTGTGTGTGTGAAGAGCTGTACTGTCCCTTCGAAAGCACTTGTAGTCCTATCAGAAGAGAGAAAACTATAAACATTATAAACCAGAAAACAACCTGAGATAATAGTGTCGGTGACAGTGTGTTGTGTAGGCGTTGCATATTTAGCAGCTCATAGGAGAGGAAAGCACACAAAAACCCAGTAAGACTTGACCACTGAAATAATTGTCTCCAGACACAGAGGGAAGAGGGACTGAACTGACCTGGGACCTGTGAAGAGCACTCTGTGTCTCCTCTTTTAGGGGCTTTCTAACAAATCAACGCTGCTACTGCTCGTTCTAAAACCATTGCGTTCTGTGTCCGCAAATGTTCATTCATAGATTTGTGGCGAGAGCTCTTCTTGGTTCTCTGGTATTTTAACAGAGCTCCTGTAAGCCTGAACTTACAACAGAATTTGTTAAATATCAGGAACGACAAGGAAATGATGAAAACATGAAGACTTTCACGCTCACAAAGATGTTTATGGCCCCTCCGTGGCTAATTGAGTCACTTACAAATCCCTGCCCTATTAAACAGCACTTTGCAGACACGGCTGCCACACCTCCTCTTCTAAGAGCCCGTATAAATTTTTAGGGACTTCCTACTTCCTTGCTTTTCAACTCTCAGTTTGCTTCTAAGCAAAGGAAACTCTTTACAACCCATGGGATTGGAAATGATCTCTTAGGGTACTTGACAGTGGCAAATGAGGATCTTTATGGAGTTCATTTTCTGGTCTGAGAGACACATTTTCCCCCCAGGTGGTTCACAAAACTATGCCAACTGATGGGATGTATAATCTGACTTCAGGGGAATAGGGGTCTTTTCTTTCTGAAAGCATAATTATCCCATAACAAGCTCAATGTTAGGAACAGGACAACATAAGCAAATATGACATTTACACAATAAGATTTACTCATTGGTCTTTCCAGGGAACACGAACAGAGATGATGTCAGCAGATTTTTGGATCATGGTAAGGAGGTGATTTGGTAAAAGTGGTAAGCACTTAATTGGTTCTAAAACATTTGAAATATTTGATATCTTAATATGACATTTTGAGGCTGTTAGACTTCTAAAAATCCAACATCTTTGGTTAGATTATTTTGCCAAGGATATAAATATGCCTGTGTATAAATCGTTAATCATCAAACTTCTTAACTTAAAGGCTATGAAGACAGGAGAGAAGGGAGCTGGGGAGGCTTCAGCCCAAGTCAGCCCCCATCCCGAGAGTCGCCATGGTGCTCACAACGTCAATAAACTTGCTTCTGTAAAAGAACTTGTTCTGCAGGCAGCAAATAAAGTTTTATTTTTTTCCCTAACATAAAATGGATGCCAGACAGACCACCAGCCTGTAGTTATAAACTCCTCTTCCAAACCAAGAAACCTGGGGTTTATTTGATGTTACAGGTCAGAATATTAAAAGTCCCATGTGGAAAATAAGATTATAATGACCTCAACATGCAGTTGTGAAAGTCATTTCAGAAAGGGAAGTCCACACACTTTCGGTCTTCGTATATATACTCTTTGGAAAGACTGAAAGGTAAAAAGAATTTATAAAGAATTTATTTATAAAGAATCCTGTGAAGTTGTAGGCTAGTTGACAAAACCTTCCAAGGAACCAATGATCAGGGTGCCTTAAAATACAGGTGATGATTTGGAGCGAGAAATACATGCGATCATTAGAAGTCGCATCGGTGCCTTTTCTGTCTCTGCGATTAAATTACCTGCTATTGACAGTTTAAGGAGGGAAGGCTCTACTTCAGTTCACAGCTTCAGAGGGGTTCCATCCATCGTAGTTGAGAAGCATGGTGAAGCTACTTCGTTAGTATTATGGCAGGCCAAGAAGCACTCCTGATGACAGCACCCAGCCAGGGATAATACACTCTCGGTGACCGGTGCCCTCATGACCCTCTTCTTTCGGTTACGTCCTTCTTCTCAACTTATCATAACACTTCCAAAGAGTGCTACCATCTGGGGACACTGTTTTTAAATATGAGCATCTAGGACATACTCTATTTTCAATCTACAAATTACTTATCAAAAATCTAATATACGCTGTAGACTATTTGAGAGAAAAAAGACTTCAACCCATTCACCAATCAGTGGGTGTTTACTGAAAACCTTCTAGGTTTTCAGCAAAAAAGTACCAGTGCCAGCAAAAAGGGTGTTTCTTTTATGTCATGCCACACTGAAGTACCTCGTGTGAATGAATATTTATTTCTATGTAACTGTGTGAGGCAAGGGCCAGTGCAAGCAAGGATTCTAAAGCACACAGCGGTTTGTAAATTTGCTTAAGATGACACAGTACATAACAGTGGAGTTGAAAATTGAACTCAGGACATAGGAATCCAGTAATATACTTAACGCTAAGGTGTGCATCTTAGATTTATTCTGTAACCCAGATGTTCAGTCCCTAGACATCTAAACAAGAAAATAAAAATGCATATGTTAACATCTACATTGTTCCAGCTAACATGTGCGAACAATTCAAATGTTTGTTAACTGGGGAGTGGTCAAATAATTCATCTAACAGGATATTATTCATCATCAAAAAGAAATAAATAATATCATCAATACAGAATACAGAATAACCTCAAAGATACGCTAAATGAAGCAATTCAAATGTAACATGTCAATACGGCAAAGTGAATTCTGACATGATCCTTCTTCAGATTATAAGCCCTGATGTGCACACCCTGGGCAGTCTCCACCATTGAGTTTGGAAGAGAGTGGTGACTACTGCTCTCTGTAGGGCAGCCGCTCTTGTGACTGGGTTGGGTTAGACTGTGTGGAAAGGATAGGATTCTGCAAATGTGGAAGTGTTAATCATTAGGTTAAAATTTGGGATTATTCTGGGTGGACTTGGCTTCTCAAAGTCAAACACTGTGAAAGGGAATCCAGATCTCTCTTGAAAAGCAAGAGCGAACATGAGAGATTCCCTCATTGTCTTTGAAGAGATAATGTCGTGAATGGTCCATGGAGGAGGCTGTCCAGCAAAGGCCCGAGGATCTGAGGAGCTCAGGGGTTCCTAGACACTGGCTGTTAAGAAAGAAGATGAATCAGTTCTAAAGCCACAGAGGGCAGTCTGCTGAAACTCAGAATGAGTCTGAAAGCGGACTCTTCCTTAGTCAGACTGCAAGTAAGAGCCCAGTGTGGTTGATCCCATGATTGACATTTTCTAAGGCAGAGGACAGACATCCCAACTGTCATGGTCCTTTGTCCTACGGAAACTATGAAGTTAAAGGAAGCATTAGTTTAACCTCCAAGTTCCTAATACTGTGTTATGCTGTAATAAAAAATTAATTTAGCGCACATTGAACCATGATGCTTACATAATATAACTGAAAAGGGGCTCTTGAAATCTTGAGAGAAATATCTGTAGGTCTGGATTTAAGAGCCTAGGGTGATGAAGAACTTGTGTATGTGCCCGTGTAGCAGAGGAGACACTGTGTGTGAACAAACCTGCCACCAACCTGTGCATGCGTGGAAATGGAACAGAGACAGAGACCTCCAGCAGTGCCGCTGAGAAGTGGACCATATTAAAAGTCCAAAACTTTGACCCACTTCTGAGTAATTGTCCATGCAGATGAAGATACAGTGCACTGTCTTCTTCCAACTGATCTATTGCAGGAACCACCTGTAAAACAGGGACCAAAACTCCTTGTGGTTGATTACCAGCAAACACAAAATAAAAATGATGATCAATCCCTGTGCTCTAGAGATATCTAAAACGTCAAGGGCACAGTCTGAAGCAACTCTGTACACAGAGAGCCAGGAAAAGCTAACCAGTTTCCAGGAAGAAAACTTGATCAAATAGATGATGACCTCGAGGTAACCCAGAAGTTGAAGAGACTGGACAACACCAGACGTTGATTATTTTCCTTTGTGAAGTAAATCCTCTGAAATAAATGAAAAGAGACATTTTTAACAGAGAAACAGGCACAGGGAAGAAGGGCCAAATGGAAATGTCAGAAATTTAGGAAACGGTGTTGGTTGAGATGGTTGATAGGCCTGAAATAACAGAAGGATGAGCAGACAAAAGCAGGACCATTAGGTCAGAGACCAGATGAAGGTAACAACAGGAACCCAGCATACTAACACAGCTTACATCAGGGCTGATGCTTGACTGAGCCATACTGGCGCACCAAATAGAGACCTATGTCATGAACTACGTTTGCTGCTGACGTCAACAGGACAAGCCGCGGCCGGGAAGTAAAGAAGACTGACTCAGTGGACAGAGGGCAGTGAGAGGAGGCAAACAGGAACCAAGAGCTGTTTGTCCTCCCTCAGTGTTATCATTGAGAATGTACCTTTCCCATAGCCCTCTGAGTTAGTATTCCTGAATTAAGGAGAGCAGAAAGCACTGGAGAATAATAGTAATAATAATAATAATAATAATAATAATAATAATCAGCAACAACAACAATAAAAATACTTAAAAGTTATAGAACGGAGGACCCCTGCTCCAGGAAGGTTTCTGTGAACTAGCTTTGATAGACTGGAAGAAGAGAACATGAAGGAAGATTAAGAAGTGGTATCCAGATTGTAGGTCTCTGGTCCCACGGATGTCAGGAGCCATTAACTGCGGTGAAGAGAAAGTCCCAAGGAATTTCTTCCTCAAAGGTAGAAACCACTGGTTCTATCACAGCTGATTTAAACGTGAAACAGTTAAGATGTATCTCTTTCACAGATGCCCAGGAGAGAGTTAAATACAAAGTCTGTAGCCTAGCGGGGAGACCTGCTGGGGAAATGTCACAAATTGTAGTCATTTCAACAGAGCTGTGTCTAGATTCAAGAAGAGCATGTCAAGGGAAGACTGGGAGATGAACTTGTCCTGTGGAAAATGCTGAGCAGTCTTCTAAAGGAAATGGACAAAGGGTCATCTGGATGCTACTTAGAAGGCCTTGCTTTTGGAGAACTTAAGGGATTTATCACCATCAGGTGACAGCACACAGAATCTATTCAGATAGACATCCATAGGGTTGAGAAAAACTGGTGACTCAGGCAGTATTCCTGGCATTTACAAAGGAACAAATAGTGTGGCTCCTAGTAGGTTGACCATGCTCCAGCGGGTGGCCCCACATCCACGAGTATCTGAGCAACACGATCTTCATTCAGTGGGTTTATAGAAACGAAACATATCAAAACTGAACGAGGCCATGAATTTGCCAAAGAGTACAGGTAAGAGTGGATCTGGGAAGAGTTAGGGAGGGGAGTGGGGGGGCCAGTAAATCTAATCAAACTACATTGTGTGTATGTTTTAAATTCTCAAAACGTTAATAAAAACATTATATTTTTTTATAAGAAGAAAATTACAGAAAAAGAAATACAAAAGCCAAAATAGCAGCTCAAAACTGGGGCAGGACAGTGGTGGCACACGCTTTTAATCCCGGCACTCAGGAGGCAGAGGCAGGTGGATCTCTGTGAGTCCTAGGCCAGCCTGGTCTACAGAGTGAGTTCGAGGACAGCCAGAGTTACAACAGAGAAACCCTGTCTCAAAAACAAAAACAAAAACAAAAACGGTTCCCACACTGAACACAGGAATCCAATATCTCCACATGCCCCGTGAAAGCAGGGCTCCCATTGTTTGGTAGTCCGCGTGTTAATAAGTCTTGGAGACGTAAAAGGAGAAAAAGTAGTTAAGATGATGCTGTGTAGTTCTAGGCGGGATGATAAATGTAATTTATGCTAAATGTAATTGCCTGTATGATGTTTGTTGGACTTGGAAGAGGCAGCTGGCTCTCTGTGATTTTCATGAGAAGATACCCACCTCACCAGGCCAGAACAGCGAGAAGGATGTTAACGCCATAAATGAAGATAGATCATTTTTTCCCCCAGACCCATTGCTTCAATTTGTTGGGCTTTTTTTTTTTTTTTTTTTTTTTTTTTTTTTGCCTCGAGATTACACAGATGGATGGTTTTATAACCACTGAACATAGCACAGCTGTAGATATGATGTGTAATAGAGCAGGATCTTGTCTAGAAATGGAAGGCATTGTCGAAATAGTATATCCAGAAGCTGTTTGCATGTGGATCACTCTACCCCACGGAGCACAAATTCACCATACAGGTGAGGTGACACCCCAGTCACCTTACAGGAATATTCTCGGAATCTCACGTTTCCTTTTTGTCCTTTTTTAATGCAGTTTCTACCATATGCAAGAGTAATTATAATGTTGAGCTCCACCCCCTTGCCATGTTCTGTAGCTTTTCCCCCCGGAATCCAGTGCCTACTTAGCATGCTGTGAGATGAAGATAAACTCCCAATATTCCAGTTGATAGCAGCAGAGTCCTCTAAGATGCGATTTTCCTTGTGATCCACTAATTTTCAAAATGATAGAATTTTACAGTTATTCATAAGGAGACCCCAGGAGCCTGAGACAATATTGAAATTAAGCTTAGTGTGTGAAAACATTATGTGCTTTCTCGCCCACCCTTCTGCCTTTATGTCTGTTCTCTCAATGATAACACAGCCATAAAAGCTCACGACTACACTGGAGTGTGTCACTCTGCCTACACATAGGGGTGGGAGGCCCCTGTAAATCTTGGCTCCACCACTGCTCCGAGATGATTAAAGTTGCTCTGGCTTGCTCTGGTGCTCAGTGACTTCCTGTATTTCCACTATCGCTGCCAAGTACCAGCAGTCACCGACAGGACTCCCTGGTCGGCCTCTGCCAAGTGAAATGTTTTGAAATTAAAAATCTGAAGGAATGGTGCAATGAGTGCTTGATCAGGTGGTGTCCCCTCAGGAAGCTGCTTAATGGGAGGCCAAGGGGACTCAGCACCCCCTCCCAGTGGTGGCTCTGACACAGAACTTGAATTTAAAGAAACAGGCTTCCTTTCCTAAGTTAGACAAATATGATCAAGGCCTCAAAGGAAAGACAGTTGCTTGCCCTCTCTCCTTCCCTCCCTTCTCTCTCTTTCTCTTCTTTCTCCTTTCTTTCTTTCTTTCTTTCTTTCTTTCTTTCTTTCTTTCTTTCTTTCTTTCTTTCTTTCTTTCTTTCTTTCTTTCTTTCTCTTTCTCTCTTTCTCTCTTTCTGTATTTGCATTCAAACTCAGGGTTTCTGATATGTTGTAAGTTTTCTACCATCATGTTACATTCCAAACCCTACAAGGAACAATTTTTCACATAAATCTTGACCATATATGTGATGGTTTGCTTATATTCATTTTCTAGAAATTAAACCATCAAGTCAAAACATATAATATCTATTTATATCTATCATCCATCTATCTATCATCTATCTATCATCTATCTATCTATCATCTATCTATGAGCAGTGTCATTCTTGTTATGCAGACTGGGCTGGCCTTCAACTCACAGCAATCTCCTTCAGTCCCTCAAATGCTAGAATGAATAGTATGAGCCACCACATCCAGCTATCAGAAAGCATTGTAAACACCCACTGCAGCATCACACTGTAGAAATGCTGGGGTTGGCATTGTCCTTGTGGAGTAGGAAGCTCACATCCAGCCTCTTCGTTTCCTGCACTGAGGACCCTTTCATAAAAGAATGTGTTGATTTTGCACAGGTCTTCATTATCTGTGATTATACCACATATGTAGTACCTGGTTTCGTTTCCTCCCAATTATTCACTTTAGCCATTGGCTGATATTCCTAATATAAGTGACCTCCTTTTTGTAGCAGTACATTGCTATGTAGGCTCACCAAGGACGACAAGGAGGCATACTCATTGGTGCAAACCTTTCCAGACCTCAGCGGAGGGAACCACCGTTATGGCAAGCACCATACTCCACAGTAAAACCTTGAGCTCAGATGTTTTTACTGATACAGAACTCCTCAGGTGCAGATCGTGAGCAATCAAACATCTCCCACAGAAACCCAACACCTGCAGACAATACAAAATGCCAAGACCTAGGCAGATCCTCACCCAACAGTGCATGAAACAATTATTTTGTGCATAACTAAAAATAAAATTCCACAACAATTACTACAGCAATACTCTATTTACTTTTCTATAATATTTTATTACAGTTGTATTTCTAGTTGTCACCAACCTTCTAATAATTATTATAATCCTGAGCTCTTAAGAATTACGGATGACTATACCAGGTTCGCACAAAACTGGGCCTGTCTACAGCTAGGTAAGGATGCAGGAGGGACTCAGAGGGCCTGTGCCTTCACTGCTGAGCTATTTCCTACAGATAGATTCAGGGAAAGGGGCGGGGGTCATTTCCTTCTGTTGTGTCCCTACTTGTAAACCCACCTAATCGAACGGTCAGGCAGATGGCACTGGTTACATCAAATGGGTCACAATAAAACCCAAAGTCACAAACCTTGGAAAGATACAAGTAAGAAGGGTGGGTGGGAGTTAGTAGGGGTGGGAGGGAGATCAAGGTGGGTGGGGAGAGAGTATCCAGGATGTACTCTACACATGCATGAAGCTGGCGTTACTAAAAAGCTAGCAAAATCACAAAATGCAAGACAAACATCAATGAAAAATTAAAAAGAAAATAAGTGATACTTTAGTGTACGAACATACCTTTCTAAGATTGAGTTTTAGTTTTAGTTGTATGCGTGTTATGTTTCTGAATTTATGTACGTGAATATGAATACAAGAGCGTGTCAAAGCCAGAAGGCATGGGAATCTCCTGGAGCTAGAATTACAGGTGGTCATTTCCCTCCTTATGTGGCTGCTGGAAATGGAACTCAGGTCCTCTGCGAAAGCAATTATGAGCTTTCTCATCTGCTGAGCTTTCTCTCGAGCCCTGTCACTCAAGCTTTGATCCGAAATTATTGCTCATTTGCTCTAGAAAGATAATGTTATCCAAAAAATTAGATGAAAATGATTTGTTTCTCTTGGGAATACACACTTTCCAGTAGCCATTCCAACAAGACACAAATAATCCTATCTCTCAGCTCCAGGCTTATCATTCATGTGACAGAAAAAGACAAGAAAGGATGGTTCAGGAAATCAAGGGTCAGAGATCTGAGGGCATAGAATTGTCTGAGCGATGGTCATCATAAGTGGACAGAAATCCAAATCCGATCTTTAGCAATCAATAAAGTTTATGCTCCTGTCTTTCTCCATAGACCCTTTTCCAGTGTCATTATAGCTACTGTGACTTCTTCAAGGTTACATTGGCCACACAGTTGATCTTGCTGGAAGCTGTGTTTTGAATGTGCAATTTTGGCTCATTAATGAAGATGCTTCTGTAGGTCATGGAATGGGGCCAATGAAACTCAAATACCACTAACAAGACATCATAGAACCATGAACCTGTTTGACTCTTGAAAAATCATTGGAAGTACCAAATATCCTTGACAGTGAACCTGACTAATGGAAACAATGTTCTGTCTGCCTCTGCAATAAATACCTTGGAGGAGAGAGAGACATATAAAGTATGCAGTAAAGGAGCTTACTAGCCAGGAGTGTAAGACAAAAATTAAACACATAAAACAATCACAGAGCAAAGAATAACAGTTATAATTAACTGCAGTTGTTGCCTATGGTTCAAAAGTATAGATATAACACTCAAGAAAATATGTATGCCCATATGAAATGAAACATTTCTACATATCAAAAAGTTCAGAGGTAACCTCACTTCTCAAGACTTTCTTTATATCAGAGAATGTATTTACTTCCAAATGAATCAGTTTTATTGTCACCCGAGGAACTGTTGGAAGCAAACGGTCCTTAGAATTGAGTCCAATAAAGAGTGCACTGATAAATTCTTCTGGCCCTTTGGCATAGTCGCTCCTGGTATCATGTGTGATCAACGGGTCTCATAAGACCAGGCTCCGAATTGTTTTCCTCTGCACTGGAACATGCAGACTGTGGACATGAGGGGATGTCTATTTTCCATAGTACCAGATATCTAGATATAGCAATCTCAATCTCTCTCTCTCTCTCTCTCTCTCTCTCTCTCTCTCTCTCTCTCATTTCTATGTCTTAGGAACTAAACCCAACATTACTACTGAAACAATCTTAGAATTGTGTTTTGAGACAAGGTCTTACTCAGGCTGACCTTGAATTCACTGTGTAGTCAAGACAGGTTGAACTCTAGATGGTCCTGCCTCAGACTCTCAAGTAGCAGGGATTACAGGCTGTGCCACCAGGCCTATAGTAATCTACATTTTCATGAATGCATGAATGATGTTCTTACTCACACAACATGGCTCATGAATATGCCTGGATTATAATAAATATTGTTTAATGTAGACAATGATAAAAAATAAATAACATCTACTTATTTTCAATATTGCTTTCCATAGGGTGGATGTCTTAATGTGATAGACACAAAAGAAGCTATAAAACACAGGAATTTGCTTTCTAGAAAGGCATTTCAGTAAGGAAAGTTGGCAATGAAGAAATATTAACACTATGAGCTTAAAAGTTGCAGAATCCCAAACTTTAGGTCAAAATGGCATACAGATCTATACTAACTTATCATCTAATTACTAAAACCTCCTAGAGATGTACTTGAAGTTTTACTGGTCAGGGTTCTGAGCTGTGTGCAGGAGAGAGATCAACAGTGAGTTTCAGAAGAAAAGAGGCTGTAATTGGGACCCATGCTTGAAAGTTGGTTGGAAAATGTAGTCTCCGTTTTCATCTGCCTGCCTTCCTGGCAGGACTGTGATAAATATGTGGAGCTTGTGCTGAGTGAGCCAGTCTTCAGGATCTACTACACAGCTACAGAAAATAGACTCAGCTGGGTAAATTTACATTTACTAAAAGCTTGGTGTCTAAGAAATGTTTATGATTTTTAACTATTTTTTCTATATATTTTTAGCTTTGCCTAGCATATCTAGTAGCAAAAATAAATGTATGGATTCTTGCTGTTAAACATTCATCAAAATAGCAAATGCTAGAGAAAGAGGAATCAGGTGAATTTTTTTTTCTTGCTTTAAGGTACTTGCATACAGGAGGGGATGAGTTTTGAACCCTTCGTTTATTAGCCTCAGTGGCCCTGTTGTGGATGGCTACAAATACCCAGCCATCTATTAACATGTATGTATATACTTTGGGGCATAGCCCAGTTCCTTCCCGTATAACAATATAATTTGGAGTATGAAAACTAGTGTAGATATCTCAGAAGGGAGACAAAGACTATTTCCCTGGAAAGCAGGTTTTCAGGACAAGTCTCAGACAATCCTTTAAATAGTGACTTGTATGGCTTGTGTGTGGTTTGACTGAATTAGTATTTACAGGTTTATTCACTGTTACTCCTTGCTTGAATGTTAAAAGGCAGATAAAAATTAAATATATCAAGAGTAGAAGCCAGGTGAATCCTATTCTTGGCTCTAAAATGAACTCCAAATGAATTGACCTTCAGGTAATCAGATTTAGGGTCACTGGGCATTACATGTTAGACCTCGGAATATATACGAGGCCATCTGGACCATTCTGGGTGGCAGGACATGGTGGAATGAAACCCTAAGCAATGGGCTCTGCAACACAGAGTGCTGAACTGTCAGGTTTTTTTTTTCTTTTCTTTCTTTTCTTTCCAGATTTTGTGGCTCAGGCACCCGCCAAGCCAGAGATTTGCGATGAATAGCGCCCATATTGATTTTTCCATAATGGAGTGTAAAAGAAAAATGGCTAGATTTTGTTGCAGGTATTTTCATGGGGTGCTCAATTGGAGGATTAGTTGCAAACAGCAGTACTGATAAAGTCTGCTGTCCATCTTGACGGTTGGGTCTTTCTATTAAAATGACACATAAATAACCTATTAGATTCCCCCACCCATGGTAATTCAAATGCACCTGTCAACTTGATAAAGTACTTGCCTGGAGGGAAGCGCTGTTTACATTTTCACTCCATTCTTCAGAAAAAGTGAGATTCTAATTATTTCTCCCACTGTAAATTAACGCTGACTATGATGGTTAGCGTATCTCCATATTGTTCCATCTTTGGGAAAGTTAAATAATAGAACTGATTCGTCATCTATTATGCAACGGGTGTTTTATGACAGCCTTCCCTGGGCTCGTTCCATCTCTTCTTGCTCTAAATGTTCATTTATTCTCTGGCTGGTGTTCATTCTGCAACTTTCTGGATTTTAGTCTCTGAGAAGTCCCTGTTGGATGATCAACTTGTCCCCAGACTTTGAACCAACTCTCGGATCTGCCTCATTTCTTCCCCCCATTTCAAGACACACTCCATAGTTCAGCTGGCCATTACCCATTCTCGGTGATCACACTTTACTATGTAATTATTAGCTTCCACCTGGGATATTTTCCTCATTGCATATATGATGTGTGAGAGTATGTAATTTGATTCTATTCAGAATTTCAACCTTTTCAAACAGCCAGTTGATTCTTTTAGAGTAATTCACCTCTCCACTTTTATTTTTGTGGTCATCTCTTGGTTTATATCCTGCTTTGTTGGTTACTATTTGTGATAATAATTACATTCAATTTTGTTGCTTATAATAGGCTCTTAGGACTTAGTGTGTGTGTTTTTCCTTCAGGCGCTCCTTGCAGATCCTCACCCACACACCCTAGTCACCACCATAAATACAAAGTTGATTTCTTCATGGAGAACACACACACACACACACACACACACACACACACACACACACACACATAGGGACCCATGAATGTCCATAAAAAGTCCATATGAATTCTTGTAACAGCCTGATAAGTTACCTTAGATAAACGTGACAATAATTCTACTTCATAACTTCGAATCCAGAATTTTCTACTGTTTCCTGTACAGAGACAGTCCCTTATTTGTCAATCGAAACTAGATGACCTTGGATCTAAACGGTATCTGGAAGAAAAAGAATGAAAAAAATAAAATAAAATTACAGCTGTCAGAGAGACAGACACTTGGAGACAGCTGCAGGTTGCTGCGTCTCCTTTGCTCTCTGTACAGACTTCTCAGCTGGTTTCTTGAAGTATCTCCAGGAGGAGAATTGATTTCCCAGCTGTTTGTCTTCCCCAGTCAGGAATTAGCCACTTCCTGGCTTTGCTTCCTGAACCCTAATGCCCATTTCTTCCAACAGGCAAGCTCCTGCCATAGTTCAACATATCACTGGCCAAGGTATTGTTATCAAGAACGTTGGCCCGCTGAACTGGGTGTTTCCAGCACATACATCTAAAACCTATGCAACTATCCTTCTGCCACGCTAACATAGCAACAGTTAAGTGAATGGCAATACCTTTAGCTATAGATGCAGCGATTTCATTAGCTTTAACTCATGTGTTTTGAAATCAATTTTTTAATAATGAAATTATGTCTTTCAAGACTGTAACTTTCCCATCAGTCAGAGACTGTCACTGCATTTTATAGGTCCCATTTTATTTGCAAACGTTTGGTTCTGTCTTAAAATTACGTTTGTTGCAGTGATCACTGACTGGGGTAGAAGATTCGTCTCCTCTCCATCTCTGTTCTTGCCCAAGGAAGTAGGAAAATGGAGAGTTCTAGTTGATACTTTTGCCACCAAGTGGTTTTGAAACAAAATGGATTGACAGAAAATCTGAAAACTAGACAACAAACTGTGGTGTGTGCCTGGGCCTAGCTACTCATTGGGCTGCTGCTAAAATAAATAAATAAATAAAAATGAAGCTCTATGCTTAACAAAGATGGAAGCAGTTTATTACTAAAGAAGTTGTAGCTGCTTTCAGAGTCTTTTATTGCTGTTGTTTGAAATCTAGATTACTGCATTCAATTATCCAACAATATAGGAGCTTGAGTGTGTGTGTGTGTGTGTGTGTGAGAGAGAGAGAGAGAGAGAGAGAGAGACAGGCTGCAGAGTGGGGAGGGAGAGGGAGGCTGGTCCTCTCTGCTCTTATCTAACCAGATTCATGTCAATTAATCAAGAGAAACCAAACAGCTCTATGTGCCATCCTCAGTTGCCTAGTCTAAGTTTGCAGACTCTGGTGCCTCAATTTCTTTTTTATAGAGAGAAATATTCTCTTTGTTTAGTATGTGTCAGTCTACCAGAGTAGAAGAACCAAATACCAGGTGAGTTTCACACTAGTAAATAATCTCTTAGCAAACATCTGAAAACAGTTTTATTTACTGTAGACATGAAGTGAGAAATATTTGTTAGTTAGTGTTCTGTCCCTTGAGTCTTAATTTTCTGGATCCTTAGACAGGCAGAATGATGATTTGTGGGTTTTTTGTTTTTGTTTTTCTTCATCCTATTCTTTGAGAGTAAAACAAAGGTAAAGGAAAGAAAGAAAGAAAAAGAAAAAGCTTGGCTTACTGAAGCTGTCTGACCTATAGGAATACAAAGTGAAAATACTGTCTTCCTGTGCTGTTCTATGTGTTTCATGTGTTTCCATTCTGGTGCAAATACACTCTAGTGCATATTTGAAAGCTGGAAAACTCTTAGCAATTATGAAGTCGGGTATTCCATTTGTGGCTGGTATTCAAATGATAAAATATCTACCTATGGCAGCTGGAGAGATGGCTCAGTGGTTAGGAAGCTGAGTTTCCAGAGGGCTCAAGTTCAGTTGCCAGCACCCCTGTCATGCAGCTCACAAACACCTGTAACTCCAGCTCCCGGGGAACAAGCACCCTCTACTGGCCTCCACAAACAGTGTACTCACATGCACAAAACCAGGAACACGTACACATGCATGATCAAAAATAAAAGTCAAAAACAAATCTTTTAAAAATATGGACCTAGAACTCTCTTTGCTGAAGAAGACGATGTTCAGTCAGAGGTAAGGAGGCATAGTAAACTGGAAGCATAAGTCACTGTGTGATCAGTGCTTTTATTAATGTAGGAACTGTTTATGTAATCTGTCTGTTCACATGCTTTGTTGTCACACCATGTATAGTCAAACCACTATCATACTGTGACTACCACAAGCAGCTCAGGTTACAGGTTAATCTGTCCCATTGTCATCCAGCCTTTGTTTATTGGTTTTGACTTTTTTTCTGATGAAGATGCAGACACATTTTCTCTAAATGATGTGTCTTTTATTTCCTGGTTGCTTTACAGTCTTTCATTTTGGGTTCTCGGTGGTTTGACTGGGACATGTCTAAATGATGTCTTTTCATTCTGCCTGGGCTCTTTGGGATTTATCCATGTGTACTCCCACTTATTAGAAAGATTTACTGTTTTACTAATATAGATCTTTGTAATCTTCTTCTGCTGTTGCATTTGTACGAGTGTTGGGAGTCTCAGATGTGCCTCTACTCTGATTGGCTTTTTTCTTTTTTCTCTGTTCTTCAGATTGGACATGACTTTGTTTTTTTTAATTACGTTTATTTTTTAAGGAGGGCATGATGTGACTGTGGACACGACACCCCCATGTAAGTCGAGAGTCCATTCTCTCCATCAAACTCAAGTTGTCAAGCTGGGCACCAAATTTCCTGTCCCCATTGTGTCCTCACGCCAGCCCATTTCTCCATTTGTTTTCTTCATTTCAAATTTGGTAAAATTAATTTTTCTCTACTCAGATCCATTGTTTCTTCCT
The DNA here is from genome assembly GCA_026225945.1 of Cricetomys ansorgei. Lineage (NCBI taxonomy): Eukaryota > Metazoa > Chordata > Mammalia > Rodentia > Nesomyidae > Cricetomys > Cricetomys ansorgei. The sequence goes on along the minus strand of JAMJFZ010001089.1, from coordinate 5,673,980 downwards.
TCTGGTATCTACAATTTTGTTTTTCACCCCCAAGGAAATTGCCGTTTCAGTTACTGTAATGTTTATTTATAGGACTTCTGCCTGGATATCTTCATAGTATTTTTCATTTTTCTGAGCATGCGCTGTATCATTCTACACATTAGGGACAAATATCAGTCATTTGGATATATTCTTTAAACTTAAACATAATAAGTATAGTACAATTGTTTGAAATAGAATTTCATTTCAGCATCTTAATGAAATATATTCTTTTAAAATTTTTATTTATTTGTGTGTGTGTGTGTGTGTGTGTGTGTGTGTGTGTGAGTGTGTGTGTGTTTGCTTGTGATGTATGGTGATGCGTGGGGTGGTCACTCCCTGTGTATGTGAGGTCAGAGACCAATGCCGGAGAATCAGGACTACCCTTCCACTTTCGGAGAGTTTAAAGGCAAAACTTGGGTCACCAGGCTTGTACTTCAAGTGACTTTAGCCTTCAAATCATCTCACCAGCCCCTGTATAGCATCTGTTCTCTGACTTAGTGTACATGTCATCTAAGGATTTTTAATTGATTGTTTTTCTGTATGCCACATTTTTCTGATTTAATTTTTAAATTTTTTTGCATGGTTTCTTCTTGCTTGAGGTAGTGAAATCACAAAAGAAGTAGGAAGATCATCATATACATGAAACAGAATTATATCATACATAGAAAATTCTAAAGACACTACCCAAAACTATTACAACTAATAAATTATTCAGTAATGCTGTGGGATAAATTATCAATGTACAGAAACCAACAGTAATTTTATATATAAGCTATCTAGGAAAGAAATCTGAAAAGCAAAGTCATTTGCCATAACATTATAGAAAATACTTAGGAATAAGTTCAACCAAGAAGGTGAAAGACATATGTTGGCTAAACTACTAAGTAATGGTGAATGAAATAGCAGACAATATTAATAGTTTGAAAGATGGTTAAAATATACAAGTTATCCAGGGCAATCTACAGATTCAATGCAATCTTCACCAAAATTTCAATGGAAGTTTTCACAGAAATGGAAATGATAAATTTTATATGAATCCTTAAATACATCCTAGAACAAAAAAAACAAAAGCAGTTGGAGACATCACATTGCATGATTTTAAAATATACAGCAAAACTATAGTGATCAAAATGGCATGGTACTGGAATATAAACAGACACACACAAGTAGAGATCATACAAATAAATGGGCCCACTTGTGGTGTTCGACAAACTGGCAAGAACACAGACCATGGAAGGGTGAGTCTCTTCAATAACTAGTGTTGAAAACCGGAGACTCAAACTTAGAAGAATGAAATTAGACTTTGGCCTGATAGTGTATTCAAAAATCAACTCGAAGTGAATTAAGCACCTAAGCATTATATGATCCAGCTTGATTGTAACCTCTTCACGCTGAATATCTGTACATTACATGTCATGCATCATACACACACACATACACACAGACACACACACACAAACACACATACATACACACACGTACATATATACACACACACACACACATAGACATACACACACACATACACACATACACATACATACACACACATACGCACACACACGTACACATACACACACACATACACACACATACACACACAATTTTAATTTGTAAATTATGTTTCAATAAAGCAGAATAATTTTCCTTCAGAAATGACATTTTAAAATTATAAATGAGGAAAAGGGACAGCAAAACAAAATAAAACAAAATGACCCAAAAGACAATGGTCTGTAGTTTGTAGTTTTTTTTATGAAGTTTCATGATAGTCAAAGCATTGCTGTTGAGAGAAATTCTTAATCCTCTTTAGTTCTGACAGTTGGTTTCAGACAGATCAGCTATTAGTGGCAGGTGTTAATTGGGTTGAGCAGCAAAGAAAATTCTATGTAGCTTAATTGGTATGATCTTGTTGATAGTATATATATATATATATATATATATATATATATATATTTCATATATGCTTGTATATATGTACATATATTTACACATACATATATATACTTGTATATATACATGTACTTGTATATATTTACACATATAAATATATATACATTAAATATATATATTTAAAAATCCACTAACATATCTTTTAGACCAGAAAGATGTCATAGAAATTATTTTAATGATTTTTATGATGATGAAGCAGAGACCCAGATACTGGTCATGATATAGGTATTCTGTTTCTCAGGATATCATTCTTCCTAGCAGCAAAACAGTCAAGAGTTCATTCTTTACAGCCATGTTGACCCCAAACACTTCATCTCCGTGGCCCAACCTTGTCAATACAAGGGAAAGATGAATGATTTAAAAATAAATAAGAAAACAAATCCTGTTTTTCTGTTTAAACGAGGATTTCAGGTGTATTTTCCTATTCTACTGTTCAGTGTTAAAATGTATTTTAAAAGGAGAGTAGAGCTCATTGAGAAGCCTAAGTCTCAAGGGTCAGAGAGTCTGCAAGTCACAGTTTGACCCCATTGTTTGACATCTGTCACCCCAGTTCCAGGGGACCCAATATGCTTTTCTGGCCTCTCTGGATACCAAGCATCCAGGTGGTGCACATACATACATATGTACAGGCAAGCCACTCATACGCATAAGAGATAAACAAATCTTTAAAATCACAGTTGTCTTTTCTTAGTTGTAGGGCTGTTTGATGAGGCCGTCGATTGTGTACACCGTGGCTTCAGAACTAAGTTTTATGTGCGTGTGAAGAGCTGTTATTCCAGGAGAGTGATGACATGGCCGTCTCTGACTTGTGGGTGGTGTGGGTGGAGGAAGGCGATGAAAGAGTGGCTGAGAAGAGATCCCTGGATTAGGAAACAAGGAGTTCAGACTTGCACTGTGTGATGTTGGTAGAGAGTTCATTTCACTGACACTACTGCGGAAATGGGAAAGACTGATATTAAAACTAAAATCAGTTTGGGAAGAAAAAAATGCCAATTTGTAGCTGACAAAAAAATAAAATGGACTCCGGAAGCTTCAAAGATAGGCATGATAAAAGCCAAACAATACAAACTAAAAACCCAGGTGTCTTTCAATAGTGAATCCTTTCAGATCATGAAATCCATTTTTTTTTTTTTTTCTTTAAGAAATGCATGCTTAGTGCCTCTATCCATGTCTCTGCCTAGCGAAGCTTCCATCTGTGTATGGAAGGACAGAAAAGATCAAGCAAACAGAGAAATGCTTAGGGAATTTAGTGGTGACACTTTAGATAGGTGTGATTCTAAACACAAGGCACAGGGTATGCTGGTGGACTGGAACTGTCCTTTAGGCTGGTCAGCAAGGACCTCACTAATTGGTAACATTTGTAATCATCCCGAAGGAGGGGCATAAGCCAAGTACATGTCCGGGAACACTCACCAACACCTATTACAAAGCTCCTGTTGGAGCATGCTCAGTGGGTGATAAGAGCACACTGGTTTCCAGGTCTCGGTAGATGTGCAGCCAATCTGTACCTCTTGACTCTGGATTTCAAAATAAGATTAGGCAAAGCGTAAACATTCTAGTCTGCATTCACACGGCTTTTTTCACTTCAGATGATTCAGAAACAAATCAGGGCATACTTTATTTTGAAAATAAAATAAAATACACTTCCATAGACGCACAACCTGTTAGACTGTGTTATCTTGACATTTTCCCACCATTACAGAAAAATCCATTCAAAGAAGGTACTAAGAATCAAGTATTAGTTGTGAGCGCCGACAACAGGCCGTCTTTGGAGGCGATACAGGATTTCCTGTTGCGATGTCATATACATCAAAGCAGAATGGAAGGGACCAGCTTTTAGCCCACTTCTCTTTGTGAATCAGGATCTCATGTTACCCAGGCTGGGTTCCAACTCCTGGACCCACGGCATCTTCCTGCCTCAGTCTCTGAATAGCTCAGACCATAGGCTTGCATTTTTACACTTGCTTGAACTGTATTTCAGAATTTAAAGGGCCAGTGTTCTCATCAGTCCATACGTTAAGCTCTTCTAACCAATGATGTAGTGATGTAGTCAGGGATTTGATTCAACTTTAGCCAGGCCCACGGAGCGACATTTCAAGTTTAACATCAAAAAGAAAAAAAAATAATTGGTCCGTCAAGTTTGGCTCCTTCAGATCACTGGACTTCCACAATTGCATGTCTAAAGTAAATTAATTTAATAACTATTTCTTTGTTCTGTCACAGAAGAAAGTAAAAAAAAAAAATTCAGTAGATAAACAATCTTCCATTTTCATTTGGTTTTACTTCTAGCATTCAGGGGAAGAAAAGCACACTCTAAATTTGAAGGTCTGTTTTTGTTTTGCTTTTTGTCTCATTTGCAAACACAGTGCATGTTTTTGGCACTCTGACGCTTTCCTTGCTGTAACTCTAGAGAGTAGAGTGTGGGTGGAGAAAGCAGGGCTGGCCACATCCCTAGGACTACTTTGCATTTAAACAATGCATTCACCACCTGTAGGTTTTATCTAAAATCATAGTGGGTGGTGGCTGGAGCAAAAGCATTTTTTACCCTTACATCCCCTCCACCCCCAAACCCAACATACACCCCCCCCCCAATTCCCGGTCTGTCCTCAGTCCCACATCTACAGGTACCCACTCCTCTCCTAACCTCAGATTCCAGTACCTGGGCAATTTCCCTTTTAACCGCCATTCAGTAGGTAGCTGGTATGAACAGAAAACTGGCAGGTGGGCGGAGATTGTTCTGAGCTGATATTGGCTCTGAGATTAATCCGTAGGCTGTTTAAATATGGCCACACCGCTACCATTATGAACAATTGCATGCATACCCAGAGGCAAAAACCATGGGAATACTGCCAAGACCTGTGATTTTTATCCTTTCATAAAATAGCCCCCAATTTTTGTTCTTGGATTTATTTCTGTTTCTCAGAGTCTTGAATAATGATGTAACCAGAAGTGAAATTCTATGTGATTTCCTGTAAAGCAGTGTGTGAAAACAATATGTTTCCAGCAGCAGATACGAGATGTGAAATTAGTGGTTACGAAAATTGGAGATGCTAATAGCAAATGTACGGTGTGTTCACAGAAGCACACGGAGATGTGTTGACTTTCCTCCAATGACAGAATCTTTATCTCAGTTGAGCTTAGGAAATTTTGCAGAAAAATACAGCTTGCTGGCCATTCTGTAGTGTACTACTTTTCTCTTGGTTCAAATGTACTGAAGTGCTCCTTTTCTACCCATGAAGGCTATGTGAAAGAAACATCAAAGTATGCCCATTTTAGCTCCCCTAACTTCGTTTTGGGTAATCTTCCATTAATTTTTTTGGCCCTTGATTTGGAAAAGAAATACACAAAAATATATGGGGAAAGACTGCAAAATTGCTGAAAAACATAGACTGTGCAGAAGTCAAAACAGCAAGATTAAAAGCAAAACGATCAAATGTAAATGTTCTTCCGAGGCGTTATACGTGCTCCAGGTCTTAAGTCCCGCCATGGGTTAGGTTCTCATATGAGCCAGCTCTGATTTTTCAACTTCAAAGTAGACATTTTGGATGGATCAAGGAAGGACATCCATTATTACCCTGTGAAAAAAAAAACACAACTCTGCTATCACACCTTCTGTTTTCTATGGGTGACATTTTATAATCGGATACAATCTTTGAAATTTTGAGATTTTTGTCTATACCAGACAATTGATTTTGTGGATGACAGATATGACTTTAATTACACATTTGTGATCTTTCCATTCTAAAAAGAACGCTGTGGTTTGAATCCTTCCTCCCCGCCAAAAAATAAGAAGTTCATGTATTGGCAACTCAATCACCATCACTTAATACTTAGTGGATGGGTCAGAAGGATTCTGCCCTCTCAAGTGAGTCAGTCCCATGGCTGTGGGAATGGGCTGGTTAGTGCAGGAGTGCGTTGGTTATGGAACTCAGCCCTTCCCTTTCTTGCCTTCTGTGTTTGTTTTGTTATCCTGCTTCTGTCATTGGCTGATGTGCCACAAAAGCCCGCCTACTCCCTTTTTCCTCTTCCCAGCTGTGAGCCTAATGAATTTCTGTTCACTATAAATTACCTAGTCTCAGGTATTCTGTTACAGCAGCAGAAAACAGAAGAAAATATTGCTTCTTAAGACCAAAAACAAAGCAAGCATTTCTGTGAATGGTCAACCTTTTACTGAGACCCAGCATTTTTTTGTTTGTTTGTTTGTCTTTTTTTACCCAAATGGTCTAGTCCTAAACAAACGGTGAGTAAAATCACCATCATCGAGCACAGCTCATTTGGAGCTCTCACATCAAATCCACAGGAGACCCACTGCGTCATCCAGGGTGACCTAATTTCCTGACCCTGGCTCCTTCTGGTTGGTGTGCCATACTTAGAAACCAACTGTAAACACGCTGAAGAAAAAAGAGAAGAAATCTATCCAAAAGCTATTAGAAAAATATATCTACAGCCATAAATCTGTGAACCACTGCGTCATTATAATAACATAAACGACTCTGCCACAAGGACATTCACGTCAACCTAATTTCATGCCGAACTATTATAATGCAATTAACAGGCTCATAGTCCTGTGTTAATTAAGCTCTGTTGTGAAATATGCAGTATTTGAACCTGTTCCGGCCTGTTTCATCTACCGCTGAATCACAGCTCTCAACTTGCTTTGCTGCTGAAGGATGGAGCTCATTCAAGAGTTGCTGTACGTGGGGCCATGTTTTGTGGTTTCCCTTTCCTTTTTTTTACGGTCCCAGATAGAAGCCAGCCACTCCGTCAGCTCCTCGGGTGTGTGCTGTATGTGTAGTCTCTCGATCCACTTGTCTCAGTAGATTTGTTAACTCACTCCGGGCTTCCCCTGCGATATTAGACATGTTCGATTGGTTTGTTGAAAGGGATTTCGGAGAGAGACTTAGGCAGCCGGTCTCGGATTATGTGGGACACTAGGATACCCTAGCAATATTCTGACCTATGCGTCGACAGAAATGGAGTGGATTTTACTTCCAGGGTTTCGTGGATGTTACTTAGCTTGCCAAGTAGCTCAACTCGTCCTCCCTACAAAATGCAAAACAAAAGCATGCACGGAAAATGAAGTTTAGAGAAAAATCATGTCCCGCCCCCCTCTTTTTTCCCCTCGCCTACTCTAAGAAAGACTGTCCAGGCTGTGTGGAATTTGTCTTAGCAGATCTTCATGTCCTCTCTTTGGCTTGCCTTTGTGGCCTGAAATAAAATTTAATGGGAAATATTCCACGTGGGGTTTTGGTTCGGAGAGCAAATATCACATGGGTCGCTCTGCAACGCAGTTTGTTTTGCAGCCGTTAGATTTAAGGGCAGGGATTTAAAAGTCAAGAGAGTTGCAGGGAAATTCTGTTCACCTACACAGATTGCTCCGGAAAGAGCTGCATGATCTAAAGGAAACAGAGTGATTTCTTCATCCCTACCTCCTCCTCTGTATCTGCCTCTGATCAGCTGCTCTTCTGGTTCTGCCTCTGTTATAAAAATTTTTTTTTCCTTACCTTGCCCTACTTTCTTAACCCTGGGGAGATTTTACAAAGTCTTAGAGCTAAGCGTCCCTCATTGCTGGAGGCTGTCTTTCGTTGTAAGTTAGAAGATGTGGCAATTACCCGCAGGGAAGGGTGTTTTCACAGCCCCTGTGAAAAGCTTAATACCTCAGCAGGTAACTCAAATACTCTGTTCAGCGTTGAAAGTCTGTCTCCGTTCCTTTAACTATCTCTGAAAGGTGCATTGGATTTTTCCCCTTAGTCTGTGTCTTCCTTTCAGAAGGTTGAGGTGACTCCCTAGCTCAATCTGTTCCTCTTCCTGCCTATAGTATCTTGACTATCCTAAGACTTGCCAGCTGGAAACTCTGGGGAAGAACACAGCGGCTTTGGTAAACCTCCATGGCCCAAACACAGAGAGAAATGTGGTCCGGTGTCTTTCCAAGTTGACCTTCGAAAAACTCTGAGCACCTCGATGGGATGGATGCTAGAGGATAGGATGGCCTTGGTCATTTAAATATTACATTTAATTTTGGATGTTTCCACCAAGACCCAGGATGGAAAACTCAACATCTTCCATATGTGTGCTGAGCTGAAAGGAAAATCTAGCCTCTAGAATCATGTCCAAACAGTCCTCATCCTGCACCTGCACACTGAGGAGAAAACACAACAGTATGTCCATGGGTGTGATCAAACTTCGAATCACAGTGTAAGTGCAAGTTCGTGGGGTTTAGAGTCAGACCTACGTGGGCTCAGATATCAGTCTGCCTCTTTATGGTTGTAGTCTCAGGAGGCTGGTATGTTATATCCTGTGTGAACTGTTTGAGAAAGTTAAAATACAGCTGTAGGAAGTAGAGCAAAGGGAATAAAAATTTCTGCCTCCTTACAGAGAGCCAACTGGAAAATGGTCACTATTTTGTTATTCTGTTTAAAAAAAGAGACTTTACAGTAGACATCAGGAACACAGATTACAGGGACACGCTTACTAAAGTAGGTATGGACAGATAAAAAAGACTGGGGGTTCTAGGGACAGCCTCACCCCAAAACAAGATAGAACAAGCAAGGGACACACTTCTGCTTCCCCAAGTGTCATAATTATGCCAGGTGAGGAACATTTAGACACTTTCTTTTCACAATGCTAGAACTTACTGAATAACAATAAATCCACAAGGTTTAGCAGTAGCAGTAACAGCAGGCTGTCCCATAATCCCATCCACCTGGTGAGTCAGCCCAGGTGAATGCAGTCCCAGTCCTTTTGCCCCAGTCCTTACTACTAATATTAACTCATCACACAGCACACAGAAGACATATGTTTATGTCCATATGCATCTAGGGTTTACAGAAAGAACACAAGTTAAAGGGGCTGCGGCAGAGTTCCACAAGACACAGATGTGGACTTCGAGTCCGTATTGATAAGATGTTATCAGAACGGTGCCGGGATGCAGCTGCTGGAGTTAGGGTTTGGGAGTGAAGCTCTAGAGTCCAGTGATGAGGTGAAAGGCTGAACTGGGGTCTGGGAACAGACAATGTGGGTTCAAGTCCAGGTCTTGGTGGGTGAACCCCTAGCTAGGTAGGCTGTTGAGTAGGGTATGCCAACTGTCAAGGACAGAACCGAGCTGAAGCCTAAGAGTCCTCTGCCTGTCTCTGGTACATGCGCACGCACGCCAGGTATCAGATAAAGGGTTGGTTTAGGGCCATGCTATCCTGGTGTTAGGTCTCCATAACTTTATGTGGTCTGGGTGACGGAGTTATATTCATTCCTCAGTTGCTCTGATTTGTCTGATAAATTCTTGGACTGGTTTCCCTTAGATAATTTGAATATACCCATGTGCCCTTACACTCTCAATTCGTCCTGATAAATTTAGAGTATGGCTCCTTTTCCACTCCCAAGAACAATCACTTCTCAGTCTGCGCTGTCTGGGTGATGCCAGACAGTGTTGTTTCTGGACCGCAGTCATCCTCTCTCTAAAACCAAAAGCTTCTTGTCAAATGGAGTCTCCTACAGCAAAGTACAGCCTCCAAAACCAGTTTTATACAATGCAGAGCAACTTAGAGTAGGGCATAGCCTCAGCTCAACACTCAATCAGGTGAGCGAGAGAGAGAGATATAGAGAGAGAGACAGAGACAGAGACAGAGAGAGAGAGAGGGAGAAAGAGAGCTTGCGAAGCTTGAATATTGAGACCGGATGCACAAGGAAGTATGAGGTGAATGAATGAGGATAGTGCCTCAGTAACACCATCACATATCTGTGTCTTTGAGCAAATTACTTAACACTCCTCAGTTGCTTTGTCTATGAAATGGGCATAATACTATCAAGTGTATAGCTGTATAGTTGAGATATATATAGTGTGTGTGTGTGTGTGAGTATATCTAAGACCTGTCACCAAGTAATGTTTACTTGAGTTTCAATCTGTTCCTCACTACCTATTTTCTTCTTAGACATACTTCAGTGTCAGCCAAAGATGTCTCAGGGTAGAAGTCAACTCTTCCTTCTCATTCCTCAGATTAGGTGTGAACCAAAAAAAAAGTCAAGAAGAAGGGAGAGAATACTGAAGTGAATAGGGATGTGTGTATGTGTGTGTGTGTGTGTGTGCCCACCACACTAAACTGTGTAGATCCCTTACCATTTGGAAGGAGTGAGCTTCTCAAACAAGAGTGACTTTTACACGTGTTCCCATCTTCTTGAAATAAGCAGCTGCTCTCGATGGAACAGCATAGCTTTGTTCAGTGTTGAAGGTTGCATCTCCACAACAGAGGCTCCATTTTCAAAGTCATAATCATTGCCCAATAACCTCTCTCTCATAAGTATTTTGTGGTAATTATGGATATTCTGTATTCAGGATATCCTGAACATGGCAAACCCACGTTTATTCTTTTGCTTGTTGTGTGCACGGCTTCAAATTAAACCTCTTACATCCAGATTACGGGAACTGTCAGAAACTGGCTGATTCTAAAGGGGAAGAGAGATCCATGGAAAGCCGGGCTGGAGCTGGGTGCACAGGGTGGACAGCCAGATGACCTCAGTTCTGATATAGCCTCCATGCCCAAACTCCACAAGTGAACTTATCTAACAGGAAACGCGTGGTTGGGTGGTGCCGTCACCAAGCTCTCAGCCAATTCAGAATCAATTGTAATTAACGGTGTCCGTTACCATAACTGTGGCCACAGTTCTGATTTCTTCTTTAGTCGTGTCCAGTGCTGATTTGATTATTGTCCTTCCCCATACCTGCCCCGCCTGCTTGCAAGAAACTTCATTCCAGTGTCTAGTTAGCATCCCACCCTTCCTGACTCTCCCTCAGAAACGGAAAGCTGTGTCTATACAGTCTGCCACTCTCCCAGTGCAGCGTCACATGTCCGCTTTGGGCGAGTTGGATGCAAGCCTCTCTTCCTTCTAGTTGGCCCCGTGTGGGTGCTTTTCCTTTTGTGACTCTACCACAAGTTAGTTCAACCTCAGGATCTGTCACTTTTGTCAGCCCCAGGTGGGGCGGGCATCTGTATGGTCAATCCCTGTGGGGAGACCCAACTATGGCTCAGGCTGAACACAGCCAGATGTTTTCCTGGTTCCTGCTTTAGCTTTTTAAATGTGTAGTCCATGACCTGGAGCTAAGGATGCCCATATATGTGCCTGCCATCTTTCTTTCTTAAATGGTGTCCTTAAACCAGGCACGTTCAGAAATGTGGTTTTCTGTATGAATATATATATAAAACAAAGTATTATAAATTAGATACTGTTTTGCAGGCCAAATTTTCATGCTTCTTTTGTTGGAGAAGGATAAGAAGGTCATTAATGTTCTTACCTGTTGTGGTTAACAATACATTCTCCTCTCTTTTCACTTGACTAAGTGTATTAGCGTTGCATGCTCCAAGGTATGAGCCCCTTGCATTTCTCTTCACTTCTGTCAGTGTACCCTGTTTATGGCTGATATCCAAGCTGTCTTGACCCAGGATCTGGAGTCTTCACCACACTGAATGACCTTCTAGCCTCATATGTCCCTATAACAATGCCATGGGATCCTACGCTGTACACCTCGGTGGCTTTATCGGGGTCAGGCCTGTCCCAGAAGCACCTGCGCAGCTTCCACGCCATCACAATCCCAAGACTTGTCATCATTGTCACCTGTAACCGAACCATGATGTCTGCACATGCTGAGGAGTGCCAGGCAATGTTTCCAAGCGTGTAGATATTATCTATTGGCAAATCAAGGTACCTTGCTGATCATTCATCTCACACACTTATCATTTTTTTCCTAATTTGAGAGATGCATCACACAAATTTAAGTTACTGTGCATTAATTTTCAGAAGCGCTTAACTCTGCTATCTAACTCTTCACCTGTCTCTATCAGCTGCTCTGGCAACCAGGAGTCTTCTCTCTACAACTATGAGGTCAGCCTCATCAGATGCCATGGTGAGGGGGACCATGCAGCTTTGCCCTCTCTGTGCCGGCTAATCTCACTTAATGCCGCCCACGGTCCACGTTGCTGAAAAGTGACGGAATTTTTATCATTTTATAGCGTTATAGTATTTCATGGAGTCTCTGTACCACATGTTTTCACCCTGTCAATAGACAATGACATTGATTGCTTTAAAAAAAAAAATCAAACTCAGCGTTTATCTGGAAAAGTCCCTTGTATATCCTGATCACAATCTGACTTATGTAACCTTTGCAGAAGCCTATGCTCCTGTGAGTTCTTCCAAGTCAGTGAGTTTCTTAAGCATACTAGACCCTTGTCTTTTCAGTCCTTCACGTACATTCAAGAAATTTATGACTTTATCTGCCCATCCAGATTTCAGTTCTTTCTTTTCTTTCTTTTTCTTTCTCTCTTTCTTTATTTCCTTCCTTCCTTCCTTCCTTCCTTCCTTCCTTCCTTCCTTCCTTCCTTCCTTCTTTCCTTCCTTCCTTCCATTCACGGAAAACAGTTACTCACTGGATAAAATTCTAAAATTCTAAAATGTCAGAATTGTATTAACTAGTCATTAGGCAAAATTTCCTTTTATATTATTAAATCTTTCCACGTTCTTAGAGATTTCTTAAGGTGTTATTTAAGAGGAGTTAACATTTGCTTTATGTTTAATGAGGGCTTTCTGGATCACTAAATGAATATTTTCCACCTCGGCAAAATAAATAATCCATTGGAAACCTAGGCAAGTTTTGAAAATGCAGACATATTGGAATATGAAAATGAGGAATTTTAGAGAGGATCAGTATAGTTTAGGGAATGAAGAGAGAGACAAAAAAAACCAGAAGTTTAATTAGCCACATACAAGTTTGAAGGCGACAGAGTCATATCTTCATTGGCATAAACAATTGATGCAGGTTTGTCCTTTCAGCTACATTATAACTCAATTAACTTAATTTCCACTCACGTGATACCCAGGGGGTGTTGCATCAGACAGTGACGTTGTCACCTGAGAAGGCTTACCAAAGCTACAGTCCAGTACCAACGAAGTTCAGGATTGCCAGGAAGAAGCTTAGTAGTCAGTGCATACAGCATCCAACGTCCTGCGCTGTATACTGCAGCAAATGCGTACGGACTGTATCTGGCCATTGATTCAGCGATATGAGAAGCCTAGTCTATACACGTCGCAGCACAAGTCTGTGGAGAAGGAAAACCTTCCTTTTGGATGAGAAAGCAAGCACACCCACTCACAAAACCATTCGTAAACGTTGTTTTTCTGTCTACACTGTCATTGCCACCGCCTGCTTGATCTTCCTGCTTTTGGTTAATATGGAAGCCAATTACGGCTTCATCCGTGTAGAATTAACTTTGTGGAGCACACACCAGGGATTTGTCTGTCTTCACTGTTTAGATATATGTCATAAAAATATGAACGGAGTGGAGTGCCAGCCCTGCAGACAGCGGATGTCCAGGTTTTTTTTTTTTTTTTTTTTTTGTAAAATCCATTTAAAATCTGCTATGTTCTTGCCATAATTACTTTTTTTTTCTATTTCCTTTTCTGGGTCTGGGGGGGGGTCTGGGGGGCTCCCTGGGTCTCACTAGGTGGCAGTGCACGATTACATCTGCAAGAGTCATGACATCAAGTCCGACGTCTCCAGCTGTGACCCCCGACATCAGAATGAAATGTCCATGTCTGCAGTTGGTCAAGGAGGGGTTACTTCCCACATATCCATACACACTGTTTATCCCAGTGGGTTTCAAGAGTTGTACCGCCATTTTCTCAGGCTCCCGGATGGCGCCATTATTGAGGTATGTATGTACAGAAATGCATGGAACCAAATGTTCTGTATGTTATAGCTCATTGATACATATATATATATATATGCATTGATTTTATATATATATATTTATATGCATTGATTATATATATATATATATATATATATATATATATATATATGTATACTCGAGAGTGTGTGGACTTGTACTTGATGTCAAACATGTAAATGTTGCTAAGATGGTAACTAATATTTGTAATATTGTAACAGGTTTGGAGATGTACTTTAGTTTTTGCCCACACAAAGACACCACATAAAGAAAATGACAGTTTCTGTTTATAACTATGCTGAGAGAGACAGACCAGGAAAAATCAAATGAAATAACTCAAAATTCTACCTGCAACTGTTTTAGTTAGGTAGTACTTACAAACATCAGTGGCTGCTAGAAGAATTCTGTGAGTCCATACATCAGATGTGCACTTTTACCCAAGCGAACCCCACAAAAGAAAAGAGGGGTGCTTCGTTTCTTCCTGAAGAAAAATTATAAAAATCAAGAAAAGCACCCCATCTCTAAATCTTTAGGAATATTTTGGAAATATCATCGTGGAAGGATCTCCAAGTTGTGTTTTCTCCTGAAAAATGTGTTAATTTTTCAGAAGACTGATTTTGAATTTAAAAACTCATGTTGTGTCAGATTCGCAGAATGCACATTTACAGTGAGTTGGATTCTGGGGTCTGCACTGCATTCTCACAGGCATCGCTTCACCAGGGACTCGGGGTGCTGGGATAAAAGTAAACACTAAGGAAGAAAAGCCCGCAGCTACACAGCCTGCGGGTCACTGAACTGTGTCACCGGGGCAGCTGGCTAAGACTGAAGAATCTGTCTGTCCCTCTACTTTTGAATCTGGCCAACGCTGTTTGGTTGTGAAACCGATGGGGAGAAAGAAAAAAAAAACAACAATCAAACAAAAAAAGACAGATAAAAACCTTTCCCTTTATCTTGGAAGAACTTTCAAATTGCTCAGAGCCCAGTTTTGCAGATAGGATCCAGTTTAATTCAAACTCGAGGAATCCCACAGGCACACGTTCCTGGGAGAAGCACAGCAAAGTTCCCCAAGCAGCCAGACCTCTTCCTTCCCTTACCATGACACATTTCAGTCAGGGAGCAGAAGATCTGACACCCACTGTCTCCAACGTGATCTTTAGAGTCGGGTCCTGTGCTCTCAGCACTCACCCTGCACTATCCTTCTCAGGCTTCTGAGTTATTTGCTGTAGAAGCGTTTAAAAAAAAAATGGAAGCGACATTGATGTCACTTCACTTATTTTCAATTTGCAGAAGTGTGTTTAAATACACGTGTGCTGCATGCGCTGAAATAACACCAACTGTGGGGATGCTAAGGTCGACTTTCTGCTCTAACATAACATGCTTCCCATGGCCCCTGGGTGGAAAGCCGGGAGGGAGGTGCCCTGGTCTCCCGAGTACAGCCACCACCGGGGTCCTCCGTTCCCCGGATCATTCTTTCGCTCCATAACCTTGTCTTAGTCATTTCTCACTATTCTGCCTATTTCCTGATCTGTAAAAACTGGGTTATGCATACTTATGCTACCTGGCTCACAGGGATTTGGGGGAGATTAATGAGATAACATCTGCGAGATACTTTTAGCTCTTTTTCAAAAGGGACAATAAGGATCGAAAACTATTATGGATCTCGTGCATTGCATTCAGCCTGTAAACATTCTTACAACTATTGATATTAGTACACTAAAAATAAACTTGGAAAGCTTCTGGAAGGACTGAGTGGTGGGCTAGTAGGCGCCAGAGATATCTGACTCTTCCTCTTTTTTTATTTTCATAGGGTACGTGGTAGATACGCAACTGGGTAGTTGGTAGTTCCTTTGCACAAACGAAACCCCAGCAAATAGATTCTCCCAGTGTTTATTTAGGTCACAGAATAAGCACTGGGCCTTGCCCTCTCCTAGGTGTGACCTTGATCTACCCATTCATTTCAGGTTTCACCTCTTCTGTGTCCTGTTACCTTCATTCCACAAAGAAACATCCTTCTTGTATTTTTATCTATCGCTTACAATGAGTGTTGGGTTTTATTCTTTATCTTTTCCATACTTACTGCTGGGATGAGTTTGTGTCTCCTAGGTGATAGAAGATCATTGAGAAGTAGGCAAATTTACTTCCAGCACCTGCCCAGATTCTCTCAACCTTTCCACCTCCTTTATCTCTCTTCCGACCTCAGCAGGTACAGCTATCGACACCTCTCGACCCCTCCCTCCTTTCCTCTCTCCCTCCTTCCTTTCCTTCCCCCCTTCCCTTTCTCCTCCTCCCTCATTCTTTCTCCTTTCTCTTTCTCTTTCCCTCCCTGCATCTCCCCTCCCTATCCATTTCTGTCTTTCTTACTCTCCCTTCCTTCCTCTATCCCTTCCACGCTGAGAATCAAATCCTGCTAGAAATACACTAGCCTTCAACTCCAGCCTGCTATGTCTGCCATTGATCTTGGGAGCTATAAACTCTGGAATTGAAAGGCATTTGAACCTGGTCTTTTGGAGGAACACAATTCATGTTTTTCAAAATATAAAGAAATTTCAAACATCAGCAAACAGGTAGATCACTTCAGGCTTAGAGAAAGGTCTCTTTAGCTGTTAAAATGGCCGATCCTAAACAGTCAGAGACACATTCTGAGTTGGGTTGTCTGTGTTAGATATTAAATTGGTATTCTAGATAACCTGTCAAGTTTTACTGAATTCCTGGATTTCAAACTCTGCTACTGCTGGACATTTCATACCATGGGGTCCTTATCGTTACAGCCCTTTGGGGAGTCTGAGCCTAGGTATGATGTACACCTACTTGGGTAAACTCAGGTCACACTTTGGTTAGATTCTTTATATAAGGAAAGAAACAGCCCGCAGAGTCTGAAACTAATTCAGTTTTAAAATAGATATGGCATTTAATTTAAAGTGAAAATAGAAGACATTTGGTCCACTACTGTAACTTGAGCTTCACCCTTAAAGGTTTTTATGCTGGGCTTTTTTTTTTTTTTCTTTCTCAAGACAGGGTTTCTCTGTTGTAACTCTGGCTGTTCTGGAACTCACTCTGTAGACCAGGCTGGCCTCAAATTCACAGAGATCCACCTGCCTCTGCCTCCTGAGTGCTGGAATTAAAGATGTTTACTGTCACCCCCAGTTTATGGGGGACTTTTAAGGAGGGTCTCCAGCTACCCAAGTCCTTCCTGTATTGACACAGGTATGGTTTATGTATTATTGTGACTTCTAAGCCCCTCCTAAATCTGATAAGAAGTACAAACCAGATATTAACCTTAATCTTTTCCTTTTAAGAAAAAATCCCAATGAAACCCTAGCCTTTTGACATAGAAACTAGTATCTTCAAGTCTTTATTTAAGTGGAAAAGTAGGCTTTTTGAAAAGAACATTTTTTTGCACAAAGGAGGTCCGAATTTATGAGTATGCAATGGACTTTCTATTGAAAACCTGTTTGTAGTGTTTTTCACCCAGGCTTGGATTACACGGTTCTTTGGCCATGCTTTGTATTTTGCTTTATGTATCCTCCAGTCCAGGGCAGTGGCCAGGGCCTCCATGCAGGGAATGCCTCTGTACCCTACTTTTATATCACCGTCTCTGGACTCCATGTGTTTTACTGGGTTTCTACTGAGCAACGTTTTATCTCTTTGTTCCGTAGATAGTGTGATCTTCAGATACTGTTAGCACAAAGTTACTGTAAAGTTTTTAGTGCCGCAAAACCTAGAAACCTAGGCAAGCCTGGTGGAGATTCATCAAGTTACAAATAAGCTTCCTGTTCCCAGGGTAGCAGTCGCAATTAAGAAAGTCCTTGGAGCATTCGTTGGGGTGGAATGGGAAAATGGATTTTTGTCATTAGAGGCGGTGTCGCCTGGTGGTCTGAGTGGGGAACTGGGAGCCAGGAACTCGGCGATCTAAGGAGGCCCTGCTCAGCCCTCCTGGAGGCTTCCGGCAAGCAGCTTGGGTCTCAGGAGGCCAACCTCACCTACTTTGAATCTCCCATCTGAAGAGCTCCTTACCCAGGGCCAGGGGATACGCAGCAGGAAGCCTGATTCCTTGCCTGCAAAATGAGAATATTAATACTCGCCTAAATAACAGATTAACCAATTAGTATTAGCGTTCTACTGATAGAAAACAGCAGGAGAAGGAAGGAGGGAAGGAAAAACCCAAACTCAATTTTATGATTAGATGGTTTTACTCAGCTGTGGGTGTTTGGAGGAGAAGGAAAAACCCGGGACCTACAATGCAAAGACCAAAGACACAGAGAGGGCCTGAGAGAGGGCAAAGGGGCGCCTGTACTGAAGGTCTGCACTGAGCCTGGAGTAGTGTAGGATGATCACAGCCCTCCCTTGAATCCATGAACTGCACAGTGAAACTTATCCAAATCATTGAGAGTTTTGCTGTCTAAGGTATATGATTTACGTACTTCCAGATTCGCTCATCCAGAGCATTTAGCATTTCTCATATCTATATTCTATGAAAATCAATTTGCTCTGGGGGGGTGGGGAGGAGAGAGACTGAGACTCTTGCATGAGAAAGAAAAAATGGATAAGAACAAGAAGAAGGAATCACTAAGAAAACCCAGGAATGTGAAGTCTATAGACAACATTTCTGAAGCTCAAGAAAATCGTTGGTATTTTGCACTTTCAGGAAGAAAATTGCCCCATTAGCTTCTCCTTTTGTTGAAAGAATTTGCAAGGAAAAGAGGGAAAAGACCATTCTGGTATTTCCTATTCTGCATAGTTTAAGGCAGCCGTGAACATTATTATATTACAATAAACTCACACAAAAGAAGAAAGAAGCATTTTCCAACGCTCAAATTTAGAGCCTTTGACCTTTTTGTGTGCAACACCTGCACAGGAAGGCACAGCCTGTCCTTTGAGCAAGCTGTGCTTACATGACAATGCCCCCAGTACACGCTGAAAGAAAACCTTGGCAGCAAACAATAGTGGCTTTGCATAAAATATTGCTACAAATGTCAACTATACTAATATGTTGTATTGCTGGCTTTCAGATTCGAACTTAGTAATTGCAATTTGTATTGATTTTTTTTTTTTTAAATAGAGTCTTGAAAGTACTTCGCTTTTTCCTTTCACTAAGACAGATTATCAACTTTAAATAAGCTGGAAAGTGTTGTCATTGTGTTCTATCTAAAACTTAAACAACATTATAAGCAAGATGTTAAGAATAGACTGTAGGAACAAAGTAGAATGTAGTTATCAGGTGAGGATTAGGGTGTGATGTTCTCGCGAGACGTCACCCTGACAGACCAGAATGAAAAATCGTAGTCAGATGTATTTATTAATTTGTAGATAGGAATTTAGCTTTCCTCAAATAGTACCTGGGAAGCATGTTTTACCTGTACATACCTGTCAAAATAGTGGTTTTATTGTTCTTCAATAATTAGGTCAGCACAACTTGCTGTGAAATAGTCTTTCTCAAGACCAGGCATGACAGCTCCTACTTCCGGATTGGTTTACCCTTCCACATCTACATTCTATGTGTGTTGGCAACGCTGGAAAAACAATACAGGTTTATTTTTGTGCAAGTTTTAAAGGAATCCATTAGGCTGTGGACACCTTTTAGGGAATGCAGTCATTTACTTTAAGAAGCCATTTCAATTATAAGGTAAAAATCTTCCTATGGGCCAGGCAGTCTTTACTATAGCTATGCACACACTGCTTAGGAAAGCATGAGAATTATTTTGATTCCGTTTACTGAATATGGACTTGGACTTGTGATGGTTAGAATGGTTTTTAACAGCCTACAGGTTTTTCATAAATAACTAGCACTGCTTGATCCTATCTTCAGCGTCTGCTTCGTTGGTATTCATATTTTGGGGCAATTGGTAGTCAGCAATTCCTGTGACATGTAAATTCTATATTTTTAATTTCTGCATATAGGGGAAAATAATTGGAATTTCCTAAAAAATACTCTTGTACACGTAATAACCACAATATAGATTTCTTTTGAATTTCTGAGTCATCAAAACTTATAAAACCTATAGAAAATAATTATTCTACTATTACATTCATGTCTACCAAAAATAACAGATGTATTGTTATATTATGTTGGGTAGAAAAACTTTTCTGGATTCTAGATCATAAGAATTGTTTTAAAAGGCATATTAAAGCTGCTTTTGTAACAGTCCAAAAATTAGCCTTAATATATGACTTAAAATATGTGGTTAGATGTTTAATATGAACATTGTACAGATGGGAACTTAAATCTGTAATACACAATTTGCAAATATTAAATGTTTTAAGTTGATTGAATCACATCCCTTTTAAATTCTTTATATTTTTTCACATTGAACTGGATGTCAGAAAAGATATTCAGGATAACAAAAGGAAAAAATGGTATCTACTTCTTTTAAAATATTAATCTTAATTTATCATAGTACTAGAGAAATCTTTGTGATCTAACACCTCAAGTAAATTTGAAATTCATAAATAACGAAGTTACGATGACTGATTTCAGTATGCGTGGTTTTTATCTTACTTCACTCGACAAGGTTGCCTGATACTAATTTCTTAAAGGATCAAAAGATTCACTCATGAGTAAAAGCGAACAAACAATTCCAAGTAGATTTATAACCTTCTTATATTTGTATGCAGAGATATTATTCAAGGTTTGGATGCCTTTTGCAGTTGTTCCAATATTAAACTAAGAACTAGCTACACACATATTCTTTCTCTTTAAGGTTTAATAAATAGTAGTCGTTTTTAATCTTCGCTGACAGACAGATTCTTCCATAATTGTCTGAAATAATTATTTTATGACAATATAAGACACCATAAGAAGACTTCTTTTTAAAAAAAAATCACAGTTACTTTGCTCCAGTTAGCTCTATGAACACACCCTCTGAATTACACTTAGTGTTACTTATGGTTCCCAAACAGTGATATAAAATCATATAAGTTTATATTATGTGCAAAATCACATGCAGTATTCCGAGTGACGCTTAAAAGAAATGAAATAGTAACAGCAGCTTATTTTCTGAAGCAATCTTGACACTAATGCTGAATTACAACATGGAAACATCTAGCGCTTTTACCTTTATGAGAAAAGGCTTTTTACATATTTAACATAATCACGAGGAAAATAAACTAGAATTATGTATAAAGACACGTACAGTGTAACCAAGGGGCATTTATATTTCCCCGTAGAATACTTACAATGATTTTATTGCCATTTTGTGTCATTTTCGAAAGGATTTAAATACAGCCAGTAAACAAACTAGGCTTCAGATTTAAAGCGACAGCTGCCCCTTCAGAAGCAATATTCAGATATTTAATCTTAAGAACCTTGAATATTTTCCAACCAAGTAGAGTGTAACTTTGCAAAAACGAAAGGGCTGTGTACCTTCACTTCTAATTTCTCTGCTCCGATGGCTTGCACAGCCACTGCTTCCACTGGCCGCTGCTGCTAACCTCAGAGAGTAGGCCGCAGGCCTGGGTCCTTTGCTGGATCACCTGAGGGAATGTCACAGGAGTGCTCTGCTTTGCCAGAATGCCAGCCTTCTTTTTCTAAAGTGGTGTCGATTCCACCTGTAACTTAGAGAGTATCATAGTAGTTCCAGTTCTGTTTTTTGAGATCGACGGTTTAACCTGATTTGAATATACTCTCTGTGGATGACTGCTGCAAGCAGTTGCTCAATTCCACCTTGCGGGACCATCAAGAACGTACCTAATCCTTCAAACACCATTGACTTCCTCAATACAGTGAACTGGGTTTGTGAATACATGAATCCTATATGAAGTGGGAAAATTAAATTGAAATTTGCGTTCAGAATACCTTTTCTATTTAATTCTTCCTTCTTGCCTGTGATTATAATGGCCTTAGAAGCTTTACGAGTAGCATATATTTTTGGCAGTTGATCCAACTTAACAACTCCACCATAAATAATGTCAACTTTTTTTTTCCAATTCAAACTTGGGGATGTGCCTACTTCTATCAACAAGCAATTAGCTAACTATCCCTAAACATCTGCATTAGTCTGTAACACCTAAAGACTTCTTTCTACCAAGGAAGACCAGTTCTGCCTGGAGCACAGGATGGAAGGAGCTTGGGTGGAGCAGACTGTCCTGTTGTCACCGTTGAACACAGTTCTGCATGTACCCAAGGACCCTGCCTGTCCCTCAGACACTACCTAGTGGTCATAAGGAGGTATTTGTGATGGGGTTTTATTATTTTACAATCCTAAACAGTAGTTCCAGCCTGCAGAATCTCAAGTCAGTGCCCCCAAGGCTTGAGCTCCAATCACATGGTAGGTCAGAAGGAGGTTTCTGCTGAAAGAGTTGATCTGACAGATTTGGCAAATTTTTTTGTGCTTGTACTTTTTATGGATTAGTAAAATTTAGGGTTCCATTCTCTGTTATTGTCACTAGTGCCCATTATTTAAATGGGATGAGTCCTGACAGTAGATCTACTTGGTCAAAGAATGAAGTGCACAGATGTATATGTGCATGCTGTATATCCACCTATATGCATGCCTACCCACCAGAAATATGAGCACACATATAACACAATTTCAGTGAAGGAAAGGAAGATATATATATATATATATATATATATATATATATATATATATTCCAAAACCACAAATGTATATTTTCTGTGACTCAATCAGATTGCACTGTTGGAAACACAAAACATCATGGTATCATGGTCCACCGTTCCCCAGTTTTGCCTATAAAAGATGCTACCTGAATTGATAGAGCTTTTATTTTTCCTCCTGATTTTTTGAAAGTATTATTTACAGTGTGTTTGTTTTCTAGAGACATTTCTTCCTATTAGTCTACAGAATCCACAAAAGAATGTAGTAACTATAGTATTTGTAGCCTATGTTTGCCAGGACAATCATTTGAAATCAATAAGACTGATAGAAATATGGCCTCAGATCTCTCTGTGAGCGTACTGCAGCTAGCGGAAAGCAAAGCGTCTTCAGGCTGAGTTAGTTCTGAAGTGATGCCAGACGATTCTTCAGCAGTTGCAGTTGAGGCTGCTTACCTCATTTTTAGTCTCTCTTCCTTAAGCCTGGCAGCTAAGAGTATGTACTTTAATTTGATGTATCTCACGTGTGCATGTTCAGCACTGTATATAAGCGTGTTTTGATACTTTATGTGACAGCTGTAACAAGGGCAATTTGCATTTGTAGGAGCCAATTAGAAGGAGGTGGGTACTCAGAAATCTACAGTTGTGGTCCAAGACCCTAAGGATGAATTGTCCTGATAGGAGCTAGGGTTCTTAAACTTGCGGCAAACGATACTACTAGTTCCTTCACTTTCTTCTAACCCAAGCACATGTGACTCTTAAGAAATCATACAGACTGAGTAAGAAGCCATCTCAACAGTTTCTTTTCTAGACTATAAAGCAATGGTTGATGCTGTTATTCTTACACTAAATCTCAACAGCAAATAATAAGTGCAAATGACCATAGGAGAAAGTGACCCTGCCATTTAGGAGCACATCGTTCTGGTGACGACTGAGCACCGTTCACCTCGCGGTTTATAATGTATGACTTCAGAAGTTCTCAGCAGAACTGGCTGAGGACTGTCACTCTGAAATATCTTAAGGCACATGGGGAAAGCTCCAGAAACATAATTCTGGTTTGCGTTTCTAGACTGTCCGGATGAAATAGAAGAGAAGCTTCCTCCACAACTGCTTTTGCGTCCATGATGTTTTGTGGCACGCTTCAGTGTTGAAATACCATGTGCAAAGACTTGGAGACGCATATAAAAGACAATAAATGTAGAAGAGTGCGACCCAAAGTTCCTAGAAAACAATCCCCACA
This sequence comes from Cricetomys ansorgei, assembly GCA_026225945.1. NCBI lineage: Eukaryota > Metazoa > Chordata > Mammalia > Rodentia > Nesomyidae > Cricetomys > Cricetomys ansorgei. The sequence goes on along the minus strand of JAMJFZ010001089.1, from coordinate 5,650,507 downwards.
CTTCTGTTACACTTCTGATAGACGGGATGGAACTCCGTGATTGATGAGGGTTGGGATATTGCAGATCCAGAACCAAAATACTTGGGCTAGCTTTAGTCCTCTTAATAGTCCATCGCTCGTTGTCCTTAGCTGTGTCTGATCTTTTGACTATCAGGAGAAAACTTTGAAATTTATTCACTTGGGGGGCCTTTACCTTTCACCAAGACCAAAGCTAAGAATGCTGTTAGGTGGCATCTGAGACTAAAGCAGAGTCTCTAGTTTTTGGAGTCTGCCTATCTGATCTTCCCAACAGTGTGTTTGGAAAAAGGCCTTGATTTATGACTCCCTTTTCTTTTGTTGCCATAGAAACCTCTTGAAACTGCTTTCTTGTCAGGACATGGTATTTGGCCTACATCTGTGTTCTGGGCCATCATTACTCATATTTGTTCAGAAATTAACTATCTTCACTGGGGAGACAGAGCTGTGAGTGAAGGATCCACTGCCCAAGTGCAAAGGTCAGAGTTTGGGTCCTCAGTACCGCATAGGTGGCAGCCTGCCCGTAACCCAAGCACTTGAGAGACAGTGGCTCCCTGGAGCAGACTGACTAGCTAAAGTAGCCAAATTGGCAAGCTCTAGGCTCAAGTGAGAGGCCCTGTCTCAGTATATAAGAAGAGAAACCAAAGAAACCCCTGACCACTCTAGTCTCCACACGCATGTGCCCACACACATGCACACCACACACATACATGCATAACTTGAAGGAGACTGTTTCTGTATTCTCTTTTAAATGGATCTGGATTTTATATACTAATGGATAAGAAAAATGAGAGACGGAAAGTGAAGGCAAAGCCTCTAATTTTAGGTGGCTATAGGACACTCACGCTCTGAGTGGACTGGGCAAGAGATTACATTGTATAGGAAAAGGAGAGTTTACCTGGAGAGGGTCAAATATCCGATCTCCATCTCCTTACCTGTGAAGGGTACTCATTAACACAAATAAAAACGGACTGATGTAGCTGTTTGATGGGATGGCTGAATTCGGATGCCAAAGTCAGACCCCTCCTGCTCTTCTTAATCTGTTCTGGCTGAAAATGTCTCCATGTGGTAAGTCATCCCACCTTTTCTAATCCTAATGCTTACTCTCTCAGAAGTCAATTTTCCTCTTCCTGGTATTCCAGTGACTACTCCCCCTGTCCCTATTTGCCTACCCTGGAAAGAGGCATTATGACTGGATAGCTGCATGATTGATGAGCTCATTAGAGTTATTCTAGAAAGAGAAAATGGTTCCTGCTACCAGAGAGGAGCTTTGTCTGAAAAGCAGATGTCCAGAGGAATTCATTCAGATTGCCGAGTCTATCTGTAGAAGTGGCTCCCTGCCTTGCTGCTGTAAGTGGCTTCTCATCAAGAGGTCAAGTTTGGGAGAATACAAGACTTCAGCATAATGCTTGGAAGTAAAAATGCAGTCCAAGTATAGGGTGCGTACGAAGTCAGTGATATTGATGATTATAGACAGTCCAGGAATAAACTCAAACCACATATATGGGAGTTCTGCTTAAGGGTCAGTCAGTCTTGTGTCTGTGGAAACTTCTCCAGGGTCAATGACTTCTTTATAACAGGAATATTAACCTCTGTTCCCTAGATAGATCTTGTTTCCTAAACATTTCATCAAAGCAAATGCTGATTTTTGAAATTGTTCCTTGGTTCAGCTTTTCTGAGACATGGTCTCACTGTGTAGGCCAGGTTGTCCTCCAAATCCCATCACTCTGCTCCTGAGTTCTGGGCTATAAGTATGTGCCATAACACCTATCCTTAGGAATGGTATTAAAGGCCAAAGATAGGAGCTTAGGTTTGGTTTTGTGTTTGCGTATGTGTGCACGTGCGTGTACACGCAAGTATGTATGTGCACTATGTGCATCCAGTGTCCCTGGATGTCAGAAGAGGGCATCAGATCTCCAGGAACTATAGTCTCAGTTGTGAGCCACCATGCCATCATATGTGAGTTCTGGGAACTCAACCTGTGCCCACTGCAAGAGCAAGTACTTTTAACCACGGAGCTTACTCTCTAGCCCTTAAGACATGTTCTTTATTTATACAGTTTTGGCTTCAGAAGATTGTAAAATTCACTCTCTATATGTATTTTACACGTTTTACATTACTCTGTGCTCTTCGTAGAGTCATTATAAAATTGTAGTAAAAGTTAGAAATGTACTATGAAACCTGTCACAAGTTTCTGATTAAGGCAATAGTGTCCACGCAGGGGTTTTTCCAAGCTCCAGTTTCCCTTCCTCTGGGAATAACAGAAGAAAAGCATAGCACCCTTTGACCATTCTGTTGAAATATTTGCTCTTCAGGTGTTCGGTGACATCAGTGCTTTGAAGTTTGTCCCCAGTGAAGTGATCACAGCTGTTGAGGAGCACGTAAGGGAAATGGACACTGTGCAGAGAGAAACCTTCGCCATTCCTCAAGAGAAACGAGCAGGCTCCGTGGAAATCAAAGGTATTTTTCTCTGCTGACTGAGCCCTGGGTTATCTCTATCTGTGAGTACACCCTCGCAGAAGGAACTCCAAGTGTAAAGTCCTTCTTATTTCCCTAATTTCCCAGTGAGAGGATGAAGTCCAACTTTGTCTTCTAATCCAAGTGCTTTATGATGCACATGGTATAAGAGTAGGTCCCGGGCATCGGTTGCTGACATTTATTACCTGAAAAATTTCATACTCCACCCCTCCCTGATATAACCTTAAAGGGAGAGAAAAGAACATTTAAATATCAACAACAAATATTTAAAGTCATATAAGTGAGTTGATTTGAAGAGTTCATATTTTGTGTTCTAGGATGACAGTGACCATGCCCCGTGTGGGTAACTCGGATTTGGCCTTCTGCTGTTCCCTTCAACTCTCAAAATTGCCAAAGTGTTCTTGCTTTTCGATCCTTGCACAATTCCTTTGCTTCAGGCTTACTTGCTTTCTATTTCAATTAAAAGTTTGGACTATGGGTTATTATCACAAATGGACAGTGAGTTACCCATAGATTTATAGATCATTAAAAAAAACACAAACTTGTACCATTTAGAATCCCTGACCTCATCATACAGCAGTGAATGAAATGGACATCTAGCCCTGTGTCCTTCACTGACATGTATAAAGAGGGTTAAAGTACATCCTCACAACAGAAGGCAATGCATATTAGAAAGATCGAAACCGATACCTATAATAAGAAGACACGTGAATGCACCTAAGTCTGATGGTTTGTTTGTTTAGTTTTGTTCAGTGCCCAGTGCTAGTTATTGTTGAGCTAGAATGATGTCAACATTCTAACATTAGAAAGATACGGTAAGGATCACACTCAGCACTCCCTCTGATGGTAGGACCATATGTACTGTAATTTTAGCCTCAATGGCTATTATCAAAGGCCCGCTAATATACATTCATACCTCTGTCAATGTATCTCAACTGTATCGAAACCAGTAAGTATTCTTAGTACTTCACAGAAGAAAATCGATGCTCATTTAAATGTAGTTTAAATAGTATCTTCTTTTTGTAGGCAAGCAGATTCTTCTGTAAGATATGTAAATGTCCCTGCCATTGGCTCCTCACTGTCCTCTGCTACTGCCACTGTACCTACTGAAAGCCTCAACCACCAGATGTCCGCGCCTCCTGTTACCTGACAGCTGTGTATACAGACTACGAACTCTTGCTTTTCCCATTAGCACACGAGATACCTCAGATAGAGAACTCTCTGTTAACGGAGATTTAAACAGCGTGAGGGTACCCTGCAGAGGGTCGACAGACATTTGCTGTTTGAAGGAGGCATGAGGGAGAAAGCAGTGTGGGATTGGAGCCAGGTCTTTATTGTGTGTGTAGAAGGTGAGACAAATTCCTAAATGACCTAAGCCTATTAAAAGGAGTTATGTAGGAAGTGTTTATCTGAACAAAATAATCTGAGCAGAAAGACACTTATGTGCATGCGGACATTTGCATCTCCAGCTGTATTTCTTTTGATTATTAAGTCAAGGTGATGAGTCACATTGAGTTGAAAAGACACCATGGCATCTTTGCACTGAATGTCCACCGGCTTCCCTGAATTAAAATGCTGCCAGCCTGGCACTTTTGTTTGTCTTTGTCCCACTGAAATTTAAACCCAGTGAGGGCAGGGATCACTCTATGCTTTATCTGTTTTTATACTCAGTTATTGATAGTGCATCTTGTTGGATGAAAAAGCAAACTAATGTGTCAGACTTCACTTAAATTTTTATTCTTAATGAGCTATAAGACAGTAACGGGAATGAATGGAGATGCAGATGCCAGCAATCAATCGATTGTTATTTTTTTCCTTTTCTTGTTTCTTTTAGGAGATCATTGGCCCAACTGAAAGGATGGCTATAATTAAGGACATACCTGAGGACTCACGATTTCTTAATCCATGGCACCCCCTAATGCATCATTGCAAGGGATGGATTCTCTTATTTTCAAATGGAAGTCTGTAGAGCATTTGCCTCCCTCTCTCTCTCTCTCTTTCTCTCTGTCTCTGTGTGTGTGTGTGTGTCTGTGTGTATACATTTGTTTTTCTTGTCTTTAAATTTACGTTACTGAATGTTCAGGATTAGATACTAAGTTCAGCCTCTGTGTTTTTCTAAAGCTTCACTACTACTGTGTTTATATAGGTGTGTGGTAAAGATTCACTTGTATGCTTCTCTTGATTCTCTCTTTTGAAAAAGAATCTTTGGATGCTCATATGCAGTGTGTAACCCAACGTAGTCATGGAATAAAAATCCGATGCTGTCTACATCAGAACTAAGCAGGCCATTTACATGGGCATGAAAAGAATCTATTTAATGTTTACTTTTCAGTGATGTTGGTGTTTGATCAGGTTTTCAAGGAAAAAAGAGAAAGTAAAGATTGAAGCACAATCTCCTAATGGATCTATCCTTTGTGATCCTTTATGAACTACAGTTAGTGATTCTGTGGCTATAGAGAGATGCGACTTGTATTTGCAAACAGATGTTCTACAGAGCAGAGCTCTAACGTGGCAGGCACTGTGCCCTTAGGAAAGAGTACATATTTATATACAGTTCAAAGGACTATTTCAAAATTAAAGCTAGGTTTCTAGGGGACTATATATCTGTAAATTGAGTCGTCAGGGTCTTTTTTTCTTTAGCCTACTGAGGATAATTTATGATGCTAATAATTAATTTTTCAAGACTGTATTAGTAAAATAGTATCTATAAGTTATGCATATATTTTCTGTGATTTCATTAGAATCTCTCTGTCTTAGAGCCACATACTAATTGACCTGTTATTTAGTTTGATTTTTTTTTTCGTCACACTTCTAATTGTATTATAATTAGAAACTGTAAATTAAAAAAAATTCTTCTATTGGCTAGCATTGACATGCTCTTACTGCTTGAGCAGATTATCTAGACTTGGTTCCAAAAGCTGGAAAAATATAAATAAAAAGAAGGAGTTAAAATTTTAATACTTGCTGTAAATTTAAAAGTGAAACTATTATATGTTCTTTGCATTGAGTTCAAT